>JAAWXA010000021.1:15436177-15446270 GCA_038090715.1 Florisuga fusca
TTTTCTTACCCGTTTTAGTATATGAATTCCAGCTGAGTTAGATTTAGCAACTCTTACTTTATTTTACATTTTGTGATGTAACCAACAAAGGTTTTGCAGGTCTCCTCATATCCCCCAAATCTCACAACTCTGAGGTAATTACAGAAATCACGGGTTCACCCAATATGAGAATGCCAAATATTAAACTTCAGATCCTTTAGCCTACTAAAGTTTGCCTTTCTCAAAAGATGTTCTGCTATTTATTAATTCTTATTACATTTTCAATTTAAATTAAGAAAAAGTCAACAATCAATAATCTAATCTGGATTTATTTTCTACATCTAACACTTTCAATGCCCTCATTACTGAAAGGCAAAAGACTATGAAGTTTACAGACAGAAGATCTTTCTCTGTACACCAGTGACCTAGATAACAAACTCATTTTTAAACTGAAGATAAAATTCATTCCTAAGAACTGGAGGTCAGGCAAGCTGTAAAGGCCACGCACAGCTGGGCAGCATCAGGGTGGCAAAATCCCTCTCAATCTGCTGCTTTGCTGCCCTGCTGTACAAGCATCAACAGAATGTGCAAGATACTATCAGTATTAGAGCAAGCAAAATGCACACAAAGCATACATGCTTTCTCCACGGAAAACTCATCACTTTTGCTGCCAGACAATTTAAGTTTGTTATGTATTGTCAATAGTATTGCTCCAAAATGTTTGTTAAAACATCTAGTCCCAACTCTGTATTTCTCTGCTACTCAGTGAAGTTTCTTTACTTGAGAGAAAGTTCAGTCAATTAAAGAAAACCATTTTATCTTCCAGCAGAATCAATGGTATCCCTAATATATTCCAGGAGTAAACACCACTTCTCAAACCATCTGCAAGAAAGCTCTGTTCCTGCTGCCTGCTAAGTTTCCATTTTACAGCTGGTATTTCTATTATTCCATAGCTGTTATGGTCAGGCATGGTCCTGTAGAGGGAGGCAGCTCCTCAGGTATCTAGAAACAGTCTCCAGAAGGGTTTGGAACAGGACCCTACTCTTAAATTTATTTTTTCTCTCAGATTTTATCTGTTGATGAATAAGATGTATGTTGTGATTTTTGCATTCTAAATCTCATATTATCTAATATACTGCTGTGACTCTACTGTCTCCCTTTTCAGGATATACTCACAGGCAGAACAGTGTTTTATAAAAAAGACTATATTTTGACTCTCTGGCAGGATATTTTTCCTACCTTAAAGATCTGTGTATCATTCAGATTCATTGATTAATGTAATAAAATAAACGTGTGGACTAGTAACTAGCTCAACAGACGGTGACTGGCTGGGACAAGTGAAATACTGTTTCTCCTCTCTAACAGGGAATATTACTTCCTCTACTCTGAGAGCTGGTATAAGAAAACAAGAATACCTCTCTGTGCATGTGAGAGAGAAGGTGGAGTAGATTTGCTGTCAGAGGACTGTGTAATGCCAGAGTACATGGAAAATAATACTATTCACATGCTAGAACATAACTCGGGTTAACAGTCATTGGCAGCATAAAAATAAACAAGAAGTCATACATGAATAAGTATGAGAAACTCCAGTGGATTTACTGTCTTCTGGCCCAGTACCTAGCAAATGAGTTTGATGCCATCTCTAAGATCATCTGTGTCTAATAGCCCCTGTGTGTGACACTCAGAGGGAACTAGAATCACCTTTACAACTAACATGCACAGTTTCCACGCATAGAATCATAGAATCATAGAATCATAGAATCCTAGGGGTTGGAAGGGACCTCGAAAGATCATCTAGTCCAACCCCCCCTGCCAGAGCAGGGCCACCTAGAGCACATCGCACAGGAACATGTCCAGGCGGGTTTTGAATGTCTCCAGTGAAGGAGACTCCACAACCCCCCTGGGCAGCCTGTTCCAGGGCTCTGTCACCCTTACAGTAAAAAATTTTTTTCGAATATTCAACTTGAACCTCCTATGCTCCAATTTATACCCATTACCCGTTGTCCTATCGCTGGTCACCACTGGAGAAAAGCCTAACTCCATCTCCCTGACACTCACCCCTTACATATTTGAAAACATTGAGGAGGTCACCCCTCAGTCTCCTTTTCTCCAAACTAAAGAGACCCAGCTCCCTCAGCCTTTCCTCATAAGGGAGATGTCCCACTCCCTTAATCATCTTAGTGGCTCTGCGCTGGACTCTTTCAAGCAGTTCCCAGTCCTTCTTGAACTGAGGGGCCCAGAACTGGACACAATACTCCAGGTGCCTCACCAATGCAGAATAGAGGGGGAGGAGAACCTCTCTTGACCTACTAACCACACCCTTTCTAATGCACCCCAGGATGCCATTGGCCTTCTTGGCCACAAGGGCACATTGCTGGCTCATGGTCATCCTCTTGTCTACCAGGACCCCCAGGTCTCTTTCACCTACACTGCTCTCCAGCAGGTCAGCCCCCAACCTATACTGGGACATTGTGTTGTTCTCCCCCAAATGCAAAACTCTACACTTTGCCTTGTTGAATTTCATCAAGTTTCTCCCTGCCCAACTCTAGTAGAGGGCTCAAGAGATTTTTTTTTCCAGATAATACTTTGATTGTTTTTTTTAAGGATAGCTGGAGTCCTGTGCTTCTTCCTTTCTAGACATTTTTTCCACGCGTCTGTATTCTGTATCCTCAATTCATGAATGAAGAGAGACACTGCACAGGCAGTCCTGACTTACTGCAGCACGTCTCTCATTAGTTACAGAAGCTGAAGAAATGAAAATCAGTCATTCAGAACTCCTTGTTCAGAGGATCCTCTTAATGTTTCTCTCAGGGAAATTGTTCTAGCTGCCTTCTTTTAAAAGATTTTGGGTTTGTTGTTTTGTTTTTCTCCTTCAGGCTTAACTTGATGGTTCAGTTCTGAACCATGTGGCCTGTGGGTTTATTTACACTTTTTTCTTCTCAGCTTTTGAGTCTTGATTGGTAAGATAACCATATACATTATATCCAGTATGCCACGTGGCCTGTCAGTCTTCTGTTCTATGGTGAAGGTAGTGGCAGTACATTAGAAAGATAATTGTGTAGAGCCAAGTTATAGTAGGTTTATCAAGTTCTGATGTAAAAGTTAGTATCTTCCGTTCTAAAAACCTGTCAGAACCTGTAGGTTATTTCCTCACTTCTTCCTTATTCCTTACTTCACTTTTAAGACATTAACAGTTGTATGATAAAGTATGAGAGAGGATTCAGACTGGGGAAACAGAATTCTGCATGCTTTACACACTGTACTGGATGCAGCACATGTGAAATGTACCAGTACCCTTTATAAAGACATTAATGTTTTCCTTTCATGTCTGAAAATACTTCAATTGGTACATGAATAAGAAGCAAATGTGATCTTGGAATGTATCAGGCTGGTGACTCAGTCATCCTGTGATATTTTAATGTATGCACAATCTTGTTTTGACTTACGTGCTACTAGCACGTAAAGATTCTTAACAATTCCTTGGGTATGTGATGTTAAATGGTCTTTTACTTCATGTTATGTTTGGTACAACTACATCTTGGCCTGCTCTTTCTCAGAGTTTTGGGGCTACAAAATTCCTTGTGTGTCCTTTAACCTAGCCTTTCACAGAATCACTAACACCAGAGAAGACCTCTAAGATCATCACCACCACGCTAACTAAATTTGTCCTCCACATGTTTTTTGAACACCTCCATGGATGCTGACTTTACCACTTCCCTGGGAAGCCTGTTCCAATAATTGACCACTCTTTTAGTAAAGCAATTTTTCCTAATAACCACTCTAAACCTCCCCTGACACAACTTAAAGCCATGTCCTCTCATTCTACATCTTGTTCCTTGGGAGAAGAGACTGACCCCCACCTCACGACAACCTCCTTTTAGGTAGTTGTAGAGAGCAAAGGTTTCCCCTCAGCCTTCACTTCTCTAGACTAAACAATCCAGTTCCTTCAGGTGCTCCTCACTGGACTTACTCTCTAGCCTGATCACCAGTTTTATTGCTCTTTTTTGGATGTTCTCCAGCACCGCAGTTTCCTTCTTGTAGAGAGATGTGTAGAACTGCACACAGTATTCAAGGTGTGGCCTCACCAGTGCTGAGTACAGGGGAATGATCACTTTCCTAGTCCTGCTGGCCTGTTGATCACCTAGGCACACTACTGGCTCATATTCTGCTCACCATCAACCAGCACATCCAGGTCCTGTTCTTCTGGGCAGCTTTCCAGACACTCTTCCCAAGCCTGAAGTGTTTTGTGGTGTTGTTGTGACCCGAGTGCCAGAACTGACACTTTGCCATGCTGGACCTCATACAATTGGCCTCAGCCTGTCCAGATGCCTCTGCAGAGCCTTTCTACCCTTGAGAGTATCAAGACTCCCACCCAGCTGGGTGTCATCTGCAGACTTACTGAGGGTGGACTCAATCCCCTCATCCTGGTCATAGATAAAGATACTAAACAAGGCTACCCCCAGTACTGGGCCCTGGGGAGCACCACTTCTGACCATCTGTCGACTGAATTTAACTCCATTCACCACAGCTCTTTGACCCTGGCCATTCAGCCAGTCTTTTTACCCAGCAAAATGTATACTTCAACCAAGTCATGACCCAGCTTTTCCAGGAGAAGCTGTGGGCAACTGTCAAAGGCTTTATAAAGTTCAGGCAGACAACATCCACAGCCTTTCCCTCATCCACCAGGTGGGTCACATGGTTGTGAAAGGAGATCAGGTTGGGCAAGCAGAACCTGCTTTTTGTGAACTCATGTTGGCTGGGCCTGATGCCCTGAGCATTGCTGTTGGTTGTGGTTTTGGGTTTGTTTGCTGATGCAGAATTGAACTGTTTTAAAAACTAGTCCATTGGGAGCTCATTAATATACCCCTCCATTCTGTTAGTTTTCATTTCATTCTCCCCTGTAGTGAAATTCACATCATTGACAGTTCTGAGTCCATTTTATATTGTTCTGGTCATCTGGTAGATTAGTTTATTATCTAAGTATGGTTTATTCTAGCAAACTGGTATCCTTTATCACTTTTTTTTTTTTTACGTTGTCATGTTGCACTTTCATCTCAATTTTTTGGGGGTTAGTAATCATATTACATGTATGAATTACACCTTTCTGTTCCTCAGTCAGCAACACAGCTCACTGTTATATGTGTGAATCCCCCTTTAGCTTGGCTTGATAATGGCCTCATTCATCTGCATTGCCTGGCAAAAAATTTGGGAGGAAGTTACAGGTAAGTTGAATTGCAAGCAAGATTCTTTAGTCCTGCCTAAAGTAGGGAAGACTGACTCTGGGCTAGGTTTCTCTGTGTTTTATCCATCTGGGCCTTGAAAAAGTCCAGCAGTGGCTAACTGCACAACTGCTGCAGACGTTTAGTTTTTTACCTTTTATCCAGTAAGAAGCTCTGGTGATTGACCATTATGTCACTTGTCTTTTGTTCTCCCACATCACTGAAGAGCCTGTATCTATCATCTTGGCACCTGTGGGGAAATTATATAGGAGGTACAGGAAGGCTGCTGTTACAATCCTTCTAAATTTGCTCCTTCAGCTCCTGTTTTCTTAGATTCTTCTCACAGCCCCTGACTGCCTTGGTGGCCCTCCACTGAAAGTTTTCATTTATTGCTGTCTGTCTTATGTTGAAAGCAACTGAGAGGGAGAAGGACAGGGACACTAGACCCAGCATTCCAAAAAGCAGTCTGAGTGCCAAGTTAAGAAGAATAGTTGCTTCTGTCTGGTGCACTGTCTGCTGGCTATGTGCCTATTAATACAGCTGAGGAAGCTATTGGCCCTCCTTGTTGCTGAGGCACACTGCTGGCTTGTGTTCAGCTTGCTGCCTACCAAGACCCCAAGGTTTTTTCAGCAGAGCTGCTCCCTTGCCAGGCAGTACTAGGCTGTCCTTCCCATGCAGAGGACTGTTGTCCTTTGGAATTTCATAAGTTCCCTGTCAGCTTGTTCCTCCAGCCCATCCAGGTCCTCAATGGCAGCCCTGCCCTCACGTATATTGACTAGTCCTGTCCAATTCATCTGCAAAACTAATGCAATGAACTTATACAGCAAGATATTTACTGAAGCACTGAGTATGATTCACATACACAGTATTACTATTTGCATGTTAGCAGAGTAGTTTTAGTTACATAACTGCTGCATCATTAGGATAGACTGACTGAGCTGTTAAAAAAAATAGCTATTGTTGGCTTAATTTTGATAAGGCAAAGTGTAAATTTGTAAAGATATCTAAGAATAACTTGATATTGCTGCTTGATGGTCAAACTCCTTATGTGGTATGTGTAGACTTGAAGATGTGTGTTATGGTCCGGAGTAACATGAAATTATTTTTTGTTTTGATCCACATGAACAAAGTCCAACCATCAAAGGATGATAGAACTCCATGAAAGTATGGGGGATATGTTCCCAGGCAAAAGAGGGAGAGAGAAAAAGGAGAAGATGCAAAAAGAGAGAGAGAGAGAAATGAGAGAAAGTGGGGGGAGGGGAGGGGAGGGTAGAGGGAGAGAAATGGGAGAGAAAAGAGTAAAAAAGTAGAAAAGAAAGGGTGAGAGAGAGAGAGAGAGAGAGTGTGTCACCACCAGGGGTCCAGCTGTCCATCGAGTTTTCTTCAAGATGTTGCTCTGCTCCTGGATGGGGCCTGATGAAGCTGGTGGTGGGTCTGGAGGATGACAGGAGGACACAGAATGGGCCGTTTTATATACCCTTAATTTCCTTTGTTCCAAAGGGGAGCTGTCAGTCAGCTGCCACAGGAGCCAGGTTCAGTAGCATCAGCACAGTCAAGGTGTCTGCCCCCCACCCTCACCAGGGTTATCATGCCTGGAGGGTACTTCAGTCCTGCACATCCCAGCATGGGAGGCTGGCCCTCAGAAAAGGGGTGTAGTCTCCACCCAGACATGAGTTCTCATCTCTTCCCCCTTCATATCTCACCCTCTGCTCCGGCCAGTCCAGGTTCATTAGCAAAGTACAATCAAGGTGTCTTCCTTCACTCTAGCCAGGGCTATTCACTTTAAAATAGTCCTTTGAGGCAAATTCCAACAGTGAGATCTGCAGTTTCACAGTGTGCAACTAAACGGGCTTATATCTAGAGATGGACAATAATTAATTGAAAAAGTTGACTTTCTTTGCTTTCTCAGTAAAGCAGCTATGATTTGTGCAAGTTTTCATTAATACATGGTTTGTACTATAGGTGGAGGTTGCAGTTGGGTGATCACTAATGTATTAAACTGTATACATACATAGCTCAGATAGAAGGGGGAAGGAACCTTAGTGGTGTTATACATACTGTGGCATAATCTGAAGATTTGCTGAAGCTTTTCTGTTAACCTCGAATGTGAAATGTTATTTTAGAAGAAAGCCTGTGTTTGGGAGTGTCTTGCATGGAGCTGACTTAATGTCTCCTAGCCATTTTGAGAAGTAGCCTGCCTTAAATTTTTCTATCATTTTTCATCATGAAATCATGCATTTAATTATTTTTGCTTACGTAGTATGTAGCAAACCGAACAGCAGGAAAGAGGATCATGTGTTAGGGAGATCAAAAAATGAACTTGAATCAGTGCTGAATCTGTGTTGCAGGAAAAAGCTACATTGAGTTCAGGGTTTTGCTTAGGAAAATTGTGAACAAAAGAATCATGTGGAGAGCAGTGATAAGCATCAAACGTTTTGAGAGCATGACTGACTAGGAAAGATTGAATCACAAAGTAGCAGCAGTTGCTTAGCAAGAGGAGACTAAAGGGGACATTGTTCATGACACTTCCTTGGTCTGAAAACCTACCATTTTGGCTAGAAAACTGCGGGCTACTAGCATCTTGTAGGCTACTATTAAGGCTTTGTTTCTGCTTCTGAAGACATTAGAAATTAACTGAAAATAATATTACAGTAATAAGCATAAGTATAACTGCAGGAGAGGGAGAAGAATCAACAAGATGGTTGTTCTACTATGATGTGCTGAGTTAGGAACCTCAGGTCACCAAGCCTTATGGAATATGAAGATTTCCTACTTCAATATTTTTAGTTTCCTTGTGAATAGACTATAAATATCTAATTGTTACAGAGCAGAACTAATCTTATAAAAATGTAATATCTCTGCTTTCTCTGTTTTATCAATTAGAAAGTTTTAATGTGCTGCTAAATAACATTTACTTGAGAATGTTTCAAAGACTACTTTTCCTTACTTTCTTTTGATTCAGTTTTAAAAAAATATCTTTATCCCATATGTGCTGCATATTTTTAAAGATCCTGTGAAAAATTGTGTCCTAGACAAGCATTTAACAAGGCTGCCGCCTCTGCTTTTTTCTTAAATACATGTAAATCTAATGCATAACTTGCAGTTCTCAGAGAGGGGGGATGAATCATCTTTTTCTTATCGCTTTGACTGTAATAAGTTCAGTTATTAATTGTAAACTGTTTGCATTAATTGTTGACTTATCTTAAAGGATGCTTGTTTCGTTTATCAATTTACTCCTCTTGGAAAACTGATCTTTGTTATTTCTGTTAACATTGAAATTAGTAAAAGATCAGCAGCTGAGTAATATTGAAAATTATTTGAGATTTAAGCTTATGCTGAAAAATAGGGTGAAGAAAAATTTAATATATTTTGCTCTATCCAGAGTTTAAAGATACTTCTAATCAGTTCTTACCATGTATCATTGCATTGTTACTCACAGTACAAATATTGAGTTCTCTTTATCAGCTCTTGTAGTAAGAAGCCCAAAGGATATGCCAGAAGCATCAGCAAACAGAAAACCAGGGGTCTGTAATTCAGTTCACATGGCATACTAAGAAATGAGAAGTATCACTCTTGTCATGTCAGTTTGAACTACAGTGCCACAGGAATATTTGTAGTCAACCAGAATACAGTGACACAGGAACATATAGAGGCAGTTAGTGGAACCCTCTATAAATGTTGGAACTTAACTTCAGTTGTCTTGAAACTTCAGTTGAATAATGCCACTGACTGTTTTATATATTAAGGTCAAAGCTGCCTCATTGAAAACTATATGTTCCTAAACCATGGTGTTCTAAAAGCCTTTTTGCTTTCTTGTATAAATATGTTGGAACAGTAAATCCTCTCCGGTTATGTTGATGTTTGTAACCATTCTTATGCTATAGTCATTTAATCTTAAGTTTTTGTATGTATGCATTCAGGCTAAATATTGGTCTGGTGTAATGCGGAACACTGTGTTCTGCATCTTTCTAGCTCTTGTTAAATCCTAAACAGTTGCAATATTTGCTTGTCATTTGCGAATCTGACGTACTTTTTCACTTAAGCAGTTGCAGTGGCCCAGTCCTGCAAAATGGTAGTTCAGAATTAAAGCATGAACCCTGATGTTAGCAAAGGTCTGCTTGTTCTTCTGACTAAAACAGCATGTCCAGAGATGTTGACTCTTGTTCTTACACCTATAGTAGTCTCACTCGTTTACTGCTGGCAGATGAGGTAATCATTATGCATCCTAACAAGGTGAGCTTGTGTGCAACAGTGATCATTGGGGAAATAAGCAAAATGAAAGGAGGAAACCCATTCCTGTTGTCGCTGGGGTCTTTTCAGACCATCGGTGCTTGTTCTGGCAGTTGCTTTTGCTTTCACATGCTTGCAAAAATTCTAGGGGCACAAGGATGGCTGAAAAATTTGCTTTCCTCTATTTTTCCTCTAAAAAATAAACAGTCTGCTCTCTCGGTAAAAGGTAGCTGTATGCTTTGCAGTATGCCATCAGAGAGGCTGAATTCGTGTTTCTGCTACTCTAACCTATTTTCACAATTGAAATACCTCCCAGTTTCGTTTCTGAGATGGTAGGTGAAATGGATGGGGTTCTGCATGAGCAGACAGCTCGGGCACTTGGGCTGTGGGCAGATGTGTGATTTTTTTTTTTATTTTATTTATTTTTTTTTTTTAATTATTTTTTAAATTTTTTTATTTTATTTTTTTATAGCTCTGCCTGGTGCTTGGCTGGCTGGGCAGTCAGTGCATGTGTAGCTCAGCACTGCACGGCTCCATCTCTTCCTCATGTGGGGAGGTTATGAAATGCTTGAATTTTGTATCCGTATGAGTAAGGGGAAAATAATGCTATTGCAGTGGGAAGGAATGAAAGTGGGGAATGATATTGAAGGATAGGGATCTGTCTC
>JAAWXA010000021.1:15446290-15528141 GCA_038090715.1 Florisuga fusca
AGAGACAGCCATGTATCATTGCATTGTTACTCACAGTACAAATATTGAGTTCTCTTTATCAGCTCTTGTAGTAAGAAGCCCAAAGGATATGCCAGAAGCATCAGCAAACAGAAAACCAGGGGTCTGTAATTCAGTTCACATGGCATACTAAGAAATGAGAAGTATCACTCTTGTCATGTCAGTTTGAACTACAGTGCCACAGGAATATTTGTAGTCAACCAGAATACAGTGACACAGGAACATATAGAGGCAGTTAGTGGAACCCTCTATAAATGTTGGAACTTAACTTCAGTTGTCTTGAAACTTCAGTTGAATAATGCCACTGACTGTTTTATATATTAAGGTCAAAGCTGCCTCATTGAAAACTATATGTTCCTAAACCATGGTGTTCTAAAAGCCTTTTTGCTTTCTTGTATAAATATGTTGGAACAGTAAATCCTCTCCGGTTATGTTGATGTTTGTAACCATTCTTATGCTATAGTCATTTAATCTTAAGTTTTTGTATGTATGCATTCAGGCTAAATACTGGTCTGGTGTAATGCAGAACACTGTGTTCTGCATCTTTCTAGCTCTTGTTAAATCCTAAACAGTTGCAATATTTGCTTGTCATTTGCTAATCTGACGTACTTTTTCACTTAACTCAAGATGTTGCAGTGGCCCAGTCCTGCAAAATGGTAGTTCAGAATTAAAGCATGAACCCTGATGTTAGCAAAGGTCTGCTTGTTCTTCTGACTAAAACAGCATGTCCAGAGGTGTTGACTCTGCACGGCTCCATCTCTTCCTCATGTGGGGAGGTTATGAAATGCTTGAATTTTGTATCCGTATGAGTAAGGGGAAAATAATGCTATTGCAGTGGGAAGGAATGAAAGTGGGGAATGATATTGAAGGATAGGGATTTTAGTGTCTTAGGTATGGGAGGGGTGACACTAAAAAAAAAAATAATGGGGAGGAAAAATTTCAGCTCACAGGCTCAGAGGGAATTTGTGATAGAAGTTCTCCTAGCATCTGCTTTCCTCCACAGTGTCTTCCTTCCCCACCCCCTGATTGCTCTTGCTTTCCTGAAGTTACTTGGAGTCTAAAGCACAGTATGTCCTTCTTCACTGAAGCACAGATAAGTGTGTCTGGAGTGGAAGTGGTTATTTGTGCAAGACTATATTTTACTGTTCAGTTACTGGAGAGGGAGAAAATAACCTGTTGCATGGCACCAGTCTGCAAACTGTTAGGACACTTACACAGACTAACAAGTAAGAAGAAAAAGGAAACAAATTTGTGTTAGGAAAAAAACCAAACAAGCAAGAAACACAACCAAACAGCACTGAGCTATATACTAGTGAAGCATTTTATGTACATTTGTAGTATGGGGCTTTATTATTTTTCTTCTTAGTGGGGGTGAGGCAGAGGCAGGGGAAGATGCTTGTTCTACACAGGGGTGCTCCATGTATAGGGATCATTAATGAAATAAGTTTGTCTTTAGCAGAGTCCTTTGACATTTTCTTAAGAGTACCTGAACCAGACTGCTATTGAAAGGGAAGATGAAGCTGCTGGCAAAGCTTTGATATGGGGTGAAAAATTTGGAACAGCTACAATCAAGCAGCTATTGCAGCTTTTCAGTAGCTTGCTGAGGACACAACTGTTGTGTTACAAGGTCAGGTAGAAGCTTCAGTAACAAAATATTTGGCCTGGAAGAGGAGAATGTTAGCTACTGTAAAGTCTATACACAAGCTTCTAGTGTGTTTTATTTATTATTGAGTTGGTTTAATTTCATGTCTACACATTTGTAGTGCCTCCAGAAACTACTATTATAATAAGAAATAAAGGTTTCTTTTAGGTAACTTTCTAAAAGCTGCAGTTAGTAAATATGGGAAAAAATACCTTTAACATATTGAATGAAAATAACAGGATGTAGAATTAATCTAGATATTTAGAATGTCTAGAATGTCTTTAAAGTAGGCCTTTACTATCATTCATAGGTGTAAAAGTTTACCATAATTAACACCATTGATCTATTGATCAATTTTTAATGTGTAGGTATAGGAACACTCTCTTTCTGACTTTTTTCAATATATTTTTTAAAAAGTAAAATTAGTCCAGTGTTTATTTCCATATTATATGAATAACACCTCAGGGAAGTACTTGCATTGAATCTACTAGAATCACATAATTTATTACTTATTGTCACCTGCAGCTTGCCCTATTGTCACAAAATGAGGGGAATGCACCTCAGTCAAAACAGAGAATTAGCAATATGTTTCAACAATATATTTTACAGATAACAAAGCTCAATGGTAAATGCAGCAGTGATTCAACAAGATTTGATGGCAAGGTATGCTTGATTAATTACTGCTTTGAGTTAGACTGAAAATTATTCACAGGAAGGCTGGAGATGCAGGAGGGTGAGGAAGACCCCCCTGTTCAGTAATGAGGTTCTGAATGGACCCTTTTGCTTTCTGAACTCCTGATGGAGCTTAGGAGTAGCTAGATCCAGTCTTAGTCTCAGACTTGATCCATGGTTGATGTCTAATGGGATTATCTGTGCAAAAATTGAAATATTATTTAATAGCTCCATGGATTAATAATATTTCATTAGTATTCATTCAGTCTCTTACCAAAGATGTGCTGTTGGTCACTGTGTCGTGTCCCACATCGAGTGGAAATCACTGCCATGTGGCCTGGCAAGGAAAGATCAAAGGTGGCTCACGTAAGCTGCTGTATTGATGGAATAAAGTGGTGGGCTCTTACTCAAATTACGTAGGATGGGAAAAGGTATGCATGAGATGAGGTTCTTTGTACCCACAACTTTCTATGCTCCTTAATTAATGAGTCCTGGGAAAACCACTTCTTGTTTGTATGTCAGTTGCATGACGGGTGTTTCAAGCTCAGATGCATTGATGACTACTCTGTCCTGGCTTTCCTGGAGGAGTTCTTGGCCCAGCTACTGCCCAGTCCTTTACCTCCTTTGGAGGTAACAAACTATTCATTTCATCTGGGGGTTGAATTCATCCTTCACATCTATATAGTAAATATATTTGCTGAGTAGATTTTTGTCTTCTATTTTGTTTCTAATTTTTGGCACAAGAGAGCTTCTGGTGTAATTTGTGGGGTTTGTTTGTTTGTTTTTTCCCCCTCTCATATCTTCAACTATCTGTGTAGAAGTTTGAGGTGTATATGAAATTCATGCAAGCATTTATCTAGTCTCTTTTCCAATACTGGAGGCAGGGTACTAATTAATAAAGCACAGAAGTTAGTTTATGGCACGTTTCCTTAGCACCTCAGGTGAGGCTTCAATACGTGTAAAATATGTTTTCTATTCTCAATCTAGCCTTGCTAAAATACTTGCATGGTCTGTTTCTTCAATTAGGTTTGAAATATTTGACTAAATATATATATGCTTTCAGGTGAATTATATAACTACACTGGTGTGTAGTCCTTACTATAAATATCAAATGAATTAGTAGAAAAAAACTAGAGTATACTTCAGCTACAAATTGTTGTTGATTTAGCCTATGAAATCCAAATAGAGTGCCCCAATAAAATGAGCAGTTCTTGTCTTAGTTATTTAGAATCTTTATGTACAGGCTGTATGTGTTTGCTTACAGCCAGGATAGTTATGAACTTAAACACTAATGCTCTTTATTTAATAAAAAGCTTTAAAGATTCTGTCCTTGTCAATGACGAAAAAGCTCAACTGGTAAGATGAAACAGAAACGTGTAGATCATCTGCCCCTGGACAAAAGCAGAGTGGATACAACATAAAACCAATTATCCAGTAGTTACAAAAATGTTGCTTGTCTGATGAGCTTAATCTTCTATTCAGTCTTCCTTCATTAACAGCTTCCTGGATAGCAGCAAGTACTTACACAGTTGATTCCCAATTATCAGTGTTTTATGTTGGTCAAATTCTCAAAGCATTGCAGAGGCATAAAGACCCTATTCTAACAGCCAGTTGTCTGTTAGACAGTCACTGGGAGCAAGCTGTCTAACTGGTGATTTAGATGTCTGCCCACGGGGCTGTAGTCAGCAGCCTGTGACAGTACTGAGAGGAAAATGAATTTAACACGCACATTGCCTCAATTTTTTTCAGATGCTGGCCAGAAGAAGACCCCAGACAAGAAAGATGGGCGACGAATGTCTTTTCAGAAGCCCAAGGGGAGCCTTGAGTATTCTGTAAGTTACTGCTTTATTGTTAGAATGTCATTGCATAGCAAGTGCAGACTCAAAGTTTCATTACTAAATAGCAACAAAACAGTAATGTGCATTATCTTTAATCTTGGAATTCCGTGTATCTGCTAGCCTAATTTGACTGGAATTAAATCAGAAATTTAGCTTGTAGTATATGAGTAGTTGCTTTTTAAGTTGTTTTTTTTAAGTTTGTTTTTTTTTCTTAAAAAAAACCCAAACAAAACAACAAGCTAATCAATCTGTTAACTGGTTCACTTTTAGGGAACTAGTTAGAAATGGTAAGTAGCATTAATTATAAAACAATTTTTCAGTATTTCCCATTTTCAGTATTATTAATCTGTTGATATCAGGAGCAATAGCAGAATGAAGTTGAGGGGTAAGAAATATATTGATACTGACCTTCTGGTGTTCTAGTAATTTTCACAGATCTCTACCTTTTACTGTACAGATCTGTTTCTGCAGCAGTATCTGAAAATGGAGCCTTTCTCTGCCTGTTCTGTTCTTGAAATGACCCTCAAACTGTGCTGCAGTCTGCTTTTTGCATTTGTGGTTACTAAGGGAAACAGAAGTGAGAAGTATCTGTCTTGCTTTATATACTGGGAATACAGTTAAGCCTATAAATAATGCTTGTAGGACTGCCATTAAAATGAGGAAACTATGCTACAGTTGTCTTTAATGCTTTTGAAGATAGACATGATAAAATAAAAAGGAGAACTTATTAAGAACTTACTTGACCCCCTTGGTTCTCTTATTTAAGAATAAGTTATCTGGGGAAGACTGAACTCTTAAGCCGAGCTGTGATATGACTTAACTTCTGAGACGGCTGTGGTAGTCATTTGGCAAAGGATGTGTGTACTAGAGCAGGAAGCACTTCACTGGTGTAGCTTATGTTAGGAACTTGGATATAATTCTAGCCTATATGGAAGATTTAATTGATGTTGGAATTCAAAAAAGAACTTTCTGCTGCTTAGGTTCTAGCAGCTTAAGAACAGTAAAGTAAATGTGACTGTTGTTTCTATTACATCACCCCCATTTTGTCTGAAATAACTGGCAAAAGTGGTCAGGTCTAACAGTAAAACTGGGGTAATTAAATCCCTTGTTTCTTGTCACCATATGCATGCACTTACTGTGAAAGATTCTAGACAAAGCTAAAGCACCAAGTTTTCCTTTTCTAAATTAATATGTTTGTGTCAAGTTGTGTACTTATGCAGGTTTTTGTTTTCCAGTAGGTGGGGTTTTATTTTCAAAAATAAAACTTTAATACGCTCTTAACACATGCTGAAGTATGCATCACTTCCTTGTGAGTCAAAAAGATGATTCACAAGAATCAAAGACTTTTTGTTTTTAAACTTAGTCCAGCTTCTAACAGAGCCTGTTGCATTTATACAGCACTGTGCATTTCAGTTGCACAAATGCTGTGTTCTGTCTGGTTTGCTGTGCACCTCACTTGTGAGGTATTTGACTAAGATCAAGTTTTCAGAGGTTTCAGTTATGCATCATGCACATATGTTTCAATATGCAAGCCTAGCCTTCAGGAACCTGGGTTGTGTTCACTATATGTGTAAGAGAGGTCTAATAAGTATTTTGTGATAATTTACTACTGTTATTATTTATTACTTTATTTCATATAGAGAGATAATAGTATGCCTAGCTTCTGCCTTGGTCCTACTATCTGTCAAAGCAACAGCACACTTTTGTATTTATATGTCTGTGTGCAGTAGGAGGACCAAGGCAGAACCCAGACTCAGGCCCTCCCTGTGCCTCACTATCACCAGTGTTGTTGAAAAGCTGGTGTTTTGTTTTTGTTTTGGTTTTTTGCTGTGGATTTCACTTCAATCCTACAGAGGTTTGAATCGAGAGTACTAGAGGTGGTCTGTCTTCTGGTGCAGCTAGTTTTATTGCAAATAAAAGCCTATGTATACAGTGTAGGCTACAGTTTTGCTTTTTCCTTGGTTCTTCAATTTCCAAGCCAAGGTATTGTGTTCTTGTCTGGCTGTCAATTTTTTTAGACCATGTCACTGTCAGTCTTTTTTCCCAATTTTGAGGCATTTAGAAAGTCTATATCGTAATGATAACATTGTTTTGTCTGTTGTATATTTTACCTAATTTGCTTTTATGATGTTTACAAGCTTCATCTTCCTGATATTTGCACATTATAGAAGTTAGAAAATTAGAAATTAGACTTATTAACATGAGGTTGATAATAATTGTCTATGGGTAAAGATATGAATACAACACCAAAGTTTTACTCTACTCCCCTTTGTTGTCCCATCTCTTGAATTTTGTTGGTTTCTTTTAAATATTCTTTAACTACTGTTGTTGTTGTTTCCTGGTGTTGAGACAACTAGTCTTGAAATACTTAAACAAAATTAAATAATTCTTTGTGCACTCTGACTCATATGTATTCAATGTACAAATGAGAGAACTCCAGTTGTTGAGATGTAGTGACAACAAAGTTTATTAAAATATTAGTAGAGAATTTGTTTTTAAGTAATTTTGTCAGCTGTTGACAGAAGTGAATCATAGTTAGTGGTAGCTCTGAAGCTGTTTGACTACTGGTGCACGCATACAGACCTGGCAAGCATGAGTATATAAATCATGTTCTGTAAATGGAAAAGGGGTAAATGGGATGTGCTCCCTTCTCAAATGGGAAGGGAGTGATTTGAATAGAGTGTTTGAGCTGGGATTTTATTGGAAAAGTAAGATGAAGAGTATCGATCTTAAATGGCTTTTTCTATATCTAGTAATATTTATAAAAATGGATTTTAGCTAATCTAGGTACACAAATCTAAAATTCTAAGTGTCTACATACGGTAGAAGTAACTGTAAGGTAGCTGATGGTTAGAAGCTTTTGCTATTGAGTATAAGAAAGCTACTTAAAGTATAAGAAACTTTTTCAGCAGAAGTTATTTTGCACAGCAGTTCTCGTGCATTAAGTTTAACTCTGTTCTGAGTAAGTGTTTCTTGGTTTTTTTAGATTTTTATTAATCAGTATATTTCAGTCTTTATTCTCAAATCAGTATACTGAAGG
The DNA here is from genome assembly GCA_038090715.1 of Florisuga fusca. Lineage (NCBI taxonomy): Eukaryota > Metazoa > Chordata > Aves > Apodiformes > Trochilidae > Florisuga > Florisuga fusca. The sequence continues at coordinate 15,453,501 of JAAWXA010000021.1, forward strand.
AAGAAAAGCCAGTGCGGGATAGGGAATAAACTACTTCAAGGCACCAGCTGGCCTTCTCAAGCCTATTTTGGGTTGTTTCAGGGAAAAAAATAGTGTTTTCTCATGTCTGGTGGTTGTTTTTCAGAGGTCTACTTGTACTGGAAAAAATCTTGCCATACTGTTAAAATCAAAAAATACAGCAATTGCTGTTTGTCATCCCCTCTCTTCTCCAAAGGGGAAGTAAATCTCATGCAAGATTCAGCATAATGTTTTGTATGCTTTATATCCAGGTATTTACATAACATGCTTAATACTTAAAATAGCATTTAAATAGCTATGTACATGATGTATAGAAAGCTTGTTTCCTAGGAGACAACGAACTACTTTTTGCCCTCTCTTCCAATATTGAATTAATGGGGGTGAGATGGCTGAGCCAGAAGCTCCTGAGGTAATAGGAGCCAAGAGGGCAACACCAGTGACATCCCTCAGAGGAATCCCAGCCAGGAAGTCAGCTTCACTGGAGGCCCAACACTGCCTCCATGCAAATGCATATAGCATGGGGAATCAGCAAGGGGAGTTACAGATGTATGTGTACTGGCGTGGTTATCATCTTATTGGCATCACAGAGGTTTGGTGGGATGGTTTCTATGACTGGAGTGTTGGAATGAAGGGATACAGGTTTTTTAGGAAGGACAGGTGGGGAGATGAGGAGCAGGTGTCATGCTGTATGGCAATAACCAGATGGAGTGCATGGAGCTCTGCATGCAGGTGGATGAGGAACTGATCTAGAGTTTATGGGTCAAGATTAAAGAAGGGTAGAGACAGAAGACATTATGTGAGTGTGCTGCAGGCCACCCGACCAGGAAGATGAAGTCGATGAGGCTCTTTAAAGACAGATAGGATAAGCCCCATGTTCACAAGCCCTGGTCCTTATAGAGGACTTTAATCACCTTGGTATCTGTTGGAGGTACAACAACAAGGCATAGTGATCCAGGAGAGTCCAGGAATGTGTTGATAATAACTTCCTTCAGAAAGTTATAGAGAAGCCAGTGAGGAGTGGTGCTGTGCTGGACCTTGTTCTCACCAACAGGGAGTGGTTGGTAGGGAAAGTGAAACTCAAGGGCTGCCTTGGCTGCAGGGACCATAAACTGTTGGCATTAAAGGTGCTTAGTGCACTGAGAGAGGGTGCACATCAAGCTCACTGTCCTGGGCAGCAAAGCTGGAGAGGGATGTTTTACAAAGGCATGTAGTGATAGGATGAGGAGGGATGTTTTTAAGTTTGAAGAGGGTAGATTTAGATTAGGTATTAGGAAGAAATTCTTTACTATGAGGGGGGGTAAGGTGCTGGAAAACGTTGCTGAGAGAAGTTGTGTGTGCCCCCTCTCTGGAAGTGTCCAAGGCCAGGTTTATAACTTAACTAGCAGATAACTGTTGTCCACCAACATTTATGTGAGAGCAAACTTTTGAATTAGACAAAGCTTTTGAATCTCACTTTACAGTCTGTTTTAGCAGACCTGCATTGCTTAGAGCTTCTGATGGAAATACTGTTGTTCCTTGACTTGTTGTCAGTTTTGCTATCACCTATGGAGCAAGTCCATAGGTGGTCAGGTTGGGGTCCTGTTTTACTTATGCTTTACTATTGATTAAAATGGTATATGAGAATATTCTTTTTTCATATCTGTGTGATTATGAGTTACTGAGAGGCACTACAATAGTCTTTCATACCTGAAATACTAGTAAAAAGAGATGTTTGCTACTTTGTCTAGATTAATGGTTGCATCTATAAATAGCTGTAATAGAATTAGAAAATTAGCTAAATCTTTGGCAATACCTATCTATTTCTTCAGTGAATGTAGGCACACAAATACACCTTTGCAAAATTATAATGAATTATGTATGGAAAGGAAATTAACTCTTGTGGATCTTAGTTATGTTTGTAGCTTAAATTGCCTTCTCTTTTTTTCTATTGAAGTATAGCATCCTTCAAATTATATCATATTTGTAGTACTTTTTCTTGCAGGTCGACCTTGTCCATTTAAAGGATATAAGTTTGCCTCTTTCTATCTGTGAGTTATACTTTTTACTTATGTACTGTCAACATGTATTCCCTAACATGACAGACACAATTCTGAAAAAAAAAAAGTTAATAAAGAGAAAGCATTTCTTCTCCTAAATTCTTTTGGGATGAGTACTCTGTTCAGTGTTAAGTTTTGGAGTGTTTTACTCTAGCGTTTCAAGGAGCAATTTTTTATCTTTATATATAACTTTTGCTTTGCAGCCTGTGAAACTCTCCCAGCTATTCTCTGAGAAAAACAAAAAACACATTAAAATATTAAATATTTAATGACCCAGTATTAACTAACACTGTAACCTGTAGATACAAATTCTTCTGCTCTGCAAAATGTTTGTTCTTTCTGTAAAGAATGAGTGTGCCTTATTACGCTCTGCTACAGCAAAACATTTTATACTTAATATTTTTGTCTAATATAGTGATTCAACTGGAGTGAGTGCAGCTGGAAGCAGGTGAACCCAATGTCTGCTTTTGGTTTCATTACCTCTGCTGCAGTACCATTATAGATATAGAAGGTTTCAGTCTTTTAGTTTCAAAAGCTCTCTTTTCCTGTGTGACTGTAAGGTCAAGGTCTTCTCTTAGCAAATGGTACCAAAAATTACTAAAAACATGGTTGCACTGAGAGTTTTTCTTCCTTCTCCTTACTCTACTTTTTTTTTTTTGTTTTCCTTCCCTTGGTTTAAGCATCTAATTAGAGGTAAAGGATGTTTACCTTGAAGTCTAGCAACATCTAGGTATACATGAGATGGTACTCCAGTTTTGTTAAGGAAGTGAGTGAAGTGCAGAAGACATCTAGTGGGTTGGGGATGCAGAGTCAGCTAATGACTAATATCCACTGGCTTTCTTGAAACAGTTGCATGTAGAACATACATTGTGAGGAAAATGTGTCTTTAGGGGTTTTCTCCATTTCCCTACCTTTTCATTGAAAATGAAAGAAAATGGAATGTAAGAGACAGCTTTTTTTTGTTGTTTTTTGGTGGGTCTTTTTAATTTTCGAGAAAATAAAGTGATTATCCTGAAAACAGAAGGACGATTAAACCTGTGGATGCAGTGTGGAAGGTGTAGAACTTCTGCAGATATAATAAGAGGGACAAATGAGAAGATATTTAAGACAGGAATCAGATTTTTTTTTTCTAGCTGCACTCCATATTTAGTGACACAAATGTAGTTTTGCTTTTATTGATTCATCTTTTCTTAACAGATTTATTTTTCCTAGTGCATTGTTTATGAAGACCTGTGCCATCATGCAGTGAACTACTTCTTCTATACTCTGTATCATATCATGCTTCTCCTATCATCTTCATCATTCTCAAATGCTTACTATAAATTCCTTATTTTTAAATAGCATCTGTGAATAAAACTTTTCCCTTTATCCTGTCATTTCATCTTGAATACCTTTTGGGGAATGGAGGTGAAAATAAAAGCTTGGAAAAATCAATTCTTTACTTGGGAATCATCTACTCAAAATGCTTATGCTCTATGTGCTGTCATTTTTTGACCTGTTTCAGTTTACCATTTTTGCTTTTTGTCTCTGATGGATTTTACTGGAAAGTGATCTTAACAGAAACTCATTTTAATAGGAGGAGCATGATCACATTTACAGAGTTCGCTTCAGTTTTTTCTGTAATTGAAGAACAGAGAAAAAGCAGTGGAAGGGGGAGAATGAAGGGCTCTGTGTAACCAGTCAATCATGTATTTGTTCAGTGGTATCCAGCAGTTCTGTTGCTGTAGCTGAGCCTACAGCCCAGTGCTTGTGTCTGACACCTCTGGCCATGGTGGGAAGGCAGATGTCCTTGTGTGCAGTTGCAGTAGACTAACATTTAGTGGGCAGGGATGTTTTGTGGGGCTTGGTTTTTGGTTTTGATTTGTTGAGGTCTTTTGGCAATCAAAAGATAAGAAAACTTAAAATGTCATAAAAATCTGAGTAAAATTACACATGATAAAATTTGTAAGCCACTATATGAACTAACTGCTTATGGCTTTTTTTTGTTTTGCTTTGTTTTTGTTCTCCAATACATACAGGTGGAATCAAGAGATACTTTAAACACTATTGCCTTGAAATTTGATACAACACCCAATGAACTGGTTCAATTAAATAAGCTTTTCTCCAGAGCAGTCGTTCCTGGACAGGTACTCTTACACTGTATATGTTATTTACCCAACAAAAACCTTTTTCCCTATATTTCTCACCTTTACCAGAGAAAGTGTTTAAGTACTTCTCTTGCTGGTGTTCTTACTGGCTTTGTAAGAGAGTTTTTAATCTTTCTCTATTTTGTGAATTCCTTTGCCTGTTAAAGAACGTTCTAAAAAAAGGAACTTGTCATGAAGCTACCTGTCTCTCTTAAATAATACCAGAGGGCTTTTCAAACTAAATATACTTAATGGTATAATAACATTTAAGTACAAGCTAAATTGTTACTATGCAAATATAACCAGCTATTTACCAGAAGACAAATTCAGGGTACAGCTTATAAACAACATTCCTCCCTGCAGTTCTATTTTAGTAAATCAAATAATGTTCCTATTGCTCTCTGGAAACTTCCTGTCTTTACCAGCAGTATATGCAATATCATTCACTTCTTATAGGACATTATTGCTTATATATCCTTCTTTCCCTAATTTTGTTTTCCCTTTCCACTTTTATTTGCAAGCCAGGCCTGGAAACAAATGATAGGTCAACTACAGTAGTAACCATTGGCCATTTGTTATTAGCACTGCATGTAACAAAAAACCCCAAACAAACATAAAGCACAAACAAACAAACCCCAACAAAAAACCCTCCAAGATATTATTTTGGGCCTGGTAGGCATTGAAGCTACCTAGAAAATTTTGCAGTGATCAAATCAACACAGAATTTTTTCCTAAGAGCTATGTCTATGATCATGTTTCCCAGCCTGTTTCTTGGTTGCTCTAATAGTGAGCTAATAGCAAGATAAATAACCAGGCAGATCTTGGACACTGTATTGGGTGTTTCTGGCATGCTGTATACTTCTAATGCATTCTATATGAACTCTTCTTCAATTATTATGACTAAAAATCAATCTTAAGATAGCTTTTAAAAACTTTAAAAGCTAAAAATAAGTACTTTTTGTGGAAATAAGTACTTTTTTTCATATGGTTTATTCCCTCAACTTGTAATATCTGTTAAAATTAGTGGGAGAAGGAATAATTTTATATAACTTTTTTTGAGAAAGAACAGCAAATATACCTGAACTGGTGGAAAATCTAAGGTAAACCTGCAAGCGTAACTTCTAACTACATTGTATCTTCTTTATAGATTTTGTATGTGCCTGACCCTGACTACATTTCTAGTGTGGACAGCTCCCCCTCTCTAAGTCCTATAAGTCCCCTATCACCTACATCCTCCGAAGCAGAGCTTGACAAGGCTGCAGTAAATGTAGGTATACCTGTTGTCCTTGAAATTCATTTTCCCTTGCAAGATAAATGTTACAGATGCTATGCTTTCTTCTTAAATTATCCTTTTGTTCTGGGGAGAAAGTACTTTACAACAACTGGAGTAGAAAAGTAAAATAGTACCTCTCAAAAAGTAAATACAAGTTTTTAATCTTTGTAAATGACAGTTTTCTGTGTGAAAACTGATTTGAAGGCACATTGTTTGTAGCAAAACACTATCATTGCACACTGAAGCCTGAAATACTAGTTCTTTTTGTCTCTAATATTACTGATAATTTCTGTAGCACTGATACATTGGCAAGAATACTGAAGCAGAGAAAAGGTAAGGACTCTCCTCACTCCCTTGGATGTGTGGAAGGGGATTCTTTAGTTTCATTTGAAAAAACTCAGTGTAGAAAGTCTTTCCCAATGAAGGGCAAATACAGAGTTCATTATAGCTGATTTACACTCAGTATGCTTGCAAACTTTCAAATACTAAAATTGTTTAGCCATCAAAGTTGCTTTGTAGTTCAGCTCCAGTGTAAGTTTTTAGCTGGGAACTAGCTTTGTAAAAGCATGTCTTCCCAGGAACACTGATTTGCTGTCAATGGAATTCCATGGGGAGAACATGGAATAGTAGCTGGAAAGGTGCAGTGTGTTTTCTGGCAAACTGAGGCTGTTGTAGCACAGTAAATATACCAGTCTGCAGGAATAGGTTCTTCTGTATCAGTCTCAGAATGACTGTAAGTGCTAGGACAGTCCTACCCATGTGGCATAGGTCGTGAGAAGTTACTCAAGGGGAAATTATTAGTTTAACTAATACAAATCAGAGCTTTGCTTACAATGCACTAGATCTGATGTCAGAAAAATACCTTATCCTTGCTTTTGTGGGGTTTTTTGTTTGTTTGTTTGTTTTGGTTTTTTGTATTCTTGCATTTTCTATATGCTTGCTTACCTATGTTAAATAAGGAGGGTTCATTGTGTAACCATGCCTGTAACTTTATTTGAAAATTTGTTGACTGTGTGCACACAGCAGAGATAAAAGCTTTACAGTGTAGAAGAAACAAACTAGATCAAAATACTTTAAAAGTTAAAATCTTCATATGCAAATTTTTATTTGTTTAATGGGAGCAGTTCAATGGTAGCAATAACTCAAGTGATAAATTTCATTTAGCTGGCACTTCTTATATAGTTGTAGAACTTTTTCTGTGCATCTCATTACATGTAGATCACTACAAGCATCTCTTAAATGCTTCAGGGAAAGTCAAAGGAGCAGTGTAACAATGTATAATGAAGTGCTTATTGAAGTTGCTGATATAATGAGGGAAGTCATTTTCCTAGGTACAACTGGTCAAAAGAAAGGAACAGGAATCACTAGCATTGTTAGTGTGGACTTTGTGTTTGGCTTTGTGTTTGAATCTCTTTTCAGCAACAAAAAACACACTCAACTTCTGTTTGAGCAGTTAAGGCTGCAAGGCTTTGTTTTTCACCATAGCACCAGTTTTCCATATTTTCCTTTCCTCGCTTTGCTGATTTCCATCCTTATGAATGAGAGAAATACTAGCATACATTCTCTAGTGTTTCGTATTGATGTATCTCATCTTTGACTCTCCTTCAATTTTGACTCTAGATTTGCACTTTAAGCACATTTCAAGGTGAAAAGGATATGTTACTCTGCTTGTGTAAGGATCATCTCTCTGTTTTGCAGTCATTGGAATTAATGACTTTGTGGAAGAAATTGAGTGACTTCCATCTGAACCTTTCATGAGGCAAAATATGAGCTGTGATATGCCATGTTCTTTTGTTTCTGTTTTATCAGACGTTGGAGTGGCTTAATACAACCAACCATGTGGCGAAATAAAAACCAGTGTGTGGATGATATGAGAGCTGCATGATCTTAAGTTTTTTTGCATTGCTAGACTTAATCTGAGATTGATATGTGTGTTTCAGCCAGTCTGTTAGTGTCAGTTTGGACATGTGAACTCAGCTTAGATTTTTAAGCCTTTCTTATGCTGCTGGGCTTCGTGTATTAGACTGCTGAATGAGAAAATCCTTCACATGTTTGAGAAGATCAAGTAAGCTTTGCTACCTATATTAAAAAAGAAACATGGAGTCACAAGGCTGTCATTAAATTTGAAAGTCTGACATGACTATTGTTCCTGTGTTGGCGACATGAATGAGAAATAGCTGATTTATTGACAGTTGAATTTGGGTATCAGCTGAAGAATCTTGCCACTTGCTAAGTTCTATGCATCACAAAGGTGGCCACATAACCTTTTAGGATAAAGGTGTATATAGGAGAAGTGATATCCAGGAAGTTTGATTTTTAATGATCTTCTTTTAGCTTTTTCAGCAAAATTTAGTTAAGTATTCTGTAAGTTAAGGTTTTTTGAGTCTTTTGTTTTGTTTGCTTTCTAACTAAAAATGAAAGATACAGATGAAGGCTACAGTAGTTCCAGAGAGACGATGAGATGAAAAAAAATTAGGTGTGTTCCCTGATATGATTAAAAGCATTTAGCTGCAATCTGTAATAATGAATAGAACTGAACACAAAAGCAGAAAACCAAGGGGAACACAGAAGTTAACGTTTTAAAAAAATATTAATATTTTGTTAGTTAACAGAGATGGCAATTGTGTATGAAATGGACGTCTTTAAATGTTGTTTAAGCTCCACAACAGGGTTGCTGTGAGTATAAGATAGACTTCACTGCAGTTGGTCTAGTATATATGTAGAGCTTTTATTTGAAAACAACTTTTTCACAGTCTGTTTACTACTTTGTTGGATCTACTTGTTAGACAAGAAGATAGATAACTCTTCCTGTTACCTGCCCCAGTAAATTCATGAAGGAGATCCTCTGGAAGTTATATCCAGGAATATGAAAGAAAAGATGGTTGGGAACAAATAGCCAGAGTGAGTTTGCCAAGGGTATATCATGCCTGACCAAAGTGATTGCTTTCTCTGATGAGATGACTGGCTCAGCAGATGAGGGAAGAGCAATGCATGTTACTAATTTGATTAGGGGCCCCTGACACTGTCCCAGAGTAGCCTCGTTACGGTACTGAGGAAATGTGAACTGAATGAATGGACTTTAAAGATAGGTTGGAAAAATAGACAGAACCTCTGGGCTCAAAGGGGCTTAGCATTTGTGTATGTAGTTGGTTAATTTTTATTTGTTTTCTGTGATGGTGGGCAGTTACAAATCCTTCAGGGCCCCTATTGAAGTTAATAATGTTTATAATCTCTCTGTCAGAGACCTGAATGGTGAGGCAGAGGAGAGACTGTGTTGTCAGCAAGCCTGAGGCTGGGAGGCAGCAAAAAATAGGTAAGAGTGGTCAGTAAAGTTGGAAGTAAGGGCAAGGGCTTCTCATTAGAGGGACATCAGGGGCCTGGAGAGTCGAAGTAAGAGAAACCTTGTCAAATTCAACAACAGCAAGATCTGCCTGGGAGAGAAAGACCCTCATGTGACAGTACAGAGTGAGGGTTTGTCTAGCTACATGGCAGCTTTGCAGGAAAAGGCTTAAGGGCCGAGGAAAGGTTGTGGCTAGTGTCCTAGTGGAAGTGTTGAACAATTTCCCCTTGTGATGGTGAAGTCTAATCCCATGCTAGGTGAAAGATGAAAGAGGAATACCAAAAGAGTAAGGAAAAGTTATTACCCTGTCTGGGGGGCTTGTGAAGCTGCATTTGCGGTATTGTGTCCACTTCTGACACCTCCAGGTGTCAGAAAATACAGGGAAGATTGACATGCTGGAGGGATTCTAGTGGAGGATCAATAAGGTGATCAGGAAATGGAAACATAATGAAGAAAGAGGACTGGCTGAGAGCTGGCTTATTTTATAGTCTGAAGTGTAAGTTCTATTGGACAACCTGATTTCTGTGCTGTATTACCTAATAGACAAGTTACAAGGAAAAGGATCAGGTTCTTCAGAAGTTTATAGTAAAACAATGGGCAGCAACAGCAACAAGAAAGTGCACGAGGGGTCCTGGGTAAGTAACAGGAAAATATTTTACATGGTGAGGGTGGTAAGACACTGGAGCAGGTTTCTTGGAGATGCTGTGGAATCTTCAGCCTTGGAGACTTGAACTTCAACTGGAAAGACCACCAGCAGCCTGATCTAATGTAGGTAGGCTCAGGTCTGCTTTGAACACAGTGTTGAACTAGCTGACCTTCTACCATAAAGTGGTGTATAATGTTATTGGAGGAAAACAGAAGACAAGTAATAGTACTTCTATTGAAGTTGGAAAATAGTCCTTTCTGCTAACTTCTGCTCAAATTTTGCATGTGTCAGAGTGTATCAGATGGTTTCTGTATGTGTGTTCTGATCATTATTTTGTTGTTTATTCCCAGGTTAATTCTCAAAGTCTTTGCCCACTTGCATTTCCTATCATGGAGCTGTGCTTCATTATTTCTATACACTGTCAGATCAAAACAGCCCTTTAAACTGCAGTGGGTTTGGAACTCTATTTTTACATTTGCTTTCATGTCAAGGAAAACAAAAATTACACAACAGAAAATGTCTTAAAGTTAATATTGAGAAAGGCAAATTGCTAAATTCCTTGGGTTTTTTTATACTCCCTTTTAGGATCCAGATGGAGTCCAACGGAAAGAGTCGGCTGCTTCACCAGCACATGCATGTGTTCGTCCTGCAAGAGTGGTATCATCCACTTCTGAAGAGGAGGAAGCGTTTACAGAGAAGTTCCTAAAAATTAATTGCAAGTACATCACTAATGGCAAGGTAATTAAACATTCAGGTTTTACTGTTACAGTATGGTATGAAAACATTAAACCATAAACATACAGTAAGACTTAAATACTGATAAGTAGATGGTCAGTATGTGTATGTCTATATGAGTTTATTTTTTTATTAACTATCTCCTTCAGATCTCCAGACCACTTTTTTCTTAGACATGATGTGAGCAGTCAATACACAGTTAACCTTTGACCAGCTTTTCTGTAGCAATACTTATAAGTGATTCTCTTGTTTTGAGGGCATGAGGTTTGTTTGTTCCTTGTGTTAGTGTTAGTTTCTCTTGTAAGTAATTTTATTTACATAAGGTGGTAAAGAAGGTGCCTTAAACTTTAAGGAAACATGTTGTAGGGTAGCGTCACTCACATTTTTCTAAAGCAGAACAGTATGAACAGAATTGGCCTCTGATTGTGTAAACAAATGCTGTTGGGTACAGTGTGGTAGAAATCTTTTTTCTTTGAAGCTGTAGTCACTGTTCTCTCAGTTGTGTCATTGCACAAATGCTTCCAAGTTAGAGGCTCTTCAGTTCCATTCAGCTCATTAAGTATGTGAGTCTTACACAGATTTTTAGGGGCCTAAATAACTTCAAAAGACTTTACCTAATAAAACTCTATTGCTCTCACACCCCATGGAAAAATTATTATTAAATGCTTTAATGATGAAAAATCATGTCTTTATTCAAGCTGAATGACTACAAAGAAACTCAAAGTACTTGTAGTACTTCCTCCTTCACCTGCAGTTTGGGTATGTATGTACAAGTGCTGTGAATTCTGTTGCTCATCAATAGAGCTAATTAATAAGAAATTCTTAGTAATCTGTTAGAAACTGCATTTTTTTATTTTTGCTGATGGAAGGATTTCAAATCTATGTATGTTTGTACTTGAAATCTTTTGACAATACATGTGTATCAACAAAAGCTGTGGTAGAAAGAAGTTGGTGAGACAAGTACTGGAAAACCTTTGCTTTGTTCTTTCACAGCTTGTGTTTTAGGTTGATCCTAGACAACTCATTACTTTGTGGGTTAAATTCTTTGATGCAGAGAGATTGAGAAGTGTGAGCCTCTGTTAGAAATTGTCTGTACTGGAAAAATATAATCTAGAGGTAAAATTTGTGCTTTAATGCCTTATCAGAAAATTATGGGGAGTGTTCACAGAATCTGTCTTTGACATGCACCTTTACAGCCTACAAAGCTGTAAAGCTTCAAAAGCTTCAAGGAGATTTCTTTTTTCTGAGTAGTTGTCATCTCACTAACAGCCTGTACTTGAGGAGGTGGGTGGGGAGAGAAATGAATGCTAATTTTCTCAGATTTGAGAACCACATTTCATAAATTTAGCATGTAATTTAGCCTTGATGTCACATGTGGTAGGAATGTCCTCTGGAATGTCATTTTATCTTCTCCTTATCACATTTCCTGATGATGCATGATGATAAATCTTTAAAGGTTTTCTGGAGAAAGCTTAAGATTCATCTTCTGCTTCCCGTCTGGAAGTGATTCCTGGTTAACTGTATGTAGAGCTGAAGTCTGAGTTATTGTGACTGATGCTCATAAGCTAAAATCCAGCAAAAGCCTATTTATAAATGTGCTTAGTTTCACATAAGCCAGAGGGCTTGCATGAGGGTGAGACTGTCTTCTCATTTTTAAAGTCTGTTTATTCTGGATGTTTGTTTTAGTCACAACTGTGACTTACCGGACAAGCACACAGGAATTCTGAGATGCAGTGGCTGGAACTTGGAAACATTTTGTCTTAGAGTATTTCCCCTCTGTGTGGTTATGTCTGCAGTTAGAGGCAGATCGTTGGGCACAATTAGTAACAGGATGGTGGTCAGATAATAAATCAGTAAATCAGTATAACCATTGTGCTGCAGACTGACACCTTAACTCAGGTCTTGAAAAATTAATAGAGTTCCACTTCCATGTGTGCCTATTAGTGAAAGAACTGAGATTTAGAATTTGTGCTACTTTGTTTGCATTAAGTACTAAACAGTAGTATTTGTTAAAAGAGAGAAGCAGTTGTGCATCTGAGTAAGCTCACTGACTTTTGAAGTCATGTTAAATTTGTTTTCTAGACTACAGTGGATATAACCAAATGTAAACTTCTTTTGACATTTGTCTTCTTGGAGTTCCTTTTTGTGTGTTTGAAGTTTGTTTTCACAATACACTGCTGGGGAAGAAATGCCAGTGACAGTTTTGTTTCAGTGTCTCAAACACCTTGGAATTAAGTGAATATGTTCTGCTGACCTGAAAGTATTTAGCATGTGCTTTGTACTCTAAAAGACATGTGCAAAACTAGGTGCTCAACAGCTAAGAGGACTTAAGTACAGATACTTTAGCTGCTTTTGAGACTAATGTAATTTTTCTGTAGTAGTGATACCATTGGTATTAACACCACTTTGGTTTTTTGGTTGTATTTGGGGTTGGTGTTTTTCTTGTTGTTGTTTTTTAGAACTTGCAATTTTCTGCTTTCTGTATGGTATCTTTGGTTTTTTACTGTGAAGGTCATCAACCATCACAGTGCTGGAAGCAAATTGGGAAGGATTGTAGTTGTATTTCATGCTGTGCTGATGTGTCATCTTAAAACAAAACTGAAACAATACACAAGGTTTGTAAGCTGGATATTTATTCAGTTCCTGATAAGCCTCAGCAGCACATGCAACAACTCTTACAATTCTTGCACAGAAGTTTTTAATTCCTTTTGAAACTTTAAAATTCCTTAGGATTCAAGTACCATAACTGAAGGATTTACAGTTAGGAGTTTTATCAGACTGCTTAAAGCCAGAATAGCCTCCAGTTCAGAGTTGCAGCTTACAAACTATATGGTCATAACAGTTTAACAAATTTCACTGGTAAGCAGCTGGTGTTGGTGTTTGCATGTGTTTCAGACACACATATACACACACAAATAAAAGTCCCCAAAAAACCAAAAATTCAAAAAAATTCAAAAATTCAAAAAAGTCCCAAAAATTCAACTTATTGTAAATTAGCTTTGTACCTGTATTGCTTAAGAACCCTGCAGCTCATGTATGATTATCAGCTTCATGTGCTGCAGCACTATAATTGTGATTATATCCATCCTAAGCTGCATCTTGATGCAACTGCATCTTTAAAAATCTTTAAAATTTTTAACTTAGTTTCATTCTATACATGTATTTGGCCAGTCAACAGATCTATTACTCTACAATGACTTGTGTTGGATACGACTGTTGATTTTGTGTGAATTGAATGAAGAAACATGGCAGTTTTTTTAAGATCTTTCTTTATGTTCTTTAAATAGACAGTGAGAAGAGTTAATTTGAGTAAGATTTTAGACAATGCATGAAAATTTCTTGTAGAACTAGCAGTAAGCCCTGTGGTTATGTGGGAAGGCTGTATCTTTACCTTAGAGGACTTGCCTAGCATATCCTTTATTGTGGAAGGGTTTCTGGTTTTGTACTTAGCCCAGCTGTTAAGTAGTTGTGAGAAATAAAACTGTTTTCTTAAAGTTGGTGGCATTAATTTGCTTTTTCAGAAAAATAGTTGTATTTCTACACAGCTACATTTCTACAGGACACAAGAAACTGTTTGAAGTTGCTTAAATATAAATATGCTTTGAAAAAAAAAGTAGAAAACAATTGTTTTTCCTACAAATATTGGTGAGTAAACTGAAACATGAAGGAGAAAATTTACCACTTCTTTTCCCTCTCATTTTAGGGTACAGTCAATGGTGTGCTGCTAGTGACGCCAAATAATATAATGTTTGATCCTCATAAAATGGATCCTCTGGTCCAAGAGAATGGCTGTGAAGAGTATGGCATCATGTGTCCAATGGAAGAAGTGATGTCAGCTGCTCTGTATAAAGAAATTGTGGACAGCAAAATTAAGGATTCATTAACCATGTAAGATAGAATAGTATTTATAAAAGTTTGAGTAAATATGAACTGTAGTCATATTGATAACCATATAAAACTAGCAAAATCACATTCTCTTCCATTCTTTTCCTTTCTTAAGGGCATCAAAGGTTAGCTTTGGAAGACCCTTGAAAACTTGGTTTACCTTAAGTTCTCATGTTCTATATAGTATATCGAATCAATCTCCTTGTATATACATGACTTTTCCTCCAGTAGTTTCTTCTAAAAATTGGTGTATACCCATGCGTACCATGCCACTTTCACTGCCCCTACCCCTTTATGAAGACAGGAAAAGATGTATTTCATTCTTCAGCAATTGAAAAAAATTATGTAAAGAATAGAAGAGTCCAACTGAAAACATTTTAGATTAAAATCTTTTTTTTTTTCTCTGGTAAGTGGTTGTAAGACTAATTTTCTGAGATTTGTGCATGTTTTGGGGGGATTAGGAATATATTTTATACTCTTGGCTAGGGAAAGAACTGCATTTTTTACCTTGGGTGTATCCTTTTTTGAAGTGAAGTGAGCAGCATGACTTTGGATCTGTGAGATTTAATCTCTGGTGTTTAGTGTGGCAGGCATTTAAAGCTGACTTTAAACAGCCTTGAGAAAAAAAATCTTTCTTCTGTTTTGTCTGTTGCATAATTTTTACACTGTCCTCAGAAACAGGATAAATTCTAACATTAAAGACAAAAAGGCTTAAAACAATGAAAGAAGTCACACCACCTGTACTTTAAGGTAAAAAGCAGAAACATTTGCAGACTACCTTCACCATCTAACTGCAGGGAAGTGGGTTCATTTAAAGAAGGTAGAGTTGTGTGTATGTATGAGAGATCAAAGCTGGTTTTGAAGCCATTTTAAATAAGGTATAAAGATACTTAGTAACTCTGAAAAATGGTCCTTTATAGGTTCTTTTATGGATAGTATTCTAAACATATCTATCTTCAATATCTGAAATACCTGGACACACAGAAGAAATAACTTGTACCATTTTTAAACTTGGCTTCTGCAGACATCTGGTAGTAGACTGATATCCTGCCTGGAGTCGTGTGTTTCTTGAAAGAGCACCTAATGTATGTGTTACTGTAACAGTATTTTGGGCCCTTTTGATGTAGATTGATGCCTTCAGCATGAATACTTTCTGGAAGTTTATGTTCCAGATTGGGTTACTCGGAGTTCCTACTTCAATGTATAGTGCAAGTTAATGAAATTATGAAAATTAGATTACTCTTTTTTTATCTACCTGTTTGAATCATAATATGCAGTTGCAAAACAGGTCTCTCTTCTAATATTGAATTTCTGAATGACTTAGTGTTGTACAAATTTACCTTTCATGCCCTGTTGATTTTTGTGTTCTTGTAGTGTATGCATTTTCTAGTTTGTTTATAATATGAATCCTTAGAGAATGAAAACAAGTATAATGAGAAAACATCACACTGTGCCTTTTATGTCCATTTGATTTATCCTTCTTGTCAACTTTATGAACTGTTACATAGAACACTAGCTTCTAGAATTTTTCTTGAGTCCAATCACTTCTTTGCCTTAAGCTCTTCAAAATTTGAGGCATGTTTTTAATTTTTTGATGAAAATGAAATTCAAATTTCTTAAGTCTGTAAGTAGTACAGCTACGGCTAGATTTTGCAAAACCTCTGGGCCTCAATGTATTTCGAATTGTGTATTTGTTCTGACTATTCCACTGTCACAATTAGCCTCTTCTCCTCTCCCAATTTTGCCAACTGTCAAACCTGTTTAAACTTGGGAAAAAAATCTGAATACTGAAAGTATGATTATTGATATAATGCAAACTGATCACGAAACTGATGTATTATTTTGTTCCTAAAACTGAAATTTGATGTTGTATGGCTGATATATACAAGTCACAATCTATGCTGAAAAAAACCCAAAAACATCAGAAAACACAGATTTTTCATGGCTTTCATGAACCTCACATTGTGCTTGTCCCAAAGCAGCAATTACCAACATAATGCTGTAAAATTAAAGAAATGGCACAGTCTGGACAACTGGGGTGAATTCCTAAACTCTAATCACAAGCTTTGTAAGCAAAATTACAAAATCAACACAAGTGTAGTATCAGCTTTGTGTTAACACTTGGATAACAGAGTCCATATGCTTTGCAGTTACTCTGAATTTTAGCCTTGTCTCAGTAATGTGAGTATAAGAAAGATGACTTCATGAATTACAAGTTTTATAGAAATATTGAGAGGATTCATCCTTTAAGATGGGAGGTTAAGGCATGAGCATTTGATACTAGATAATGAAAGATGTAATCTGCTTGTGCTAGCAAGGGAGCTGGTAGTGAGTATTCTAGTCACAAGTATGTTTAAAAATGAGAAATCTTTTATGAAGTTTGTGTACTGCTTAGGGTTTTTTTGACAACACTGGGAAAGCTTTAGTCCCCTTGCCTCTTCTAAAACTGGTAGAATTTCTCGTTAGCTTATTTTTAAAGCAGGTTTGAATAACATTAAATAATAATAAATAAATATCTAATAATTTTTTTTTCTTAAACTATTTAAGAGCATTTTATGTCTGATATTTAGCAGAGGAGTTTGAGGTTTATTTTGCCTGACAGTGGTATCCTCAAAGTTAAATACCTGACCGGTGGAGACACTAAATCTCTGTTAGGCAAATGCCTAACATGGGTGAATGGTAATATCTACCTTGATGGTTCCTGTTGTTCCACATTGACAAGTTTAGGTAGTTAAAGTTAGGCCAGATAATTTCTGCCATTCATATTTCAGCAGCGAGATAGATGTCAACTTTGTAATAGGGTGGGGTAGATCCCAATCATGCTGGCCCCTTCAGTAAACAAATAATTTTGGAGTATTTCTGCCTCTAGAGTTGTGTATAGCTTTTTGGTGTTTTTCCTTCTTATTATTGATGCTCTGGATTAAGTTGTGTTTTTCTGTCTTTTTTTTTTTTTTTTTTTTTTTTTTTTTTTTAGAGCACTTTTAAATTTTTATTTAGCATTAAACAGAACTTAGTAACGAAAAGAGCTTGACAGAAAAAGCACCTGCTATAGTAATATTTTCATTTGTTTAACAGAGATCTAGATCAGCTGTCTGTAAGGGAACTTTGCCATTCCAAGAAAGCTGCAAAGAGCAATACAGATGAAATGGATTCCAAGATTCGGGACACAGGCAATGACAGTGCTAGTACTGCCCCAAGGAGCACAGAGGAGTCTCTTTCAGAAGATGTCTTCACAGAATCAGAACTCTCTCCAATACGTGAGGAACTTGTTTCCTCAGATGAGCTTCGACAAGACAAATCTTCTGGAGCATCATCAGAATCTGTCCAAACAATAAACCAGACTAGTGCTGAATGTTTAACAATCATTTCCGACGCAAGTGAAGCTGCTAATGACTTAAAACCCAGTGCTGAAATGGTTGTAAATGTTAAACAGATTGGTACCCACAGCTTGGATTCAGAAAGTGCTGAAATATCTATAAAGGAGGGACAAGAACCTAGTGAAAACATTGCAGATGGCCTCCAGCAGTCTTTGCAAGGATCATGTGGTAGTGAGGAGCATGACAAAGAGGAAGAAGTGGGACACAAAGTAGGAAAAGAACCAGAAGGAGAGATTAAGACAGGAGAGGAATGTCCATGTTTTGAAGATACCACAGAATGTCAAAAGAAAGAGACAACTGGCAAAGGAAGAGTAGTGAGAGAGCAAACTCAGGACTCAGAAGTTGAAGAACTCCGTGAACTCTGGAGGACCCACACTATGCAACAAACCAAACAACAAAGAGAAAACATGCAACAGGATTCACAAAAAGGAATTAGTCAGAAAAATGTGGCTGCAGGAGATGGGCAATTAGAAGGTGAGTCAGTATTTTTGTGTTAGCCTTCAGATTTACAATGTATGTCGCTTTAGCTCATGAGAATTTTTGTTGTTTTTCATTCTTCAGAACACATCTCCTCATACATTACTTATATTTGTCATTGGTTTGAAGATACACTGAAGTTATACCTTAACATAAACCGGTAGGGAATGTGTTGTTCAGGAAGCTGAAAACATTAATATTTTGTTACTGTCATTCTTCTTTACTGAAATGGTAGTTACTGTCATATTAAGACACAGTATCTTTGTAATGAAGATATAAATTAACCTGTCAAACTAGACCAGGGATGCATTGGTCACTATAGAGCTCAAAGTTAGATTGCTTCCTTAGCATTCAACTAGCTGTCACTTCAATTTTGGTCCCAGTGTATGCGTGTCTAAATGAATTTGAAGGGGTGAATTTCATCTTATTATGTCATACCTACTCTATGGTTAAGGTTCATGGTGTGAACCAGAAACACTGGGGTAATAATACTATTTGGTAATTTTGGCACTTTGTTTTACTTGCCTGTTGTCATACTTTCATAATGAGGCAAGCAAGGTTGAGCACATAAAAAGCTTATGTCAGATAAGTAAGAGCTACATTGTAAGAAACTAATGCCATGACTATGGGGAATAGCTGGATTTATTTCTTGACCTTTTATTCCTCTGCAAAGATCAAACCATAGGATTATTAGTTGGAAGTTATACTGAAAGTCCATTGAAGCTACTCAATTTTATTTTTAAAAATGACATTTTTAGTTAATTGAAAGATGGTTTTGTATGCATTTGATTTTGCATTTTGAAAAATTCATGTCATTTTCTGATGCCTTACCATCTTAGTAATAGAGATAAACTAGTTGTTTTAATCCTGCAATACTTTGTGGACTGGAAAGACAATGTATCTTTACCACCTGCCACAAGCTAATATATTATAGTTGAAGTACAGTTGAAGCTCAAATTGTTAATGATTAAGAGTGGAAATAGTATTGAATAGAGATGCATATTCTTCAGCTGACAAAAATTAATCTTATGCTTCAGAATCTGATGGGTTAGTTTTGTGCTTTTTTTTTTTTAATATATCCTTCGGTTATGGAAGTAAATTAATTTTGAAATCTGAAGCAGCTTAATAGTTACATCATTCTGTGGTAAGTTTGGCTTTTGTGCCTTAAATATTAGAGAAAACCCTCTGTCAAAAATGCCACCTAGTAGTAGTTGCTTGTTGTGACTTTATATACATATAAAATCATAAATGTGTCTGCATACATTCAGAGGGGTGCTGACTAGAAACCTTCTGCCCATGGTGCTATAGCATCACTGTAGGTTGTGGGGGGTACAGCAAAGAGAATAATAATTTAAAAAATGAAATAAGAGGCTTACTATCTGGAGATTTGTGCCAATGACTTGAGTCCCACTTCCATTGGATTTGTTGTTGGTTTCTTCTTGTTGTGCGCTATAGTAGCAGAATGCAAATAAAACAATAAATTATGAACTAATACTTCTCAGTCTAAATATAATTGGTGAAGCTTCTCTTGACTTTGTCTACAGGCAAGTTTAAATAGAGCTGAGGTAAAAGCATAGCTCTGTTGCTTAGTCTTCAAGTTCACCGAGGTATGACAGGTCTGTTAGCAGACAGGTCACTAAAAAACCCACAAGACTGTGAATTGAAACCCTGTAAGCTCTATCTAATATCCTGCCTATCAAACTGAAACTCTGAAGTAGTCATACTATGAATTACCTAAAATAGGTCTCTATGTCCTGCATTGAGGAAGGACTTAGTTGAGTTTCTTCCCTGTTGGGGAAGTTTTTAGCAGCTAGGTTTTTGGGAACTACCATTTGTTTATCTTCACAAAGGTCAGATCTTTTTGAGTTTGGAATTAATAACTTGTTTGTTCTGATTGCTGGAACAGGTGATGCAAGGCAAGGCAGTAGTGTTGAGTAGTCTACAATAGCTGAAAAGGCCTCCATTGGAATTTCTGGTTTTTTATTACCCAGACTCTTATATTCTTTTTTGTGTCTACAGACACTTATGTTAACCACTGGACTGAAACAAATTCATGTTCTAGTCCTATATAACAGATTTGTTGTTGTTGTTGTTAATTTTGAGTTCTTTCTTGTTTTGTGTGGGTTTTTTCACCTGACAATTTACCTCAGCTTATTAATTTTTTAAATACTTCCAAAATGTTCATATTATGGCTATTCTGCAATACTGTATACTGCAGGTATGAGTCTAATATATTGTAACCAAAAATTAGGTGATGTACATTTAAGTACTTACTGAAAAAATTCTGTGGAACAATGCTGTTCTCAATTTTATGGTGAAAATGTGATTTAGCAAACATATAATAGATATGTTTATAAATCAAGGTGGTGATGTTGGTGATGTCCTTACTAAATCAAGGACACTGGAGAACTTTAGCTGTAAAGAAAAAATGAGTGTCATAGAGAATTTGAATGTACCTGTATGTAATGCCAGAGGTAGCCTAAATTTACATTTTCCTTTCTTTCTTTAAAAAGTCTCCTGTGGATGGAGCATATGCTATAAAATTTGGGCAAGTAAGCTAGCAAAGAAAAACAGTTTTGAAAAGGCTTCTTCCTTTAACTTCCTCTGACTTGACAATGCAGACCTTGAGGATCATCATAATTCTAGCAGTTCAATTAAATATGCTACTGGAGGGAAAAATCCCTTACTGCAAGAACATCCGGTGTGCTTTATCCCAAAGCGGTGTTTGTACCTTTGAAGTGTTTTACATAGCTACCAAAATTTATCTCAGTCCTGTTAGTAGTGCCAGAACTTTTCTTTTTTTAAAATAAAAAGTAACTAATGAACAGTTTTGACATATGTGAATCAGGCCTAAGTACTTACTTAACACCTTATCTTTACATGTAAATAAGGCATCTCTTTACCTAACTGTGGCAGGGATGCCTGATTCAGTGTGGAGGGATAAGCATCAAGAAAACCTTCTGAAATACTTTCAAGCATGGCTGAAGGACTGTCAAAATGTGATCTGAAGTCAGAAGCAGAAATGAATGTTAGAATTACTCAAAAGTGTTGTACTCTGTAGTTAATTCTGCTGATGCAGTTTTCCTAACAAAAAAAGGCCAGGTAATACTAATGTGTGCTACCCATACATCCTACATACCTGTAATGCCTAACTGACTAATAATTTTAAGATCTTTTCTGCATTGTGGACAGCTTGCTTTTTCTTCACTAATAGGTTCTTCTCTTACTAAAGAAAAAAGACGACATCGATCTCACAAGTTTCTGTGTCTCAGGGTTGGAAAAGCTATGAGGAAAACATTTGTTTCACAAGCCAGTGCATCAATGCAACAGTATGCACAGAGGGATAAAAAACATGAGTACTGGTTTGCTGTTCCACAAGAAAGGTAAGATTGATATAGACTGTAACAACACTTTTTGGTAGGTCCTTGAGCTTTTTTCTGCAACATGCAAAATTTTTCAGTGACTTTGTAAAGCAGCACAAGAGTCAGAAACTGAGGGTATTGATGATTGGCTTGGAATACTGGAATACCTCATTACCATACATAAGGTTTATTAATGTACTTGAGTTACTTTCAGGTTCAGCCAATAATTTTTTATAGTGTTATTTAGGTTTGTGTTTATAGCAAGTGAATAATGAAAGAAATGTTCAGTTAAGTGGTGTTTGGTGATGGAAGTAAGTTCTGTAGCAAAGTTTTTGTCATTTTATGTGCTTCCCAGTACTTGGAACCTTTTAAAATTTCTCTCTACTTCTTAAAGCTCTGAGTTCAGAAGAGCTAGCTGGGCTTCTTTTATCTTTATTTATGTAACATAAAACATTTTCAGGAAGCAACTTAAGCATATCTACTGGAAAATGTCTAAATTTGTTGCAGTGATTCAAAGACATGAGATGTCTATGCCTCACTCACTGGTAAAGTCTTAACTTCTTAAATAATCTTAATTGCTAGAAAACTGGTTTATTTTCAAGTTGAATGTGATTTCGGGGGATATTGGGGATTATTATAACCTTGTCAGAAGAGGGGGGGTACGAAGAGAAACAACAACAAAAACCAATCAGCTATCATCTTGCATAAATACCTACACACAATGATCAAGTCACTTTTTCATCTTTTCTTTTGAGCTGAAAGATATAGAATGTCCACTTGGGGCACTGCAGTTGAGGACAGATATGGATCAATTGGAGAGAGTCCAGAGGAAAACAGCAAGACTAATTAATGCCTAGAAAGTGTAACATATAAAGAAAATTAGAAGTAAGTGGGGTTCTTTAATCTAAAGAAGAAGAGGTTGATTACCAACATAAAATCATTTCATACTTAAAAGTTGGCTGCAACAAGAAAGGCAGTAGTCATTTTTTTGTCATGTCCACTGTGAATGAAGATGTGTAATAGACTGAAATGATGTGAAAATATTTGAGTTTTCCAACAGGAAGAATTGAGTCTATTCTAGCATATCACTAACGTGCTTTGTAATATCACCCCTGTGACCTCTGGGTGGGGGAGATTAAAGAGTTCCTTGAGACAAATGTCTGTCACATTGATTCCAGAATAGCTAATCTTGCTCCAAGTGACCTCTTGTGGTTACATTCAACTCCTATTTTCTTGTTCTACTCATGTATTACATTTCAAAATAGATAAATGTTTCACATATGGCAATCAATAATGGCTCTTTCTTTCAAATTTTAATGTGGCAGAGCAAACACTTAAGTTCAGCATAAAACATATCACCTATTTCAGAAGAAATGGTTCCTAGTTTACAGTCTCTAGCTCATCTCATTTGAAGTCACTACACCTACAAAGGATTTCTCTCTCTAATTGCATGGGGAATTAGTAATCTGTTCTCCATCCAATGCATATCCTATGCTTTTGTACACAAAAAGTCATAAAGGGGGTAGTGAGGTGTTTGGTTTTTTTAATTCAGTATTAATCTTGCTGGGGTGCTACTCCGTATTGGTCAAAATACTTAGTGTTAACCCAGTTGTCTTTGTTACCTAATTGTAAGAGATAAAAAAGTAGGTATCTGAAAAAAAAAAACCCTCACAACCTAGGTATGTGACCAAAAAAAAAGTAGGTATCTGACAATCCTGCATTATTTCAGTGCTCTTAATGTCAAGTGAGCCAGTCTGCAAAAGAGAGCTTTAGTTGCTTAAACATCAGGCTTTATTTAATTTTTTTAATGATGTAGTAATAAAAAATTTCAAGATCTTAAAAAAAAAAAATTTGGATTATTTTTTTTTTATTTTCCTACATGCAAGACTTGAAAATTCACACCTTGTTCAGTGTGTAAGGAGTCTGCAGCTTCATTTTTGGCATGTCATAGAACGTACCTAGTCTTATGCATTTTTTTTTTTTTTCACTTGCATCAGTTTTATCCTGGAACCTTAATTTTGTTGTTTCTTAAACCACTGACCCTGTACAGAGACTATTGTTATATACCTGTGTTCTGCACCCTTTTAGACATAGAAGCACATGAAAATTAGCTTTTGAGAGACTTTACTGCTTTGTATCTGTTGCTGTTCTTGCAGTACTTGGTTTTGCAGGAATTTACTAAAGAGAGGGAGGGAATCCAACTACTGTTCTTCATGCTAATCCCTTATGCAGATTCACTGTAGCAAATATCTCTGAACACAGAGAGGCATAAGGAAATTTCAGGCTCTTGGTAACCAGAGCCATAAAGTTCTAGCTCTTAAGCTGTCTTTTCTATAATGAAGAGAGATTGGTGAATTCATTGCATATTCTTTTTCTAAATGCTCCATCTGTGCACCTTCAGGATATGCTTAAACAGTGTAGACTCATATCCATTAGAGTTGAAAATAGCTTCCTTCAGGGATTTGGGGCTTTTTCTTCTACCAAACTACAGAACCATGCCATTTGTGGCCAGTGTCTTAAAAGGACATAACTTGGAATCTTTTTACTTCAACTACTCTAACTGCAGTGGTGGAGTGTAGTTTGTGAGATAAATATATGTGTGTGTGTATATATGTGAGTATATGTCCTCATATTTTGTAATTCACACAGTCTGTATAATTTTGGTTTCAGGTCTTGGGAGTGATCAGTTCTTCTTCAGGGACTGAGGAAACAGATATGCAGATATTTTAAAATTCCAATTTTGTCTATGTTTTATGTAACTCTTTTTCAGTAAAAAAAATTAGTGGGTTTTTTTTGTGGTTGTTTTTTTTTCCAAAAATTTATTTCAGTTGTAAACAGGAGTTTCCAAGGTGACAAAAGTGGCTGAAGGACTGTACTTGTGTATGAAAACATAGCTAATTAATTGCCAGCTTGTTTTCTGTTTTTACTCTGGTGTCAACTTCATGTAATTAATAAAAAACAATCAAAACAAAGCACAAGCTGCTAACTGCTAGCTATTTTCAGATCTGTCTCTGATATCTAATAAAACATGAAATAGTAAGTATTTTCATTTTAACCTTAAATACTTCATAATTATAAGACATGATTCAAAAGATCACAAACTTACCTTTTTTTTTTTTTTCTGTATCATTACTTGATTTCTTTAGGACAGATCATTTGTATGTATTCTTTATCCAGTGGAGTCCAGAGTTATATGCAGAAGATACTGGGGAGTCTCTTCGGGAACCTGGATTTATAGTCGTAAAAAAGAAGGAAGAGCCTGAAACTAGTGAAGAATCTGCTGCTGAAGATGCTGCTAAAGAGTGGGAGGTAAGGAAGAAAAGTGTTAAAGATTATTTTTTTCAAATACTTACAAAGTAATATAGTTAAAATAGCATTAAATAGCTTTGAATAAGGAAAACATTAAAGCAGTGTGCTTTATTAATTTGCTTACTATGATCATGACTTCAATTTATGCCATCTGAATGCTTTAACATCAGTTCAGGGCAGCATTTCACAGTTAAAGTCATTTTCATATGGAGCAACTTGTAACTTTCAGAGTTGAGAGGACTGAATACAGAAAATAAGTTACAACTTTGAAGCTGACTTAGTTTTCAGTCCAGTAAACTGACAGTTTTCTGTTATTAGTCTTGTATGTAGAATATCGAATGCTTATGGGTAAGTGTGAAAACAGAGATAAGACAGATAAAAGGAATGTTAATCTATTAATGACATGGTTTTTTCCAATAGTTCATTCATTACCTTATCAGCTATAACTTCTTTGTGCATTGAAATGCTGTTGCATGGATTTTAGTAATATACTGTAACTGGAATTAACTTTTTGATTAAAAAAAACATGTTTCTTTCATGTGAATCTGTGTCCACTGTGTTTCTATGGACACATCTTTACATGTATACATGGTTTTGTTTTGCAGTGTGCATACAGTTAAAGCACTTGTAGTCTCATGCATTCAAGTGTCAGTCAAAAGTTTGATTCTTGTCATGTATATTGTAGAAGTATCCCATCAGTACTGTTTAACTGGAGTCTCAGGACAGCAATTCCAATCTCAGACTGCAGACTTATCCTTCCTTTTTCTCCCCTCCCCCTTGCCCTGCTCCCCAGTGGCACATGTTGAAATTAAGGAAATTTACTCTTCTGTTCCATGTAGATTGTAAAAGAAATTTTAAGAATTGCAGTAGTCTAAATGAAGGTAATAATATTCTTAGCTCCAAAACTTAGAATCATAGTACAACTTGACTTCAAACTTTTCCCATAATTAGCTGAAGTATTAGGCTGTAGTTACATGACACTATCCCTACAGCTCAGTGATTTTTGCATGGAGCATTTCTTTTGAGACATAAAAATTAGTATCTCAAAAGCATGTCTTTTGAATCCTCGTCTTTTCAGCATATATATTACTTGAGTATTTTTACCAACAATGTATCTTGGTGTTGACCCTTGCTCAAAGCCTTTTTAAGTGTTTGAAGTTTTAAAACTTGTAGAACACAGGGAACAGTGGCAAGTAATAAATATTATGGTTTAAGGCACCAATGTCTCTTTTTAAGTGGACTCTTCAGTGACTTGGATCCTTAATATAATTACAGAATAATTTCCATTGAATTTCTTTTCCTCAAGATTAGACGTAAATTTATAGGGCTTATTTCTGAATATAGTAGAGGCAGTTCTTTTCCTACACCTGTTAGAAGTTATTTACCATAAGCTATTTACTACAAAATGAGGTCCTGCTGTAAACCTGTGTTTATTACTCCTCTGGAAACAATTGTAGATGACATATTTGAAGAGTATTGTTATTTCTATATGTGTTAAAATTATGTACAGTTTGGGTCTCTAAGATTTTCCAATAATAATATTCTGGATTTAAAATTAGTGTGATTATTGAGAACTTTTTAAAGAGAAGGTGTTATGCAAGTACAAGAAATAAGCTAATATGTTCTCTGCATTTTAACTTCAGTAATGTGACTTCTTGTAGCTGACATCAAGCACAAATCTGAACGCTGTTAAACTTTTTAATCAGAAATGTCTTGACAGTACCAGATGGTCCAACCTATCATTATATTCAACTGCATTTTAGTAGCTTTCAACATATATGCTAGAAAGTATCAGTATGTAAAGGGAAGTGTGGCTGTTGTTGTCATACCCATTATTCCCATTGAATTTCAGTCATTATTTTCAATCAATATACTTCCTCCCATTAACCCAACAAGCTTTTTCTCTGTCAGCTCTTGATCCAGATATAATCTGAGTTAACAGATGAACAGTATCATTGAAATCTTTTTGTGGGTATTGGGATGAAAAACAGGCTGCCTTCTTCAGAGCACAATGATGGGAAAATTCTGGGTGGAAGGGAAATGGAAATCAAAATCTTGATGTACAAATCCATCATAAAGTACTGTTGGTCTACTGAAAGAGGAAACTAGTGGAGGAGCTTTCTTTCCCAAAAAGTGTTTTCTCTGCTGTCATTGTACAGAATCTTAAAACTGGAATAACAGGGAATGGGTTACCCAGGTTGTGGTGTCTGAGCTTTGCTATCCTGTGGTAAAACATTCAGATGCAGGTTTTTTATCAAGAGACTTTAAGGAAATACTGTGGGGTTTTGTTTTGTTGGGGTTTTTTGTTGGATTTGGTTTTGATTTTTTTTTAAAAAAAAGGAGTTAAGGTAAAAGGAATCAAGCAAAAGCAAAGTACAGTAACCTATGAAATAAATAGTAGAGGTTGGTTTATAAGTTTATTAAATGGATCAATGAATAGAACTGAACTCTTACTCTGAACTTAGTCCAATTTTTCATCTGCTTATGCTTTCTCCTACTACCTGTATACAGATGTGTATCTGCTTCTTATCAGCCTTTTCCCTGAAGAAATCCAGTAGGTGTAACCTCAGCTGATACAGTAGCAAAGACATCAAGACTCCTGCTTTCATAATAAACACTAGTTTGCTCAAATACTGCACTTGATCAAGTGTCAAAATAATTTAAATCCAGGGAATCATTTAGCTGACTCTTATGTATTATATGCTGCACGCTTAATAAGTAACTGAATTACTAGAAATAAGCATGAACCTACTACTATTTTACATTACCATCAGTATAGCCTCATAATTCCTGTTGCTGCCAATGTTCCTCAATATCTGACTTCCTGAGAGGCCTTTGCCTGTTCCATTGGCAAAGCTCTCTGGAAAGGGTACTTCTCCACCTAAGATCAGTCCATGCTAAAGACTTGTCTCTGGTCTGGACCAGAAATGAATAGGCAAGAGACTTTTTTTATATATTGTGTAAGAAATGAAACTGTGCTGCAAGTTTCTTGGTGTTAGCCCCATCTGATTTTCTCTATCTTTTTTACCTTCTTGTACTTAAATTAATGGGCATACACGAAGGAAGAGACTATCTTGGTTTGTGTGTGGTGGTTTTTTGTGGGTTCTTTTTAACCATCTATACTGAGCCTTGGTGGTGTAGGGGGGTGTTTTTATTATGTTTCGTGGATTTTTTTGTTCACTTAGTGTAAGTTCAAGTGCTAATGGATTTCTTTATCTGTTAGCACAAATAATACTGTTTAGAAACCCATGTGTTTATTAGCAAATGCTTTCTCCAAAGAGCATTCTATACTTGCACCTAAACATGCTGACAATTTCTGTTGTGCAGTGCCTCAGAAACAACTTCTGTCAGTTCCTTTCTGTCTAACTTGGATTTTTTTAGGTTCAAGTTTTGTATATTGTGAAGTGTGCAGAAATTTATTACATAGTGCTAGGGTGTCTGCTGCTAGCTGCTGATGCATAAACATAATTTTCGTGCCAATGAGTACTAGTACCACAGATTTATGGCATAAAGGTATGGGACCACAGTATTTGAAAGCAGTGATCTTAATAGGGTTGATCTTATGCTTGAAGAAGTTTAAGATGAGTAAAAAGAAAAAACTGTTTGAATTTTCCAACACTTCCCAAATCCTGCTTGAGAAAGAAGTTTTGAAAATTAACTGCTAGTAATTCCTTATGGCTACATAGAAGATGGCTTTTCTGAAGTGTTGTTGAAATTCCCTGTAGAGAATAAATGATGCTCCATTGGATATCCATTGTATGGATAATACAGTAAAAACACAAGAAAACAAAGACACAAAAAAGCCCCAAGAGAATAGAGAACAAGTTAAGAACCACACCTGATCAAAGAGCAACTTGAAAACCAATTACAAGAAGTGCTGCCTAGTATGCATTATTTTCTATAACCTTTCTTGCAGACACTAACTTGTTTTAATTCAGGAAAAAAAACTTTGCTCTTCAAAGGAAACAGGTGGGTTGGGAAGTGATATTCCAACTTTCTTGTTATTCTACTACTGTTTTCCTAAAACAGATTGTAAAACCTTGATGAGTTTGTTTCCACTGCTGTTTCTATATGAAATTAAGTGGCAGGTGGCATTTTTGAAGTTGACCATTTCAGGAAGAAGACATAGAAAACAAATACTCATGTAAAATACTATTAACCGTATCAGGAATCTAGTACAGAGTTAAAGGAGTTAAATCAACTTTCCACTGGTTGTTTAGCTGATTTGAGCTGATTAGCTCAAATATTTTTCTATGGAAGTTGGTACCCATATGTAAATCTGTTAAATTTTTCAGAGAATCAGTTTGTCATGTCTAGGGAAAAAGGGCAGCTAGAACTGACTTCTCTATGCCAGAATGACTAATGTCATTGCTTATTGATTTGTTTGTTCCCAGGCAAGCCAATACAGCAGCATAAAGCTAAGCTTTCTTCTTCTCAGTAAAAAATGCAAGTGACTAAATAACTCATAAATTGCACTGGCACACTAGAGTTACACAATTTGGTTCCTGTGATTTGTTTTTCTCAGTTTTCAGGGCTGCTTTTTAAATTGGAGTATTAAATTCTAAGAATAATTTTAATTTGTACATATGCCTCGTATAGAATCTGAGATTTTTGGGGGTGCTTATCTTCAGTGCATCATCACATTTGTGACTTCATGACAAACCATGGTGACCTATTCAGCAAGCTCTAAATCAGCTCAGTCATAGTGTCCCTGCTCCCATTATTGCTCTGTGCTCCCTTAAAAGAGAAGGAGCAGGCGAAATAATTTCCTTTTACTAACAAAGTATCACCCATAAAGCATGCATATGAAATACAGGAATTGTAAAATTCAACATCTCAATGTTTCTGTCACAGTGTTATCAGGACATTCTGTTAGCTTTTAGGTGAAAAAGAATAGAGCCATCTAATCAAACTGCAAAGATGTTCTTTCACACCCAGCATCCAGCCTTCCTACTCAAGTTCTGAGAATGTTACTGAACTTACTATTCTATTTCTACTTTGAGATCTTGTCAGCTAGTAACTTGAAATCCAGTATGGCAAGAGGTGTGAAGTAGATAATTGATTTGGGGTGTAAATAAGATATTTCATAAGTTCTACCTGTACTTGTTGGCACTCCTTTTTCTCTGCTGTTACTTCAATGTATTTTGTGATAGATTAGTTTATTAGGAAAAACTTCATAAACAACAGTCTCTGAAAGAACTTTGGACTTCTGCCTTGAACATTGATTTTGTGGCACTATTTAGCTTGGTTACAGACTAGCAATGACAATAGCAAGATTAACATTCATTGTAATTAGGTACAGTTTGTCTTGAATTATTTAGGTAGCAAATAAGTGAATGCTCTTAAGTGTGTTCTACTGCTACACACACACACACACACACACAGAGTATTCCTCTCTAGAATGTTTTTAATCAAGAACTTCTATGAACTTCTATGACAAGACATCTATTAATTAGCAACAAGACTCAAGGTTCTGATTCAGATCAACAGATCAGTATAACTCATAAATGGACAAATAAAATAAGCTGCCCCTTCAGTCTTTTATCTTTAAGGGATGTTCCTGGGGTCAAGCTTCTTGTGTAGGCTTCTTTCTCTGACTAAAATCTGACTAAAATATCTTCCACCAATGTGGGAAAAAAGACTGTTAAAGGGAGGGGGTGGAGGTCAGTCATGAGGGTAAGCTTTTGCCACTTTTAGGGCTGCAGTGTTTCATGATGATGCTCAGGCTTTCCTGGCCTGCTTCCCATCCCCCCTCCCCCTCCAGCAGATGCTCCAGCTGCCCAGCAGCTACCAGCTGGTGGTAGCTGCTGCTGCTGGATAGATGAACATCAAAAACAGACTGGCAGGAGGTCTGGTAAGAGAGTTTCTAGTTTATTTATTCCCATTAAACTTTGCAACTGTAATTAAATGAAAAAGTGAGTTGTCAGATCTACCAAAAACTTGCTCTGTTTTTGTTTGAGCAAGCTTTTGGAAACTTTTTGAGAAGCTGTGGGAGGAGCCAGTTTTATTTCATTAGAAGCTAAAAACTTCCAATCTGTTTGAATTGTTTAATATTACATTTCCTACAACAACAATAAAAAAAGTGTGTGATGGCTTAGATTCTTTTCTTCCTCCCCCACTTTTGAAGAAATGTTGCGTTGGTTAGCATTCTGTGGGGGTGTTAGTTGTGTGGCTGGCTTTTGATTTTTGGCTAGAAGTCACATATCCAGATATAGTTTGAAGTAGTTTTTCTGCATACTCACCATCGCCATTCCTTTTAAAATTGCCAGACTTAGGGGGGGGGGTGTACCTTGTGTTAAGCTTTTTTTATATATTGGAAATACTTTTCTCACTTGAAACAGTTTTATTCCATTTTTTATTCTTGTATTACCTCATTATTTTCTAAAAACATGAAAAAAAAAATTGGGCATATGGCTTACTGTTTGAAACTCATACTATTTGACTGATCCTAATGTGTTATTGTATATTTGAGTTTCCTAATCTTAACTTCAAATGTCTCAGTGATAAAAATTTTCTTACTTGCAACCTTAATAATTCTCATCAGTTAAACAAATTGCTTTTTAGTTACCAGCTCCTGAGAAAGATTTTTTTTTTTTTTAACTGAATAGAAAAACATTTTATCCATTTGAATTACACTGAGTTAGATACTAATGCAAGGTGAGGTGTTCCAGTGCACAATATGCACAGTAAGTACAAATTCTGATACTAGTTTTCTCTGCTTGGGTACCTTGGCTTTTAGATCATAGTGCAGCAGCACAAGTGAGTAATGTTCTCATGTTATTCTGATGCTGCCTTGGCCTGTTTAATACTTTTACCCACAACTCAGAGCACTGAGTATTTTGGGGGGAGAGAAGGGGAGGAAAAAAAACGCCTCCAAGTGTTACTACAAGGAAATTCTCTAAGGATTGCTGTGCATATTACTGTTGCACACACCTGTTTAAATAAACATTCTTCCTTAAAAAAAAATTGTAGACATTATTCAAAAGATACTTTATTGTTGGATCTAGCATTTTAACCCATACAGCAAGATTAGTTTAAAGACAGAAGGATTAATTTTTTTGTAGCTTATAAAGCTGAAAATGCTGCAAAGCTAATAGTTCTTGAATCTTTAAAAGCCCTTTTTAAAGGAATATATATTTTAAAACTTCATCAACTATTTTTTTTTTTATATTGGTTCTGGACTCTTCAGAAATAGCTAAGAGTTTATGTGCAGTTGCAATGTAAGAAAGACAAATTATTATTTAAACATCGAGTGCAAATGTCTTGCCATTAGAACTTGTTTATGAGCAATTATTGTGTAACAGAATATTATGAGTCATTCCTGGGGAATTTTTTGTACAGCTTACTGAAGAATTAAAAAAAAAAACAACAATAAGTGGTACTGTATCTTTAAATATTTTAGCCTTTGTAACAAACTAGTGCTCTGCAACAACACGTGAATACAGGAAGCTGTACCGTCAGCATTTTGCAATACAAATCCTCCTACTATGCACTCCTTCATTTGTTCTCTGCCATGTCAGTCAAATGTGTGTGTCTAGGAAACTATCCTGTCACCATCGTGGGGCTCTGCTTGTGCCTGGAGCTGACAGAAGGTACAGAGAATGCTTTTTTTTTTCCTATTATTATTATTTCTTTTTTAGTCTCATTTTATTTTTAGAAGGGAAATGTCTCGTCTCTCATATGGGGAGAAGGGAAGGAAGCACCAGCCATTTAATCATAAATATGCTCTGGTAATTTTCAGTGTAGTATGTTCATTTCTGTTATTGCATTCTTGTGATGTTGTGGTGCAGAGACAGTTTCTGAAAGTTGAAATTTAGAATGTGTAAACAGGATGCTAAGTCACAAATTTTCATTAGTTTTAGATTCATAATGTGATTGATGGTATCCCATTTGCAGTAGGTAAGAGCAACTACGTTGAGCCTTAAGGAGTTCAGCAGTTTAAGGGTGTTTTTTTCCTTTGGAGTAATGTGGGTTTTTTCAACAAAAACTGCTTTTATAGCTTAATACTGTAAGCAGTGGTTTGCATTGACATGGAATTAGAGAAGTGTGTATCTCCTGAGTGTTTGATGAGACCTTTGCAGAAGTCATTCAAACCTGTGAAGGTTGGTAATACTTCCAAGTTAATGGAGATGAGTATGCTGTAGTCCCACTTTCACATTTGTAATGAACAGGGGACCAATACCACTGTTTTTACGATGTGCTGGATTTATGAAAGTAATAATGGTGTTTTTTCAGTGTTGTTTTCCCCAAAAAGACTGTGATACTGTGTAAAGGAAATGGTTCTCAGTGAGACTTCTAAAACAGTAACATCTTGGGGATAGGGAGGAAGTGATCTTGACAGTATACTTGTTGTGCTGTTATATCTGGAAGATGTTTTTTGTTAAGACTGCCTGCAATAGGCTTTTTCAGAGTTACAGGTTTCTGGGGTTTGGTGCATACTACTTTGAGAAGTGCTGTTGACTTTGGATTTTATTTTGATTGTTATTTGTAGCCAGGTTACTTGGAGAATGTGAAATTGCCATGTGGCAACAATTGGGTCTCTAGATGTGTGTTCCTAAATAACAAAATATTTTTTAAATAGCAGGCACTTAATTTTCCTCTGTGGCAATAGAATGTAGAATGTAATTTCAAATTAACTCAATGTAATTTGAATATACACTGTTGCAGTGTCAGTGGTATCTGAACTTTAAAAAGAACATATTCTTTCATATATATATTTAGATATATAATCTTGCCTGTCTAATTAAAAAGTAGTACCCCTTCTTATAGTTATTTCCCTTAAGACCAAAACTTCATTTTTTCAGTCTAACAATGCTAATAAAAGCAATAGTTAGCAGCTCTTAAGGAGAGGTTGACTTGAAGAAGGATGCTTGAGGATCATCTTTGTTCTGAGAGGCAGAGAACAAGTGACTTAAATGTGTAAAACAAGTCAAGTCAGAAAAAAAAAAAGGTACAGAAGGTAATATTAAATGTGGATAAGACATGTTCTGTTCTTGAATTCGGGTTTCTTTCCTTTAGTAGTCACAAAGCTACTCTGCAAGTGTAACCTTCTTACAGAAGAGAGGGAAGGAGCATTAGTTACTATTAATTCTGTGTTCTGCAAGACAAAGTGGGGGAAGCAAATTAAAGAAACTGCATGTGTTAAGTATATGTGTTTTTGACAATGTTTCATTAGGTTTTTTCTGAAATTTGTTCTGAAGGAGCATTATTGCTGATCAAATGGAGTGATAAAATAAGAATGCTCGCTTGAAGTAACTAAGTTGCTCTGGATTATTTACCTGAAAGGTCTTTGTTATTTTTGTGGTTACAGAGAAAATTTGAGCTGAACAATATAGGAGCTCAGTTTCCCAGGATAAGAGATGAAAATATTGGTGACTAATGAATGCATTTTACTCCTTCAAATAAACAGTAGTATTGCCTTTCCACCTTTTTTTTTTTTTTGTTTGTTTTGTTTTGTTTTGTTTTGTTAAACCATAGAATCATAGAATCCTCTGGGCTGGAAGGGACCTCAGAGATCATCAAGTCCAACCCTTGAACCTGTGTACTATTTACTGTGTCTCTTTAAGGGATTGCAACACAATAGATGCCTCAAAGTTTCTAGAATGTAAAAAATTCAGTCAACCATTCTTTCTACCAAACCACTTTGACAAAAGACAAGAGACAATGCGAGAGAACAGAAGGTGGATTGTCTGCTTTAGGAATGCTTGTTCCAGTGCTGAGCAGGGGTTCCATAGGCAATATAGCCAAAGAGGCTGTAAAAAAAAAAACAAAACAAAAACAACAGTGGAAACTTCTCTTTGGCTTTTATGTTTTTAAGATATCATGAAAAGGAAATTAAATTTGTGGGGTTTTTTTAATAGTTTGCACAGTTTCTGAGGTCCTTGATTAGTTGACTATGTGTAGTTGGCAAGCTAATGGCTGTAGTTCTTTGCCTGTTATGGAGATACAATATCAGGTGCATGTGAAAAGATGAGCATTTAGAACTTCATCCCTGTGGATGTCAGAACTGCACAGTTCCATCAATCCAATAATACTGCTACAAAAATCTCTTTAAAATTAGCTTTCCATGCTAAGTTCTGTTTTAGAGCAATAGACTGAACTTATAATCTGAATCTCTTTAAAAAGAGTGCAACCCAATNTGGCCATACACTTTTTTTTTTTTTTTGTCTATTCCACCCAGCACCCAGATTAATCATTAGAGGTTTAGCTGTTTTTCTCTCATTTTTTGCATTATTTTTGAGGCAGAAAATAACTAGGGAGAGAAGAGGGGCTTCTTCAGGAACATTTCCTGATCCTAAAAAAGTAGCTTTTCTGATAATGGCATAAAGAAGAGAATGTAGTAAATAAAACACATAGCAAACACCTATAGATAGGTGCTATACATAGCACTTTAATTCAGGGTAGAATACTTCAATAGCTAGAATTTTGGGCAATTTGGTGATTTCTTTTTTAAAATGTGGACTATATTGGAACTGGAAAGTTTTGTCCTGTACCTAAAGGACTTAAATGTAAGAATTTTTCAGGTTGGCTCAGGACCTTGCTGAGTCAAGCTTTGAAAGCCACCAAGGGGGTAGATTCTGCAGGTTCCTTAGGAAGCCTGTTCCAATCCTTAGTCATCAGTAAAATCAACCCTTTGAAGTCCAGCCTTGTTCTTCACCAATTTGATACATAACTGATTTAATTGCAAGGCTACTACCTAATAGAATCAAAAGCCTTGGTGAAATATAGTTAAATGGAATCCACTGTTACCTGCCCAAAACANACAACAAGTATACTGTCAAGATCACTTCCTCCCTTTCCCCAAAAAGACTGTGATACTGTGTAAAGGAAATGGTTCTCAGTGAGACTTCTAAAACAGTAACATCTTGGGGATAGGGAGGAAGTGATCTTGACAGTATACTTGTTGTGCTGTTACATCTGGAAGATGTTTTTTGTTAAGACTGCCTGCAATAGGCTTTTTCAGAGTTACAGGTTTCTGAGGTTTGGTGCATACTACTTTGAGAAGTGCTGTTGACTTTGGATTTTATTTTGATTGTTATTTGTAGCCAGGTTACTTGGAGAATGTGAAATTGCCATGTGGCAACAATTGGGTCTCTAGATGTGTGTTCCTAAATAACAAAATATTTTTTAAATAGCAGGCTCTTAATTTTCCTCTGTGGCAATAGAATGTAGAATGTAATTTCAAATTAACTCAATGTAATTTGAATATACACTGTTGCAGTGTCAGTGGTATCTGAACTTTAAAAAGAACATATTCTTTCATATATATATTTAGATATATAATCTTGCCTGTCTAATTAAAAAGTAGTACCCCTTCTTATAGTTATTTCCCTTAAGACCAAAACTTCATTTTTTCAGTCTAACAATGCTAATAAAAGCAATAGTTAGCAGCTCTTAAGGAGAGGTTGACTTGAAGAAGGATGCTTGAGGATCATCTTTGTTCTGAGAGGCAGAGAACAAGTGACTTAAATGTGTAAAACAAGTCAAGTCAGAAAAAAAAAAAGGTACAGAAGGTAATATTAAATGTGGATAAGACATGTTCTGTTCTTGAATTTGGGTTTCTTTAGTAGTCACAAAGCTACTCTGCAAGTGTAACCTTCTTACAGAAGAGAGGGAAGGAGCATTAGTTACTATTAATTCTGTGTTCTGCAAGACAAAGTGGGGGAAGCAAATTAAAGAAACTGCATGTGTTAAGTATATGTGTTTTTGACAATGTTTCATTAGGTTTTTTCTGAAATTTGTTCTGAAGGAGCATTA
Organism: Florisuga fusca; assembly: GCA_038090715.1. Classification (NCBI taxonomy): domain Eukaryota; kingdom Metazoa; phylum Chordata; class Aves; order Apodiformes; family Trochilidae; genus Florisuga; species Florisuga fusca. The sequence goes on from JAAWXA010000021.1 coordinate 15,489,842, forward strand.
TTGCTGATCAAATGGAGTGATAAAATAAGAATGCTCGCTTGAAGCAACTAAGTTGCTCTGGATTATTTACCTGAAAGGTCTTTGTTATTTTTGTGGTTACAGAGTAAATTTGAGCTGAACAGTATAGGAGCCCAGTTTCCCAGGATAAGAGATCAAAATATTGGTGACTAATGAATGCATTTTACTCCTTCAAATAAACAGTAGTATTTCCTTTTTTTTTTGTTTGTTTTGTTTTGTTTTGTTTTGTTAAACCATAGAATCATAGAATCCTCTGGGCTGGAAGGGACCTCAGAGATCATCAAGTCCAACCCTTGAACCTGTGTACTATTTACTGTGTCTCTTTAAGGTATTGCAACACAATAGATGCCTCAAAGTTTCCAGAATGTAAAAAATTCAGTCAACCATTCTTTCTACCAAACCACTTTGACAAAAGACAAGAGACAATGCGAGAGAACAGAAGGTGGATTGTCTGCTTTAGGAATGCTTGTTCCAGTGCTGAGCAGGGGTTCCATAGGCAATATAGCCAAAGAGGCTGTAAAAAAAAAAACAACAGTGGAAACTTCTCTTTGGCTTTTATGTTTTTAAGATATCATGCAAAGGAAATTAAATTGGTGGGGTTTTTTAATAGTTTGCACAGTTTCTGAGGTCCTTGATTAGTTGACTATGTGTAGTTGGCAAGCTAATGGCTGTAGTTCTTTGCCTGTTATGGAGATACAATATCAGGTGCATGTGAAAAGATGAGCATTTAGAACTTCATCCCTGTGGATGTCAGAACTGCACAGTTCCATCAATCCAATAATACTGCTACAAAAATCTCTTTAAAATTAGCTTTCCATGCTAAGTTCTGTTTTAGAGCAATAGACTGAACTTATAATCTGAATCTCTTTAAAAAGAGTGCAACCCAATACTTTCTTACACTAGTCACTGAGGCTAGAACCTTTCCTTTCCTTTCCTTTCCCTGCTATACTCACTGCCCTAAATAATTAGAGGGTTTATTCATTATACTTTGACTAGATCCTCTGTTTAGTTATTAGGTATTATATTATTTGCATTTTTCAAATTTGTGAAATATTAGATCTCACTACAAATGCAGTTGAAGTACAGTAGCAGGTAAACATTTTAAAAGGTGGATTATAAATTTGAAAGAAAAGAAATAAGTAGTAGGGGCTTATATTTTCTCTGTATGTTTTTAATAGTCTATGCAATCTGAAGTTGATTGGTAGTTAATCCTTTATGTGATTAAAAAAAGAGCCAAATATCTCCATACAGAACTGTGATTTTGTTACCTACTTATGTGTATGTATAGCACATGCTTATAATACCTGGGAGGATCTCTGTATGGCACTATTGGAAATGAGATGTAATCTTGCCTGTCCTGCCAGTCAGGCACCAGGTGCTGTGGTTTCAGCAACTGAAGCTCTGGTTTCTCTGATTGATAGTGCTGCAACTTACTGAAATTGTTTTTCCATTTATTTGTAATAGTGCCACAAATCTTTTTGCTTTGGACAAAATGAGTCAAGTTACCTCTTTAAAAAAAATAAATTTGTAATCTAATTCTTAGTTCTTTGCACAAACATCCTAATCTTTGTGTGATGTTTGACCATGTTAAATTTAGTTGTCTTGCTGGCACTATCATGTCTCTCAAATTAGTGATTTTTTTTATATCTGGAAAAATAGCCTGTTGTTAAGGTTTTGAGACTTGGTGTCACAGTTTGTGTGCTGCCGGCTTCGATTGCTTTCTTCTCAAATTCATTTGTTAATTCTAATTATTGCAGATATTTTAATTTATCTTCAGTATATGTTAAATACAGTTTGGTACAGTTGTTGTGAGCTTAGGGCACTTTGAGGCAAATCATTAATAGTCCATCCTGCAAAGCTGTGGGAACAATACTGATTCACAGGGAAAATGTTGCTGTCATATAACAGACTCAACTCTTACTTGGTGTCCAGAACAGTTCTGAGAAAATCAGTATTAAAGATACTGAAAGAGAGACCACCACAGTGCAAGACAATTGAGGGGACTGCTGGGATTTTGTAGTTCACCTCCTTTTCTTAAAATTGCTACATCTTATACCTTCCCTTCCATGTCACTAGCAAGAGTGACAAGGAGTTGAATTGGTTGAAAACAACACGACAGAAAATAGCTAGCTTTGCAGCCATACTCATCAAAAACTCCAAATTCCATTAGTCTTATTTTTTTCAGCATGATGCCTTTATAATTGTTTATCTGTGATTGTAAAGCCCATGTTTTAATGGATTTAATGTGATCAATGCATCCCAAATAACTGTGGTAATGAAGATAGGCTCTTCAGTATTGCTTTTTCTCATGCACTGTCTAACAGTTTTGGAGAAAACTAAACTGGTCTGAAAAATAAAGTTAGTATTTTCTCTTCCAGTATTCATAACAACAATCAGTTCAGAAATACGTTTTTTATTTTCATTGTCAGTTATTTACAGCCTTTAGAAAGGCTTCGATCCTTCTTCTCTCTTTACTTACTGACAAATTGGACATGAACAGATATTTTGGAATAATTTTGTAAATGGCCTTAAAATTATATTGTGGGTTGTTTTGTTTTGTTTTTAATGTCCTGTTATTTTAAAGGAGAAACAAATCTGGACTCTCAAGAAATGTTAGTAAAGGCTGTAGTTCACCACCTGATTTTACATACCTATATTAGGATTGAATGTGAAATTGTTCAGCTTTCATTCTCTTTCTTAATGTTTATTTTTTCTTTCATAATCATAGGGGTATAAATAATTAATGTTGAAGAGTACCACTTCTACTGTTACGCTTTCTGCATTCTTATCTTTCAGAAGCACTGTTCAGCTCTGATAAAATTCTCCCTTTCTTTGGGGACAGTTTGAGCTACTTGATAACTGAAAGTTCAGTTGTTCTTGGTTTGAGGGTAGCAATTATATTGTCATGTTAGCATGTGTGCATATTACATGCATGTGTGCTGGTCACTCATAGCCTTGTTAGCCTGGCAGAGGAATGCTTTGCTGGTGTAAGAAATTTTCACATTTATGGCTGCATACAGCAGATTGATGTGACCAGTAGCTGAAATGGCTACTGTGTCACCTTTTTTATGGCAGACTGTCCTTCATGGGCATTCAAACAATTGTAAATGTCTTTTTTCAATGCAGCTTTAAAGGGGAAAAAAAGTTTTATATTAGGAGTTTTGATTCTTGTTTTGCTCACTGCATATGCTAGCACCTTGCAATATTTATGTACTCCGGTGACTTCCAGAAGAACAAGGTTTAGAAACACAAGTTTTGCCAAAAGAAGTATCCCAGACCTCTAGATTGCTTGACTCTGTAGAATGCAAGCACGCAATTTGACTGACTGTTAAATATTAAAAGTGTAATGTGTTCTGCTAAGTGGTTAACTCAGATATACCTGGTGTGGAGAGACAAGCTCCAAGGCATTCACACTGCAGGATTTATGCCTGTTCTTCTCATAAATGTTGCTGTTATGAATAGAGCAGGTGCTATTAGATCTCTAAGGGATATAGTCCATGTCATTTCAAACTTTATTATCCCTTGAAATTGTCCTGTGGTAGACTGTTCCAAGTCTCAAGAATAATTTTTTCCCTGAAGGATACTGATCTGGCCATACACTTTTTTTTTTTTTTTTTTGTTTTTCTCTCATTTTTTGCATTATTTTTGAGGCAGAAAATAACTAGGGAGAGAAGAGGGGCTTCTTCAGGAACATTTCCTGATCCTAAAAAAGTAGCTTTTCTGATAATGGCATAAAGAAGAGAATGTAGTAAATAAAACACATAGCAAACACCTATAGATAGGTGCTATACATAGCACTTTAATTCAGGGTAGAATACTTCAATAGCTAGAATTTTGGGCAATTTGGTGATTTCTTTTTTAAAATGTGGACTATATTGGAACTGGAAAGTTTTGTCCTGTACCTAAAGGACTTAAATGTAAGAATTTTTCAGGTTGGCTCAGGACCTTGCTGAGTCAAGCTTTGAAAGCCACCAAGGGGGTAGATTCTGCAGGTTCCTTAGGAAGCCTGTTCCAATCCTTAGTCATCAGTAAAATCAACCCTTTGAAGTCCAGCCTTGTTCTTCACCAATTTGATACATAACTGATTTAATTGCAAGGCTACTACCTAATAGAATCAAAAGCCTTGGTGAAATATAGTTAAATGGAATCCACTGTTACCTGCCCAAAACAGAAAGAATTTTAGTACAGATAAACATTCTGAACTGAAAAACACAGCCCAGTATGATTTATGCAAAACTATATTTGTCTTTCACGAGTGGAAGATACTGCATTCTATGTATTTCTAACACTCCATGAAAAACTAATTAAATTCTCTGTTTAAGATTGGAAATTCAAAATGTAATCAGGAAGAAAGTATCTCCTTGAATGATCAGGAAAACAGGTGATGTCAAGGTAGAGAGGAAGGGAAGAAAATCATTGGTCTGTTTCACTTGGTGAGGTAAAGGATTAACATGACTACAAGGAAGTAAAACAAAGGAATCTTAGTGGAAGAGCAAACAGCATAAGTACACTATGAATTAAACCAGGTTACAAAACAATAAAATTGTAACCATACTACTGACAGTTCAGAACTGCCCTCTGAAGCCTTGCAGAACCAAATGCTAGCTGTTTTCAAGATACACCTCAATCAGTTTCTCAATGAAGTTATAGAAAGCAGTTTCCACTAGTCCTGAACATATGTGACTTCATGATTAAATGAGCTGCAAAATCCTGAAGTACATAATTTTGGCTACTGCAAACCAAAAATCATAGAATGGCTAGGGCTTGAAGGGACTTTAAAGGTCATATAGTTCCAACCCCCCTGCATGGGCAGGAACACCTTCCACTAGATCAGGTTCCTCAAGACCCCATCCAATGTGGCCTTGGAACACTTGCAGGGAAGGGGCAGCCCCAACTTCCCTGGGCAACCTGTTCCAGTGCCTCACCACACTCACAGGTGTGACAGGTTTGGGCCAGGCAGTATCAACCAGGCCTCTGCTTGCTCACCTCCCCTGTAGGATGAGGAAAAGATTTGCCTTGTGGTTTACTCAGAGTGTTTAGTATGTATTGTATACTTCAAATAAGCACTGCATTTGAGAGGGTGGATTCCTCATTCTTAATTTTCCTTATTGCTAGTTTAATGTTCTATGACATGCTACTTTTATTTGTCATTGTAAACCAATGGTCCACCATTATGTGGGCTTTTGTTCCCCAAACAGATGCAAAGATGTAGTATGGCAATGTGCTACAGGTTCAGGATGCCAAAGAGCTATTGTTGAGTGGATCCTTCAATGAGTAATCATGTTTCTCTCGGGTGAGAAGTTTATCCACAGAACATGTGCACACTGTTCTGAGGATGCAGGCACCCCTGTGGCATATGAAGAGGTGTGTCAGATCTTGATCACTGAGCAAAAGGGACTGATAAGAAGCTCCCAGGTGCAGGGTAGGGACAATATGTGCTTGACAGATCAAAGGCTAATGGCATTGCCTGTAAAAGTTTTTTACATTCCAGGATAAGAAACAGCAACTATATAATGGTGTCAGGGGTTATGACTTGTTTTTGAAGGAATCACTATAAGTAACCACACATTTGTGTCCCATTGGAAGTTGACTACTGACTCGCATTTGATAAGAGGATGAGGTTAAAGAAATAACAAGGCTAAAGGGTCATCATATTATTGCTTTTAGGGATTACATTCATATAGTGCTGGGGTGAACAATGTAATTTGCAATGAACTGTTATAGCAAATAAAAATACACTGTTGCTTGTATGCTTGAGTGGAATACTGTTAAAGCTTTGCATATAGCTACTTGACTCGGAGAATGTGTAAGCCATACAGTTTACAACATTTTTTTTTTTTAAGATAACAGAAGAAAATGGTGGAAATAGAGTTCTAGTACTTACTCATTTTTCAGTAAAAAAGCCTGGGTGTCACAAGTGTTCCTTTTTCCTTGCCTTGCAGTTGCATGGGGTAGAGTGAACCATCGCTGCTCAAGAGCCAGTCATGCATGACTGTGGGCTCTGTACTCAGGACAGTGGCGAGTATCTGGCCAAACTCCTTGTAGTAGGGGCAGGTAGATGGGGAGCTGCTGGACTTGTGGTTATCTTCCTTTGCACTGTGGTAGGCTTTGGAAGTTTTTAATACACTCTTACTACATGGGACATCCATTTAATCTCTCCACCAGCTGTTTAAGATGCTTTCATACAAATGATGATTTTGAGTCATTCTCAAAATCACATTATTTGCTGTAGTTACATCAAAATGAATGTTGTAGTCCTGTAGTCAGCTTGCAGCTGAGCAGCATGTTCTAGAGCTTCCTGACGAAAGGCTTTCTGGCTGTATATTTTCTGCCAAAGTGGAGGTGCTATTTGTAGTGAATGTGTTGACAGATGAGCAGCTCTTGAAGCTTTGAAGGTGAATAGAAAGTCTGAGATAAAGATATTGTGAGGTGATACCTGGGTGTTATTAAACTTTATTCCTAATACCTTGTCTTCAACTGTGTCTTTACTGTGAGATAGAGGAGCCAGAACCTTCTAAGACGCCTGAGGTTTGCTTCTAGACTTTATCTAGGAAAGCAAACCAGCTTCACAGGTTTTATTAATCTGGGTGTAAGGAGTGTTTGAGAGGACTTTGTGCTGAAAAGTTTAGGTTAAGGCATGCAACTCAGATTGACTTCTATTTTAGCATCCTTATGCATCTTTACGCAGTCCTGTATAATTTCTGTATTCAACCCGGCGTGGTGAGATACATCTGACTGCTAGTGCCAGTAGTGTTTGATTTGTAATTTCGCTGTGTCTACTCATAAGTCCAAAATCATCTAAGTGTGCATTGTCCTTGCAGAAACAAGCATCTTTTAGCACTTCTTGTTTGTTTATTATCATTGCACATTTTCCCTCCATTACTCTCCTCCACTTTTTTCTTTCTTACCTTTTTGCTTTTCTTTAACTGTCAGTGGAATTATTGTCTTCCTGTCTCCATATTCAGGTAGTGTCAGTGGCTGAGTATCACCGCAGGATCGATGCTCTAAATAGCGAAGAACTGCGCACACTCTGCAGACGTCTCCAGGTGCCCTCTTCAGTAGTTTAAACCCCATCTCCAGATACTAAACCATCTTTCTTTGTAATGTCTTTGATCAGGGCAAGTCCCACACTCAATGGGTTTGTCTTGTCTATGGCACTACAAGGATCCAGCAGAAAATTCCTTTGTTTTGGAAATATTTACTTGTGCAATGTTATGATGGAATCGGTAGTTTTATGGTGGAATTATTACTTCCAACTTTTTCAAACAGGAGTTTTCTGCCAGAATCTGAAAATTTATTCTCAGTACTGATTGACTTGGAGTGATGTGTTTTAACTTCCACTTTAGACTGGTGTGTTGTGTTAGATAGAAGCTTTCCTAAAAAGAATGCAAACCAGGTTGAAGAATCCAAAACCTTGTTGCATGGGTGTTTAATTTTACATACGAATCGCTTATCAAGAATCTCATGGTAATTGGCAAGTATGAATCTTCACAACTTCTGTGAAATAGGTAAGTATTTTTTCCATTATGCAAGCAGGTAACTGAGGCAGTTCAGCACAGCGGAGGTCATACATACAGAGCTGATAATGGACCTGTCTGCTCCAAAAACAATACTTGAAAACAATACTTGGGTTTGGATTTTTGAAAGTTCATTGATATGGACTTCTAAACTGATATTTGCATTCTCTTTAGGTATTTCTTAGTTCTTTAACAATTATAAAATTATTAGCTGCCAAGTGTGTCATACATAACTTAGAGATGTATAATAATGCATCGCTTTGAACTCCTTTGAAGCACCAACTGTTTTATTTTCCTGAAGTAACCAGCTGCTGTTAACTTTTTTTTGTAATTTTTTTATGTAATTACACATGAACATTTTTTCTTCCTTCTTTTTCCTGCTTCCTTTCTTTTTCCTGCTTACTTAATAATTATTAATTTGTTGCTTTAAAATGTTTTGCACTTAGTAAAGTCACATAAATCAATAACAAGCATGAATCTAAAAACTACAGTTTTTCTGTGGAAAAATTGGAAATTTTGGGAAAAGAAAAAAAATCTCATTGCCACTTGAGAACAGCAGTTCCTTTTCTGGCAAGTGTTGAAGGAGAATACATGTATTAATATCCTGGTAATGCAAAAGCTCTCTGCAAAATACCTTTTACTGTCAATGCCCAAACTCAAGGTTTAGGCTGACTTGAAAAATCTGATGTGATGGGCTGGACCCTGTAAGCTCTCTGCTCTGAGACCATTTAAGTGACAGTGTGGCACTTATTAACCTCAGAAGCCCGTGCAATGTGACTATAGGTCAGGCTGCTCTGTCAAAGTCTGGTGGGAAAAAAATTAGCAAGTTTCAAAACTACACCATGTTCAAGCAGATACCTTTGAACAGACATGTCTTTGTCTGTTTCTACTGTCTAGAAGAAAGTTGCTTTAAAGTAGTAATAGTAATAAATTAAAAAGGCAAAAAAATCCAGCCAACAACATATAGCCGTAACTAAAAAGCCCACAACCTCCTTCACACCAGTTCAACCCAAATTCTTCATGTTTTGCATGGTGTGCTTTAGTCAGTTACAGAATAAAAATGGAAATAAGCTTTCTGCTGTACATTTAGGCATTGCTGAACTTAAATGGAGTTGAAGCAGTAGTGTATGCTGGCTGAAAGGCAGTTAAGCTGGAAAAGAGTTGGATTACCAAATAGGATGTTTTATAGATGGCACTTTGTCATATAATGTGTTGACCCTCTTTTTGTACATGAAGCTGTATGGATAAAACACTTTTTTGTTATGCTATGGAAATTAGTGTATAGTTTATGTTGGAAGTGCTTGTTACCTTCCACAACAAAAATGGAAGATCGGAGCTTCTTAGTTTCTTGATACTCCATTTTAGTGCACCTTTTTTTAAGAATTAATATTGTAATTAATTTATTGTATGAATATGCTTTGATACTTTATAAGCTTATTTTTAAGTAACAGGAATTTGTGGTAATAACTTTTTTTATAGTTCTTAAGAGGAAGGAAAAGGATATCCTTTTGTCCAGCTTAGGTGGTGTTTTTGTTTAATTTTACCTATATTTAGAGTTTTCTTCGACTTGGCATTTCTTTTGTTAACTAAGAAAGCTCTCTTTGCAAAAGCTTGGCAAAGTTTAGCATAATGGTATTTGAAATACCATGGTTGTGTCCTGTACGTTTAGAATATGAGGTATGTGGTAAATGCTGGTTATTGTTCTGGAGTTGGCAGGTGTTTTGGCAGGTGTTGTCTTGAAATTCCAGGATTCAGGCTATAAATAATTCAGACAGTCTGACCTTCAGTGACCCTTGGTTCAGACTGGTGAATTTAGATGCACTTAACAAGAATAAGATTTTTTTCTTTAGAAATCTCTCAATATTTTAAGTTTGCTGTCATGGCTTAAGTTATTAACTTCCTTTGCTTTGTCCTACTTCTCTGTCAAATGTCACTATCCCCACAGCCAGTTTTAACTATCCTTGCAGCAAGATTTTTAGAAGGAAACCTGTTTGAGTCTCACCTACTCTAGTTCTCAATGCGTGGCAATCAAGTTTGACAGTGCCAGTGAATGTGGACTGGGGAAGAACCTGTCATGAACTATGAAATCTGATGAGGATTGTTACAGCCTTTTTCCACCTTCACTAAATGGCAATTTACAACAACTGAATAGGATAAATGTATTATTTTAAACTACTACAGGATCTTCGTGCATAATGCATCTTTGCCAGATGCCAAAGCTCACTGTACAAGCAGTATTACTGCTGCTCTCCCCTTTTCACACTCTGAATTAATTCTTGTTTGCTTCCCACCAGCGGATCGGCCTGTGGAGCAGCAAGACCTTGGAACCCTATTTAGATGCTTTACCCACATTACTTGACAGCATTATTTCCAAATGTCTACTGGATATCTGAAAACTTTCACAAGTACTCTAGAAGAATGTTGTTTCAAAAAACACAAAGAAATGTCCACATTGAAGTTTTGGTTTCTTGTCTGTCTGGGTTTTTTAATTACTTTTAGTGCAAATGCTGTGGTAGTATTAAAATGGAAGCACTGTGTAAGCTTACCTTTGAAAAGCATTTAAAGTCCTTCAGCTGTGTATGAAGGCTCTTTTGTTGTTTTGGTTTTTTAGCATAACAAACATAGCTTATTTCTGATAAGGTGTCATATGTAATTTATCCTTAGTATATAGTTGAGTACTGGCTTGCTATTGGAAATAGTGGAAATCTTGATCAGATCAGATCTAATGGATTTCTTACCTTTTGAAGGAGTTGTGTAACTGAAAATCAGTAACTGCATGACTTAAAACCTGCAAAGTTTATCTTTCCTGCTTATACAATTGAAATACTTATTTTCTTCTTTTTGTTTTTGTAGATAACAACAAGAGAAGATACCAATTCAAAACAGGCAACAAATATCAAAACAGACCTGGAGCCTGAAGCGTTCCGGCCAAATCTTAGTGATCCCAGTGAATTACTACAGCCAGAACAAATTGAAAAGGTATTAACTTACATATGTCTTTTTTTACTTGTGCATTGTTGATTTATCACAGATGCTGTGACCATAGTGTAATACACACCAGTAGGAAGAACTCGCATGTTATTGAACTCATAAGCACAATACAATAATAAAATGTTGCTTTTTTCCTTATTATAACTTCCAGTACCCTGCAACACTAATCTCCTGTCTTTGTTCTTACTTTATTCTTCCTTGAAAACAGTTCGGATTTCACCACAGTTCTTGCTGCTCAGTCCAAAGTCACCTCAATGTGTGTGTTGACTGAGGACTTGCATCAAGGGTGATTGCATTCTAAGGCACAGGAGAGCAAGCATCATTTTACCCTTCAGTTTGTTACCTGCTGACTTGAATAATTTAGTTCCCCACTACTGAGACATAGTATTGTTAAGCAGGAATAACTATGTGGTTTTACTGTCTTAGATAAACCTTTTATAGACCTTGCTAAACACATGCTCTTCAGTTTCTAAACCATTCTTCTCCTGCAGGTCACTAGGATTAGAAGCTAGGAAAAGAAACTGGTGTGAGAGACCTAAGACAGAAAATAAACATGTAAAGATTCAGGGTTGGTCTGAAGATTTAAATTAGCTCTTAAAAGGCCACTTTTAGTAGTTCAGAAGAACAAAATCAGCTTTCATTTATATGCAATACAGTCTTAAAAATTCTAAAATGAGTATTAAATAAGAGGTTTGTTGATTTTGTCCTGTTAACAGCTCACAAAGTCTCTTCCACCACGGACCATTGGATATCCATGGACTCTTGTCTACAGTACTGCAAAGCATGGCATGAGCTTGAAGACTTTGTATCGAGCTATGCTGGGGTTAGACACACCTGTGCTGTTGGTTATCAAGGACAGTGATGGACAGGTAGGAAAACGTCTGTGTGGAGGTAGAGAACCCAGCAAGAAAAATGTTGGAGGAGTATAAAGGAATAAGTGATGTTTCAGTCCATCATGGGAGATAAAATTGTGCATATCAAGCTTGTTTTGCCCTTGCTAGTTATGTAGAGGCTTTTTCAAAATGCTTCACTGTCAAGTAATCATCTGAGGTACTACGTTTCTAGGAAATACTTTAAGGATGCAAGTTCACTGTCACATTTGTCTCATAATACCCAATTACAAAATTTACTTAGAGTATTTTTTTTTTTATCACACTTAAAGCATGAGAAATATAGTCCCCAAAACTTTCTGTTTTTCAGAAGGTCTTGTTGTGATGGAATGTCATTGCCAGCTGTGGCCAACCCTGTGCTGTGGCAAATTCTGCGACTGCAGCCACCATTTCTGTCCAGCTCAAGGGCTGAAGGATCTTGCCTGAATAATGAATTTTTGTTCCTTGGGTCCCCATAGTGGTTCTCTGTTATCCTTTGACTGGGGTTTGAATTCCAGAAAGTGGGTTGCATCTCACAATTTGAATGGCAAACATCCTTCCTCATTTTAATAATAGGTGAACATTATCGGCAGCATGAGACTTTGATTCAAGTCTCTTTCCTGCCTCAAGGATGCCCTAGAAAGAAAAATCCCTTCTAAATCTCTGCAAATAGAGCACTCTTTCCCAAGAGTTCTTCTAAAGGGAAACTTTATTTTTTAATCTTGAAGATATAAAACTATTTGGTAGTCTTGAGATATCTCAAGAACCATCAACCTTTTCAGATATATTTTGGTAACTTCCTTTCTCTGATTCCCTTACTAGCTTCTCGAGATGATTTTTAAAAATATCTGCCTTTTAATATTCTAGCCCAGAAAGAAAATGTTCTGTTGCTGAAAGTATTCAGATCACCTTCTATTATATACATAACTATCTTAGTTGCATGCTCAAAATGTGTCATGGTTGCCCACTCATGTTGTAAATGCTGGATGTAATGTTGCATGTTGTAAAATTTTTTTGTGAAACAAAAAAAATAACATCTCAACTTAGAGGCTCATGCCCAGGAACATATATGAAAGCATTCCTCAGAGCTTTGGGTCACTGAACTTATCTTTCACAGTGTATGCCAGACCTTACCTAGGTTCCACACAAGACTGAGTGAAATCCATGTGTTCAGCAAGCAACATAAGCTACAGAAGGGAAGGTTCAGTCAAGCTTTACATGCTCACTCCTTCACCAGTGTAATGAGTGGCGTTTTCAGTATTAACCTCTCAAACTAGTAATGAGAAATGACTTTGCATTTAACAGCACAAAACTTAAGTTCAAACTGTGTTTGCATTCAAAACTTCATTCAGTGTGGAGTCTTTCTTTCTCCTCTTGGTGCAAGGATCTACAGTCATGAAAAATAATGGTAGCCTATTATGCCCTTTGGTAGTAGTTAATCAAGATCATACATTTTTTTAAAGAAGCTGTTGTATTTTTTGAAAAAAGTTAATTTTCCTTTAATATCTTGTGGCATCCCTGTCACAGGTAGTCCTATAAAGGTGCTTTCCAGAACTAAGAAAGAACCTGAGTACTTTTTATAGAAGAATGTATCCTGAAATAGTTCACTAGCAATATGCTAAGATAGATACTACTTATGCCTTTCCAGAACGAGTTTTGTGGACCATGTGTGTATATATTTTATGCTCCAAGTTTCCTGCCTGTAAACTAAGGTACCTAGTTCAGAGAAGATTGCAGATGAGATTCTCTAAAAAGGTGCTGAATAAATCCATAGATATCTACATTTAATTCTTAGGGAATGTCTGTCTGTATGCTCATATCTGCTTCTGTTTGTGAAGACACTGAGCTCTGGTGTCATTTAAAAAGAATTTACCATAAAATATTTCAACAGGAGTCTGAAAGTGGATTTAATGCATTTAATCACCACAAGGACTATGTAGTTCTATAATAGTTTATTCTTCAGATTGTGTTATATGTGCTACAAAAGTGTGAGACATAACCTTGTTAGGTACCCTAACAATTAGCCACAACAGTCTCAGCTGGTTCAGAAATCTCACAGACATCACTTCTTTAATAACTAAAATAACTGTTGAGAAGGAAATTGCTCTTTTGATGTAAAGCCTGATTTTTTTTTAATGTTGTTTTTAGCAAAAATGTGGTCTTTCAAGACCCAACGTTGTTGATGGAAATGTACTGAACATGTACATGGAGAGGCTGTGGAGAGGTTCTGGGGGTACTCAAAGCTTAACAGAACAAGACTGAGTCAGCCAAATGTAGCTTCAGAACTAGTATTCTGTTGAGTATGGAACTGAATGGAAGACCATCTGAGGGTCTTTATAATCTGTTAATCTATAATTGGGAATAAAATACTTATGTATCTTTATATGAAGCTAGCTTCAAAATCTCTGAAGCATGTCAGGTTTTCTGTATGTTTAGGATGTTACTAGCTTTGTGGTTTCCTGGTATTCAAATGACAGCCCTGCCATCCTCTGTGACAAATGCTGAAATGAGTGTTGTGTGATAAGTTCATACCTGTGTAGAGGCTGAACTGAGATAGTTTAGGATTGGCACGACTGTGTATATTTTATTAAGAGAAAGTTAATTTCCTTCAAGCAATGTCAATTGTTAATGAAATCTTGTATTTACGTCATTTTTTTAAACTTACATTTACTTACTAGATGTAATCTCACCCCTGAAGGTGTTGATCCAAACTACTTCCTGTGCAGTTCCTGGAAAATATTCATGTAGTTACATAAACATGGAGTTTTCTTTAATTCATCAGCCCATTTTGTTCTGTTCATGAGTCAAACTTTCTTAATTTGAATCCAATTGGTTGCTCTATTTGAGTTCTGTTATCTGCATACAGTAGGAACAGTTGTATGTCACAAAATGTGTCACTGAGAAAAGTTAACACCCAGGTTTCTGAAGTCTAATCTACTGCCCCAGACACTTGAGATCACAAGAAGGAAAAAAAGGTCTTGCCTATTAGGTAGGCTTTTTAGAGATTACATGTGCAAAGGCAATAGGGAAGAAAAAAAAAGGGGGGGGAGAGGGAGAATGAAGCAAAAAAAAATAGTTTTGTCAGAACTCAGCAATAGATGGAAAATACTATGTTCCTTCTAACTTTTTCATCCTTAGTTTTTAACCTTAACAGTCATAGTTAGTGGAACAGGTAGTAAAGATCAGGTTAAAAAGGAAGCACTGTCTTGAAGTTCAAATTCTGTTGTTATTGAAAATATGCAGGAAGTCAGGGTTGGAGATAATTGTTTTTCACCTTGAAATAACCAAATAAAACCCTTAAAGAATGTTACATTGCTAAGCAATTCAGTTGATGGAAACTTGAGGACTAGAGTTATCAAATACCTAATATCTAAGGCTTTGATACATGATTAATTGGCTCTGGAACACAATGAACCTGTAATAGAGAATTAACCAGTGTTACAACTTAAAAATTCAGAATACAAGTCTCAGCTCTCTTCAGCTTTGTAACAGTGGGGTGTCAACAGTGACATAAAATGTGCAGTCCTACATGCATCAAATTAATTTGTTTGCTATTATACATACATCTTTTGAAAATTAAGGTTTTGCAAGAGATGAGTGCTTGAAAGAGCAAAAGGATTCCAGAGCATCTGGCATGACTTAACTGTTTGACTTAAGACACAGTCTGACACGCATTATCAGGCTGTTCTGAAGAAAATTATCCCTCATACTCATTTGATGATCAACATTTTTTTTTTCTCCTAACCAGTCAGTGAAAATCTGAGAATGGAGGTCAGGACAGTGTTCTGATTCATAATAAGCACATCTTTTCTTTACAAAACTCTTCAAGTTTTGCTGAATTCTATTGAAAGTAGAAGTTTCTGAAAAAGAAACTTTGTGAACAATAATAAATTCTTGAGAAATAAGGAATTTTCAAGCAGTGGTTTTTCTGAACTGGTAACACCAAATTGAGCTGGGACAGGCATTACTAGATGCTTAATAACTGTACAAAACATTTAAGTTTCCTGATCTGAAGTTCATGCTCACTTTGTTAACAGCTACTACAGAGCTCAACATGTAAGGAATGCTTGGAAAACCTAGTTACAGCTAACACATGTCTTAAGATGGGCTCAAGAAAATAATTTCAACTTTAAATACTGAACAAATTCCAAGTCAGGACACTATCTTCAGTGTCTGACTCTTATCAGTCCCATGCTTATACTTGATGATTAATGTGAACAAAACCACATTCTTTCTCATAACAGACAAACAAGCAAGTGGAGTGCCTTGATACTTACATCTGCTCTACTCTTCCAGATGTTGAAACAAGATTCCTACTGTCAACAGAAATACTGGGTTTTGGGACAATTGTACTTCATACAGTATGATTGCTTTTGCATAATTATGCAGGGCTTTTTTCTTAATTATTCTAGTTCCTGAGAAACATATGGTAATTCAATTGGATTTTAAAAATCCAATAATTAGTCCTTAGACTTTTTAGCTCCTACTGCAATGTTTTTATTGCTGGGTATTACAAATAGTTCTACTGCCCAGCTAAGGCTTATTTAAAATCAGTCTCTGTTGTAAGACAGGGCAAGTGGTGCTTGCCTGTTGTTTGGATTGGAATGAATAATTTACATGAAAAGTAGCAACTCAGTTACAGCTAGGAACTTGCTGAAAATAGCCTTGTTGACTAGGAAGAGGAAGTAAGTAAGAAGGAGCAGGACCTTTGTATGTGAATTTTTTTTAAAGTTTTTCATCATTTCTAAGAATTTCCTGATTTGGGGTTTTAACCCTTTAATTGTTTTTTTAACAATTCAGTTTTTATTGAGAAACAGTCCTCTTACCTTCTTTTTATTGTACCACAAAGCCCTGTACCGTACCTCAATAGATGCCCTTGGTATCATGATATCACATAAGGCTTATCCTGCTGTGAACTTGAAACCTGGTGAAGTGTACAAACTATTCATTTTTATCAGTTACTATAATTAGAAATTCTCAAACATTATGTAGTTTTTCTTACGTATTTTCTGTTGCATATTTTTTCTTGCAGGTTTTTGGTGCACTAGCATCTGAACCATTTAAAGTGAGTGATGGCTTTTATGGAACTGGGGAGACCTTTATGTTCACTTTTTCTCCAGATTTTGAGGTAAGTAGTAGTAATTTCATGTGTTCTGTCTCTCCCCATACTCCGTATGCATTACCTCAAGATACATACAGAATAAATCTAGCAGTAAATCTGAAAACGTCTAGGAGATAGCCCCAAAAATGTCATCATACTAATTTTTTTACAGAATCCATAAGCGCATGGTAAATCTATAGTGTTCCTGTAGTGAAAAAAAAAGTGTTCAACCTGACTCTTTCATTGTACTGATTTCTATTCTAATTTCTTCCACGTGTCTGTTTGAAAATTGACGAACTACATCCTCTTCATAGAGCATATCATCTAACATAAGCATATTTTCTTGGTATTTTTAATTGTTTAGAAATTTCAGTATTCAAAGAGGACCTGTTTTGGAATAGTCTTATTTTATATAGAATAAAATGTAAGAATTTTTGTCTGCATAAATCTGTTCCTTGCACTTTCAAATATATATATTTTAATATATAACAGTATTTTGTTGTATTCTGATAAATTCATTAGATCACAGAATCACAATAGTTAGGGTTGGAAGAGACCTTAAGAATAATCTAGTTCCAACCCACCTGCTATGTCCATGGGCACCTCCCATTAGACCAACTTGCTCAAAGTCCTGTCCAACCTTGCCTTGAACCTCAGCCTTCTGTCATATCCTACATGATTGGGTCTCCTGTTTCCTTCTGGATATTGGCCTCTAACCACCTGTAGTCTGTCTGATGTTTTGTTTTCCTTCCTCCCCCCCAAAAAGTTGAGGTGTTTTTAACTTGCTGGGCTTTTTCGTTTCCTTTTTTTTATTAGGTTTTCAAATGGACAGGAGACAACATGTTCTTTATTAAAGGAGACATGGACTCCCTTGCTTTTGGCGGAGGAGGGTAAGTTGTTCCTTTGTCATTTGAGTATGAAAAGTGTGTGTGTCTGCACACCTTTGAAAAGAAAATTTGGAACTGACTTCAGTTTGAGCAAGAGTCCACAGTTACCAGCCAAGAAAGATTAAGTATGTCAAATGTTTAGCCTCCTATGTTCATGTAACTATAAAAGGAAGTTTGTCTTCAGCAAAAGGTGGCACCAAGCGTCAGCCCTGCAAGGTTATGCCACCTTGCATGTTCTGCTTGCCCGTGTATCTTGGTGTATTCAGAATGGACATAAGGTAATGATTCTGAAGTTATGTAAATGTGAAAATTACGTGCAGCTAGAAGAGGCTTGAATTGAAAATGTACCAGCCCAAGACATGCTAGCATCTTCAGAAATTTTATGTTCTCTTGCCCCACGCAAGTGCATAAGCTTCTAGGAAGTTTCCCTTATTTGTTATCAGCATTCTCCTTACATATGAGTACTGTTACACCTTTTTATAAACCAGGGGCTGAAAACTGAGGAGTTCTGGTTAGCTTTTAATTTCAGAATATCTCAGAGAAGAATATTACCAAAATATAAATAAATACGAAAAAAAAATAATCAGTTGCAGTTTCAACTGTCAACAGCTGTGAGGTACTTGTGTTGAAAAATAATGATGCTATAATTCCTCCTCATTCCTGAATTCTGAATCAAAAATAAATTCTTAAGTTCAATGCTTACTCCATCAGTCTATTGATTTAATATATTGTCTGTCTTGCAGAGGGGAGTTTGCTCTTTGGCTCGATGGTGATCTCTACCATGGAAGAAGTCATTCCTGTAAAACATTTGGGAATCATACACTTTCTAAGCGAGAAGACTTCACTATTCAAGACATAGAAATCTGGGCTTTTGAATGAGTATTTAACAATTTCTACAGGGTATTGTCCCAAACCTGTAATGAATCAGTGCAGCTCAAAAATCCCTAGGAGCAATACAATGCACAGTCTTTGACTTTTTTTTTTTATAAGTTTATCAACATGGCCATCTAGTTATTATTTAGAAATAGCAGGCTTATTTTCATGCTCTTACATCTGTAATACATGGTCCCACTTTTTCTAAGCTGTAGGCACTTTTACAAAATATACTCTACGTTGACTAAAAATTAACATCAGTTACTTTGAGCCTTGCAGCCTACAAATTTTTCGTATCCTTGTTGCAGTTGCCTCCCAGGTTTCCCACACGCACCTTTCTGCAATCCTCCTAAGGGGCTGCTTCATCAAATATAGGTTATTATTTTTGTATTCAAATTATGTCTATGAATGAAGTTGCCTTTTGTGAACCTGTATAAGAAGAAAGCTGTGTGGGGGTTATCTGGCAGCAATACTGCAGACATTGGTCCTGATGAGTTAATTCATGGTGCCACAAGCAGATAAGAAGTCTGGCATTCCTTTTTACCACAGAACAGTGCATATGGTGAAGTTAGAAGATATCCAAAGTCAACAGTGCCACTTGTTTATTGTTTATGTTTAGAAAAAAGTTCATTAATAGGTGTTCTACCTGCATGCTGATTGTATTAACGAGTGTTTTGCACATGCTGTTAATGATCTGCAGGTTTGGGACAAATACTGACAGTACTGAGCTACATGGAAAGGACTTACAAAATAGCAAGGGAATGTAAGAATATGATAGTTCCACAGAATTATATGGCTAAAGCAAACAAAACTCAGTGAACAATTTGTAGCTATAGGAGGGCATTAAACTTACAGAAACAGATGCATCTTTCTTCAACATAAAGTGTCAGATATATACTGTTATACTGTTGTAGCCTTGTAGCACATCAACTCCAAGAATATAGCTTATTACCTGTCCAAAGAAAAAATTAGTTGTGATGTTTTTGAGTGGGTCTATGTTGTAAATTTACAGTTAGCACCAGCTCTGATTAAAATGAGATAATGTACTATAGGTAGACAATATTGTAATTCTGTAGACTTGTGGAATATGCAAACTCACTGTCATGTGACCTCAAAAAATATGACAGGTTAGAATACAGTTCCAGTAGCTCTTGTCCACTTTTGTAGGAAAATCGATAAGCCATTGTGGCAATAACAGCTCAACAAAACTGTTTGTTTCAAAGCTTTTATTCTATGTTCTGCAGAAACGAAACAACAACAACAAAAAAAACAAAAAAAAAATGCTGTTAAGTGTGACAGTGACTGACTTTGTGCTGAAATTTCAGCTCCTTCAGATGAACATTGTATATTACCTTGTAAATTAATGTTTAAAGTAGTTTTGTTATTATAGAAAAGTGTTGGTTGACGGGTTGCTTAGAGCACTTTAAATTATTCTAGAAATGGAATAAAAGCCAAATGGGTTGGCTTAAGTAGATGTAGTTGTATATTATTTCATAATATTTACATCTCTGGAGAGTTTTAAAAACTTATCTGAAGACAGCTTACTGCTATGGTATTGAGAAAGGGCAGATGTTTCATCTATAATATGCTAATGCTCAATATTAATAGAAATTCAGGGCTTTGTTTCCTGTCTCTGTGTATAGCTCTCTATCCTTATTAGAACTTAGTACCATGTCTAGACTAAATGTTTACAAAATAAGGAACTGTAAATAAATTGAAATGGCTTTTCTCCCTTTTGGTCTTCCACAGCAGTATTATTGTCTTTGTGGAGTTAAGACTGATTATTACAACAACAAAATCCTGTAATGGATTTTAGTACTATAAGGTCACAGTGATGTATAGCAAATAAATCTAAATATATGTAAAAATAAACTTGAGTTGGAGTTTATTTAGAAGTTGGAGTTTTCTTGGAAGCACAAATGCAGGTTATTGCTATTTGTTTAATAACTTTACTGAATATATAGGATGCGTTTGCTCATCCTGTGGGGGATTTTTTGGTTTTGAAAGCCCAGTGGGAAGCAGAGAATGAAATATGCTGGGTTCATCTATTTTCAAGAAAAAAAACAAAAAAACCCTCTCAGATTATCCTTGCTGAAAAAACCCATTAATTCAAGTACATTAAATTACAATTAAAGCCTATTTTAGGATTTTAAATGATACTGTGAAGAATTTTATGAAGAATTATACTATGAAAACCAATATAAAAGCACAGCAAATATTTAGTAGCTGCATGTGTCCGAGTACTGGATCAGTCTTGGAAAGGCACATGGGAAAAGAAAAAAGTGCACATTGGGGAGTGTAGTAAGCAGTACCATAGCATTCACACTCGCATAAATACTAAATTAGTTACGTAGCAGAGAAAGAAGTTTGAGTTGAAGTTTAAATGTTTGTTGTAATACTTACACCGTGACAGGCTGCATAAAGAACTAAAGTGAGTAATGCACATAGTTAATGGAAGATCCATATTGTTAACCAAAGGGGTAGTTAACTTTTTTGACAGATGTAAAAAATTGTGTGTGATCTAAGGCACTGTCTTGATGTACCTTCTGTCTTCAGTTCAATATGAACTTTCTGCATTATAATCCTTTTCTATTTTTTCTGGCAAGGGTTGCTTCTATGATTGTAAAGAGTTGAGGTCTGACATTCTGAAGGCTTTATGAGCTACATTTTGAAATTGTGATGCCAGAATGTGCTGTCTCAGCATGCAGTATTCATTGACTAACTTGATGGTTTGCTTAGATACCTGGGATTCTTACAACAATATTTTTCAGCTCTAAATCATGTTTGTGTCAAATCCTATTTGGTTTTGTATCATCTGCAAAAGGAAATGATTTCTCAGGTATGGCTCATGATTGCGTCCTCCTGCTCACCTATATGTATGATGTTGTGGGGTTTTTTGTACAGGAGTTGGCATGTGTGCATAAAGTCTAGTCTTCAAAGAGGATTAAAAATGCACTACTCACATGTAATCAGGATTTTTTGCTATGGTCACAACACTGGGGAGCTCAGTTAAAGGAACAAACCTTCACTCTTTTTCCCCTTAAGAGAGTACATGTGACTGCAATATGAAGTAGAGCTACACTGTGGTGCTGGAGCAGAGTTAGCAAGTCCACTTAACTCTTTCTGTAGTACCTACAGACCTAAGTGGTCCTGCTGGCTTTCCTGCCACAGTATCTGCAGCCATTGGATCTGCAGGCATTGGAATGTCCTGCCTAGGACAGTGGTGGTGTCACCATCTCTGGAGCCATTTAAAAGGCATTTGGACTTGGTCCTTAAGGACATGGTTTAGTAGTTGACTGTGGTGTTAGTCAAAGGTTGGACTGGATGATCTTGGAGGTCTCTTCCAACCTAAACATCCTGTGATTTATGCTCTGCTTTCTACTCTCCTGTTTATCTGTCAGGCTTTGCAATTCTTGATGAATTCTTGTAGTAGTTACTCTGCTAGTGGTACACATGTTACTGGACACTCAACTAGTTTGGGTGTGCCCTGTGTTGGTGGGAGTGACTTTAGTTGAGATGTCAGTGTGGTGCACATGGCCCTAGGAGCCAGTCTTGTCAGTGTTTGTTCTGGGGATCAATGGCAATTGAACATCTCTCCATAAATGTTGCACTTTCCATTACAGCAAATTTAATTTCAGCAGCCTTCCCTTGTTTTAAAAATGAGCTTTAATACTGAACCCTGACTGTACAGAAAGATTTTAAAGAATGAATTATTGTCATGGGGGAGGGAGCTGATTTTCAGTGGGTGGGATATGCATCCCGTGAACCATCCTCTGACTTCAAGCCACTGCCGCAAGTGTTGGAAGACTTGAAAAAATACAAAGGCATGAAAGTCATATTTATATCTTGAGTCGAATTCCATGCTGTCACTTAAGCACGGGAGATAGATTCAGAGTATGGAAAATGTACCTCATGGCTATTGCAGCAGAAGAGATGATGGGTTTTCTGGTACCAAGGATCAACCTTTGCTTTCCCATGAAATTACACAACCCTTGCAAGAGCAGCACAGGAAAATGAAGGAGATGTTACTTATCAGAAGAAAATCTGTTTCAGATAAAGCATTTGGGAGGGTCAATACAGTATTTAAGAAAATAATGTGCAACAACAAGCTTACCACAAGAGTAACTGATTTATTCACTTTTTACCTTAAAGGTTAAGGGTTTTATTTTTGCAGGAAGCCAGAAATAGGAAAGTAGTTCTTGAATACAGTCTATGAAGACTGCTTTAATCAAGCAGTTTCTGAGGTCTAACATCTTACTACTTAGAATTTAATCAGAATATTTACAGTTGTCAGAGGTCAGACTGGTTTCACAGGAATCTAGCAGTTACACTATAGTAGGACAGCCAGAATGGATAATTTGTAGGATACTTTTGTTTAGTTGGTTTTTAATGAGTTCAGGTTTATTTTCTTCACCTGCTTTGTGTGAATAAGTTTGTGTTGTGGTTTAATGCTGGCCTGGCAATTAAACCAAAGATGTTCTGTATTGATCCCCCTTCCCCTCCCTGATAAAGAAAGGAGAGAGAATAAGGGAGAGAGACTTACAGGCTGTCTCTTANCAGCAGTTGGGAGCTGGAGGCAGGAACACACAGATTCAGGCTGGCACGGATCAGGACCACAGGCAGAGGAATGGATGGAATCCTCCCAGGATGCTGAAGCAAAGAGGGACAGGGGAAGAAGGGCAAAAATGAAGAGCTGAACGAAGAAGGCAAAAGGGGAAGGGAAGGAAAGGGTTTGACCCTCGTGAGCCCTCAAATTTATACTGAGTATTACATGTATGGGATGGAATACTCTGGTCAATTTTGGTCATTTATCTTGTCTGTTCCTCCCTAAGGGAGGGCTGCAGGTATGACCTCTTTACTCCTTTTCTCCTTCCAGAGTACAAGATGTTCCTCAGAGCTGAGGACACCAGTCTGTAGCCCTACCTATAAACATCGAGTGTTACCAGTCCTAGAAGCAGACACTGACTGAGAAACTTGCTGTTAATTTCAGTAAGAGCAGCTGTTTACAAGAAACTTAGCTTAAAGCTAAAGGCAGAAAAGCACCTTTATCCTGGCTCAAACCAGGGCAGTTTGTTACGTCTTTATGTAAAAAATGATAGAAAACATTTAACCTAAATGAAACACTTCCATACAACATAAACGATACCAATATTTATTAATTCTTATACACAAAAACTTGTCACAGTTTAAAAGGCTCTGCATGGTACTGCCTACTCAAAAGTAAATGATAGAGCACAGTATGAGATAAATCATTAGTCACATCACATGTGTGGCTTTTGTATCCAGTTGAAAATAAGGTATTTTGAGTGGGGAAGAAAAAGGAATTTTGTTTGTTTGTTTAATGAAGTTTTTAGTTTTTCAGTAGAGTGGCTGTGAATTGGAGGCTTAAGTCATCTGCAGTGAGTGATAGATTTATGCTGTATAGTGGTGATTGTGTTCTTACAGAGCTGATGTAAGGAATTAAAGACAAAGAGAGAAGAGAGCTTATGAGCTTGAAGGCCAGTCTTTTCTTCCCTCGTGTTAATTGATCTGATGTTACCTTTCTCTAAAAATCTCTTCTCAATTATTCTATATGGTAAGTATAAATGCACTTACACCTTGGTGTTCCAATATGCAAGAAGCCATCAGCTAAATTTTGAAAATTTAAATTCATCATGTGTCACCGGTCCATTCTGTTGCTGAATGTGTTTGAATTAAAGTTACAGAAGTTCAGTTCTCTCTTCTAGATTCCATAAAGGAAAAAACAGAAGGTTCCCCAACTCATCTGTCACTGAATTGCTCTTCAGCTGAGAAGTTTGCCCTGCAGTTTAGACCATCCTTACCTCTCTTACCCCCAGTATTGATATATTCATTTTAGGAAACTGTTTAAGTATAGTTTTTCCCACAGTGACTACTGGTGGATGTGCAGGAGCCTGCAGAAAAGTCAGTTGTCAGTAAACTCTTGCTCACAAATATTTGAATGGATGAAACTTTTATGAACCTCAGCATTAACTTAGGTGCATATATGCTTATTTTCAGACATTTGGGCAGTCAGGACAACAGCTGCCTCCAGAGTCAGTGCTTAACTTACCCTAGGAACCTGGGGGAAGGTGGCTGCATTTGGGAATATCAGCAGTATTCAGCCCAAGTCAGGTGCCTGACTCCCTGCATTGTATGGAGCAGGAACACTAAAATGATAGAGCTAGATCTGCTTGGGATCCTGTTTTGTCAACAGGGATGCAACAAGGCAGAGGTGGCTCTCATGAGAATGAAAATTTTTTGCAACAATTATTGCCTTCCTTTCATGTAATGATTTCTTCATTAGAAGCAGTGCCGTGTGAGTAGGAGAGGCACTCCACACATCCATCTTCCTATCAAACAGGTAGGAAGAAGTGGAGAAACTTTATTTACTCTGCAGTTTCTACAGGCTGCTTTGTTGGCTCAAGACCTAAGCCAGGAAGGTGGTTTTGATTCCTGTTTCTAGCAGTACCTGGCTAGATGTTTTCCCTATGTTTCCCTGAAGGTGAAGGAGTAGATGGCATAGACTTCATATCAAAGCACAAGCTCTTACTACATGCTGTAAACACACATAACATTGAAACACACCTCTTAAAAAGGTTCTACTACAGTTTGAGTGTTTCAGTACAAAAATATATCACTTCTACTGTCTTGGGTCAGTGAATGAAAGTCAATAGATTTGATTCCTCATCTAATGGTAAAGTGCCCTTGGGCTTCAAGCCACACATAAACATGACACTGAAAATAACATTTGCAGTGAACTGGATCTCTGTTGGGTTACCCTGGGGTAGGATGAGGGTACTTCTGAACAGAAATACGTAATTTGGTTAATATTTATGTGTTTTTAATGTGTTCTTTGTACAGGTATTTTGTAGAAGGGATAGTTTCATTTCTGTGTGCCCTTAAAACTTGTTCTGGTGCTTTGGATAGAGAAACCTTCATAGAGAGGTAAATAGGAGGATATAAGTACATTTAAAAACAACTTACTGATGTTTTACTTCACAGAATATGCACACATATGTCTTCTCTAATGTGTGGGAGGAATAACCCAGAGCCTGATCAAGTAAGGGTTTTATTTGTATTTCATTTATTCCTTTTTGACAACCAAATTTCCTCAAGACTGTTTTAACATCTGTAAAGATCATTATTTAAAGACATAAAAAATAAGGTAAGAATATGCAGCTAAATGTTATGTAAGTATTACACTCAGAGGTCAGTTTTGCAGGTCAGTTTGAGTAGTTTGAGAGAACTCAAGAAAATGTTAAGTTCTACCTGATCCATCTAAAAAATATTTTTTCCATTCCTTAGATTTACAACATACAACTGTGCCTAAAATATTACTTATATAGACCTGCAACAGGCAGAGTAATCAGTTCTTGTATTGCTAGCTTACAGAATATTTTACTCAGTTATTAATTGCAGTTTCAAACTAGATTATATGTACTCATAAGATAGCAATACTTTTTTTAATCATGGAGACAAGATGTTCATACAGCTTTTCTTCTGTAAGAAGATATTTGCTCTTTCAGTTTGAAAGAATCTTGTGAGGCAAAAAACCACTTCTTTTACATTATGCAAATTACTTGACCAGTAATCTTCCTTTGAAAAAATGCTTTTCACATGAAGCACATTTTTACCAGGACAGCTATTTTTACAGTAGTGGTTTAGAGAAAGTGATCTGTATAATCCAGTATTATAGAGTTTATAGATTTGTTTCTCAGACTTGTGCATAATACAAACAGTTTTAAGAATGAAAAGTACTAGTTCCTTAGCATTTACTCCTCTTCACTGTCAACTGGACTGAAAGACTTCAGTGACACCAGAATAGTTCAAACAACAAGTGCTGTAAAAGGTCAGTTTCTGTATAATATCAAACACCATTTTCCTTAAAGTTAGTCTAGTTATGGACACTGTTTATGTATGTTTTCTCAGAGAGGTGCATTTCAGTGGAAGATGCTGATTGTAGCTGCTTTTTTGCTATACACAGACATGAAAGTACCTGACTTTTTAGTATGTTTTCCCTTTATTTATACGATTTGTATTTACATAGATAATGAGATGACAGATTGCACAACATTGCACAGGAGGTATTTTCTATGTGGCTATCTATTCAATTTTTGTGTGTGTGCATTACATTCTCTAGGGTTTATGTCTCCAACATCCACAATTCTAAATACAAAACAATCTAATAAATTAGTAACAGAAATACATTAAATATAAAACTTCATTTATAAAAATAAGGACTTTTTCCTAGTTTGTATGTGATATGTAAGAGACAGTGATGTCACTAGTTGCCACAGGCTAATACTGCAGTAGTATTTGCATATCCTGCTTGTAAGGGAAATGAGTGTGGAATCGTTGCTTCTGTGTACAAACTATCTTAAAATGCATTTTAAATAAATGAATTAGAAAATGCGTGCACAAGAAGACTTTCACAATCAAAATCTTGATCTGATTTAAAATTGTCATTCAGCTTCTGATCTGGTATTGTTTATATTCCTGATATCCCAGTTTAAATAATTGGGAAGATCTTGACTGTAAGAACAAGTAAAAATTTGAATTCAGTTGTTGCTATGGGTTTTAATAATCATCTGCTTATATTCAATATAGATTTTTCTCTTTAATGTGGCAATCCATTTGAATGCTTGTGTTATCATGCAGTAGGTAAAAAAATACAGTTAGATGCTCAGTGTCCTTCTATGAGTATGAATAGGGGAATCTTATATTCCAAATGTGCAAATGTTAGTAGCAAGAGGGAACTAAAGGCTTACCAAAACAAGTTGTTCTGCTTGTAGCATGCTATTTTAATAAAGTAATTATGACATCATCATCCCTTCGTTGCCATAACATTTCTCCCTCAAAGTCCACCAGCCCATGTTTCCTGGCTCTCAAGAGAATCCCAACAACCTTATCTGAAATACGGACGTATCGCTCAAAGAGTTCCCCAAAAGTGACTTGGATCTTGCCGTCGGGCCGTGGCTTGGCCATTGACTCAATGATGAGGCACAAGTCTCTAATCTCCCGGTGGATATGGGCCTCTGCTCTCTTGGCCCTTTCAGCAGTTTTGGTTCCTTCTTTAGGACGGCCATAGCCTTCATCTCCTTTGTGCAGGCGTGTGGACATGGCCAGTTCGTGGTCAAAATCCTCACTGAAGGGGTTCAGCTTCTGTGTCGCAATGTGCTGGTCAGCCCAGTCCTGCCATCTGCCCTTCAGGCTGTTGACAGAGCTGTATTTTCTGCGGGCCTTGGAGCGTGCTTCTTCAGTAAAGCTGTTTGCACTGAAAGAAACAAAAAGGGAGTTTGAGCTTTGCATTTTGTCATTTAATTACGTGGTTCTGCTCCTCATCTCGTCTCAACTTGCTTGCCATGTTTTTCCAGATGAGATGCTAACCACCAGGTGGCACGAGTTCACTACTTCTAAATGAGTTCTTTGAGGACTTTTAATCTATGTTCTAGTTTGCACTCAAGAGCAAATTTGTTTTTCTCACTTTGATGCCATCTACACTACCACCCTTCAGCCTAGATTTGAGCCCATTTTAACAAACTTTTGGCCAGAATGACTTAATTCTGTTTGGGAGCAAAGCAATATGTTCCTGATTACCTGCACTTGCTATGCCTTTGGTCAGTCACACAGCTCCCCATTTCTGAATACCTGGTACTGAGCCTTAAATCTACCTGCCCTGATACTATAGATTACAATAACTGTAAGTGCATGGACTGGGTCCTCAGGTGTTCTTAGTTATAAAACAGTGTGTGGTGACTGGAAAAAAATCTGTCTCTTGTAATAGATACTGATGTTTAAAACAATAACAAAAAGCTAATAGAGTGCAGTACCTTTGTCTTTGCTTATAGACTTTATTAAGTATGATTCTGAACAATTACTGAAGCCAAAAATTTGTATTCCCACTGGCAGGGTATGCGCCTGAAAGGAACTTAGGGCTTCTGAGATTTTTGTCAAGGTCAAGGGAAGATAAAAGACTTTCGGAGGTCTTATTGATTTTGTGTGTGTGTGCATAGCAACATCTTATTGCTGGATGACTCTAGGCAGACAAATTGTTGATACTCTTTCCTCTAGTGGCCAATCTCACATGTTGTGAAGGAGCTATAGATAGTCTGAGCTAATCTTTGTGCTGTCTACATCCTGTCATTGTGTCTGTACAGAGCTCAGCTAGGGAGTATGTTGTGCTGTGGCTGTTCCAAAGTAATTTGTTTTCTAATATTTTTACTCCCCAGAATCCTGCTCTGAAACCTCCCCAGTAATGTCAGCTGGATATTAACAGTAACACCAGAAAGCCAAAAAAACAGTTAGAGAAACAGTAGAGAGGACTGAAAGGCTGCAGAAAATGTTGTTTCCCTCTTGTTTAGGCATGCCTTTGTTTTCAGCTAAGCTTGTTGAAAGAAAGAGTAGGAGCAGCAGAGATTATCTTAGTTCAGGTCTGTGCACCAGAAGAAAGCCAGTGCTGGGCAGCAGGGTTAGAGCTGGAGTAAGAAGTGCAGACAGTGCCAGGGATAGAAGGAGGAGTAGGAGAGCAGGATTACTCTTTTAGCAGTGGAGTTGCCATTAGCCTGGCTTAGCTATATTGAGGAAATCTGTATTTAAATAAGCTCCAAAATACTCTTCCCCATCAATTTGGTGAAAAGCATCAGAACATTCAAGCATGCGAGGGTTGCCAAGTAAATGAAGCTTTCCTCTATGGTGTGACTGCAGAGGATCCTGAGAGTAGGCAGTGTGTATGTACCTGTGGTTTAATGCATGTAAGTGATTTTCAGGTAGGTGTTGGCAGAAAAGCATTAAAATACATCAGTGGGGTAAAGCTAGACAATTTTTTTTCCCCCTACCAATAAACCAAACCCTTCTGTATATAAGCTGCTGTCATAAGAGAGGGAAAGCTGTCATCCTTTTCCTCTTGCCCTGAACAGAGTCTTCATTGCCCAGAGGAACTGTGGGCCCAGGGTTTGGTTGTGTAGAGCAATTTGTCTCCTGAAATGTATGGATTTCTCAAAAGCCATAGAAGCCCTGTGCCAGTGCAGTCCTACCTCCAGATGAAACTCACATTGATTGCTTCCTCAGCTTTTCATGTGGCAAGGTATCAGTGAAGGGAGGGATTAAAAACACAAAGCAATTCAATAGTGCTTAGAATAAGTGATATCTACAGTTTTAGTAACTGATGAACAGATCCCATCATGAAGAGCTAATCCTGTAGCCATGGCCAGCTGCTCCCCTTTCTCTGTAAGGGCCATGACCCTGAGAGTCCTGCAGCTTCAGTTCCTCAGGTTGAGGTGAAAGAGATAGAGAGTGAAGTAGCCTAACTCTGTAAAGGCTTTGTTACCTCTTTTAATTTGACACTCTAGTAAGTATTCTCTTCCTATTGAAACCTTGAATTCTCTTTTCTAGCTGGATAGTATTACTACCTTTCTTACCCTGACATCACGTCAGTGGTTCAGAAGAGCACCCTCTTGCCTGTCCTTTTGCTTTTAGCATGCTCCGTGGGATTTGGAAAAACATTACTGTTACTATCTGGTTTTTTAATGCATCATCTAATTTAACCATTTCTGATGAAATGCAGTTTCCCCTGTTGTTTAGCTTAGTGACAAGTTAACACTGTAAACTGTATATGTGTAGACACATTTTTTTTCCCATTTGTACAGCATCTACACAATGGATTGTGGGTCCAAAAAGAAACTTGTGAGCATTAACCTAATATAAGAACTGCTTTGCCTGTAGCAATCAAGTAAGTTAACCTAGTAACCAGAATGATCAATGTAAATGCATTCTGAACTTCCAAGAAGATAATATTAATTTCTGTTCTCTCTATGATTCTTTCAGGGAAGGAAAAGTATGGATTGCTTTAATATTTTGGGATTGTGTCACTGTTGCACAGCTTTGAGTCCTAAGCAACAGAAAAAGAACAGAAAGAAATAGTATTTCCTAGGTCTGTAGGCATTAACGTGCCTTCTGCTAAGCAAGCAACCTTATTGTAGTTGTAGTAAATATTCCAGCTAGAAATGATGCAGGTGCTGATGCAAGAGAAAAAAATTGATGTTTTTTCCTGGAATATAATGAGAAAAACTGGAGATTTGCATTAATAGCTGTGTACTTGAAACCTTTTTGAAGATTAAGCCACACTGAGAGATCCAGAAAAGTAGCAGGCTGAGATAATGTATTCTAAGGCTATAAAATATTTTTTTAAAAAATGAGTAGTTAAAAAGTCCAGTCCTGGTAACAGCACTGTAAATTCAGGGAATTATTTTTGTGTCAGATTTTGGTGGAAGAGATTTGTGTAAGTAATACAGAAAGTGTTATTTCAGTTATTTGCACCTCTGTAAATATTGCTAATGGATTATTTTTCCCCAGGTATCAGCATTCAAATTAGACATATGAGGAAAATACAAAGTTTAACAGAAAGATAGCTGGTTC
Source organism: Florisuga fusca (assembly GCA_038090715.1). Classification (NCBI taxonomy): domain Eukaryota; kingdom Metazoa; phylum Chordata; class Aves; order Apodiformes; family Trochilidae; genus Florisuga; species Florisuga fusca. Next base: position 15,520,512 of record JAAWXA010000021.1, read on the forward strand.
CTTTCTACTGTAGCATTTTTAAAGTGAGTGATTTGTTTTAATTGAGGTTATTTGCAGGTATCTGATGCAACTGTATCCTCTTTTCCTGCTGTGTGTGAAATCTTTGAAATCCTACCTTCTATCATAGGACAGTGTACTTAGCCTCTCCCAAAGGCAGGGGCTACAAACTTCAAGCTCTAGGTTTCTGGAGAGCATTTTTTACTTTGGCTATTATCCATTTGCTCCTTGTGGGGAGGTGACTGGCCAGCTGTGCAGCAAAGCATGGTTCTAATCCCCCATTGGAATAGTTAAAACAGCTGCCTGTGTTCAGATAGCTTTGCTAAAAAGTGCCACATGGTAGATATCCATGACTATGTTAGTCACAGTTTAATGCTGGTCATAGTAAGCACCCATCAGTTGTGAGGTGTAAAACCTGAGCAGTGGGAGTGGAACAGCCTGCCTGCCTGTCTACAGAGTGATCACAAAGTCTGTTTTGACATTTTCATCAGTGTTGGTCCCAGTTTTTCATTGCTGAAATGGTGATTAGGCTTTGGTATGAATTTACTGGTTCTGATCTTCTCATTCCTGCTGCCTTGCTCTTCCTTTACACAGAGGCTGACTGGGTGGGCGAAAACCCTGCTGTCTCCTCTCAAATTGCTTGCTGCTCAGATTGCCTTGTGTGCAAGTGATGGACACAGGGTAGAAGCAGTAGAGACTTGGATCCACCACGGGATGGCTCCTGGTAGGAACCCAGCCTCTTCCTTCCCTGCAGGCTTGGGCAGATGAGCCCTGCTGAACCCTGCCTGGTTCAAGCCATGCCTTCAGCCATCCTCCCTGCCCAGCAGTATATGGGCTGTGCCTCAGCCCACCTCGGTTCTGCCTAGGCTCAGGCTGTGCTGTCCTGCATCACAATATTACAGCTAGATGTGAGGTTTGCTGGTTTTGTTCCAAGACATTACCAAGTTTGTAGAACAGAGGGCTGGAACAAGCAGTGTTGTATCTGTAGAAGCTGCCTACAGTTTTCCATCTTACAGCATTGGATTTATAGGCCTTTTAATAGTCTACTGACAAGAGAATGATTATTTAGTTTGGCATCTGACCATTGGCAAGTCTGGCCACAGCACAACTGTTTGTAGCTGTCTTCTGGAAAAGGGGTTCTGCTGGAGATAGTTGAGAAATGAAACAAGAATTTCTATCACCATCTGCCTCTCCTCTGCTCTTCTGGGAGACTTCTCAAGGACTTCATGGCTGTGGCTGAACTCTACTTAGTGACTACCTGGCTTCCAAATTTAATACGTGTCTGCTGTTGTGTAGTAATCTTCAAGCATGAGCCTTTTACTGAAAGAAGTATTAATCAAAACTGCCCGATTTTATTGATTTCCTAGTTAATTCAAAATTTTAAGTAGAACCTGTAATATATAGGTATATACGTAATATATATCTGTAGGTAAATAACAGATTCTGCTTCCTTTTTCTTCAGACTATTCACAGGCTTAGGGATGTCTGTATGTGAGGAACATCTAGTTCCACAACGTGTTCAATGAACATTCTTCCTGGCCCCCTGCCTCATATGATACCCAAAGAGAGACCTTGACCTTGAAGAACCTATCGATGGTACAGATGTAGTTTTTGATGAATGATTTATAATATACTGCATGTTGAAGCAGTCTGGATGCTTTCTAATGTGTGTTTGTGGTCCCAGTTTGTGTGAAAGTTCCTGTTCTTTGACTTGACTTCCATTCCATGGAAAGCTTCTAAAGAGAAGTAATGAACCCAGCTTTTGGTAAGATGTCCTTAAAAGTCATTCCTGCCATGTGTATTTTGGACATTCTCTGCAAATTACTCCTGAAAACATTTACAATCTATACTAACCAAAATAAAGAGTAAGTATTTAGAAATATTACTGTCAAGTATATTACTCTACACTTAACATTTGTTGAAATTACTGGAGAGCCTTGAGCTTTTGATGAGGTAAAATTGCTATGCTGAAACGTGGACTGAAGTATTAAGAGATAAGTAATGACTTTGATGAACCAGTAAATCCAGTGTGAAAATTAAATATTACTAACATTTCCCAAATATAATTTCCTGTGTCTCTTATCTGTATAGCACACAGGCCATAGTCTCAAGGCTATGGTCAAGAGTTGTTGACTAACTGCTTAATCACAGAGAGATATATCTGTCCCTTATANCAGGTTCATTAATTTTTTAAAAGGTATTTATATGCTCTGTTCCTAGTCATTATCTATTAATGTCTGTCTATTTAGAATGTACCTTCAGGGGGGTCCAGGAACATTATTGTATTTGGTGTCAGCACTAAGAATGGGGGAATCACTATCTCTAGTCTGAGGATTAATGTAGGAGATTTGACTTGATCAGATGAATAAATGTTGTCCTAGTTTTAGAATTCTGAAAAAATAAAGTTTAGCCTGTTCAATTCCTCACTGCTTTTTAAGGAAATGTATATAAAACTTAGCATTTACTTGCATTATTTACACTGTGTTCAATTTTATACTGTACATATACTATAGAAAAAATGTAATTTCCTGGGAAAGTTTGAGATTTCCTTGTTCCAGGAGGAATTCCTGGAGTGTGTTCATATTTGAATTGGTAAAATTGTTTAGTGAACTGATGAGTCGATTGTTATCTAATAACAAACAGTCATTTTCTGAGAGACAATCTTGTGGTATCTTATTCCTTAGCATTATGTTTCCTAAATAGGGAGGGAAAATGGCATTGCTTTTNAGACACCCCATAGCCACTGTCCTCTGTATCCAGACTGTCAGCATGGCACTTAAGTAGCAGTTTGTCCTTAGCCTGCTCTTTGTCCTCTAGTTCCATCTGTTTCCAGCCCTTGGTCAGCTCTGATACCGTGTTTGAACACTTTCTCCTTATGCTTGGAGATAATTTGCTACTAAGAATTTTGTCAATACTACTTGATTCTTCTTTGAGCTTTGCTGTCTCTGAGCTGCAACTGTTAGTCTCATATCTCTCACTGAGGAGACTAACATCACCTCCTCGTTCATAGGCTTTGCTTACAACTGTTTTGGTCACCTCTTTGCTTTTAATATTGAACTTTTTGAGGGCTTCATCTGATTCCCTTGAATATTTTTCAGCATCTCTTACTGTAACTGATTGCTTGGCTGAGGATTTGTCATCATCTTTTCCCTGGTCCCTCTTGACAGGTGGATTTGGCCATTTTTCAAAGGATTTTTCCTGTACAGGCTCAGTTGATGAGTCTTCTGCCGGGGCAACCCATCCAGAGGGCTCTTTGGCTTGCTTTAAGTGGTGATCAGATGCCCACTGCTGCCAACCTTGTGCCAGGCTGGAGACTTCACTGGCCAGTCGAATCTTGTGTACAGCCCTTTTTGGAGGAATAGTGCTTGGTTTTTCTTCAGGAGCCATGTTGCTGTCTGCTGCCATGCTGGCTTTTCCTCTCCTTATGCTGAGCACCTTCTGAGTGAACTTCCTGAAGTGAATAATGTCTCCTGAAGAGAGCTAGGGAGATTTAAATAGAAGCAGGAGCAGTTTGTGCCCATGGAAAATATGTGAAACACTTCTCACAAAGATAGAGTATCCTCGCTATTACGAAGGTCTTTTTTTAAAACACAGGATTGCATTTCATCACACCAGATGAATGATGCATGATGTAAACAGGGTGACACAGACCTGCACTGTAAATAGTGGGAAATTAACAGCTCCTTTAGTACCCCTTCCTTGGGACTGCTCAATTGTCAGTTTTTTGGCAAGGGTCTTGTTCTTCTGGAAGTGCACAACTTGGGTTAAAGATACTGAACAGTAACTGAAACTTTGGCCAGAGTAGACCACTTATCATCACAAGTAAATAGCAGCCCTCATCATGGACGAATTAAAGCCAGAAGGCTATTAATGAGAAATTGCTAGATGCATTTTTGAAAAAGAAGCTAGATGATTTCTTCTTATTGCTCATTTGTCCGAGGAAATCCAGGTTCATTAATTTTTTAAAAGGTATTTATATGCTCTGTTCCTAGTCATTATCTATTAATGTCTGTCTATTTAGAATGTACCTTCAGGGGGGTCCAGGAACATTATTGTATTTGAGATGTGTATAANTACCACAAGATTGTCTCTCAGAAAATGACTGTTTGTTATTAGATAACAAACAGTCATTTTCTGAGAGACAATCTTGTGGTATCTTATTCCTTAGCATTATGTTTCCTAAATAGGGAGGGAAAATGGCATTGCTTTTTCCATCCATCATACCTTGCAGATTACAGGATGACCTCCTGCACTTGCCATGTGGTGCTCTGAGGTACACTGAACTTCAAGGAATTCTGTTGGCTTCATAAGTGTTACATCAGAGATAAATATGGATTCCTGGTACTCTGACTTTTCCTCTTCTCTCTATTAAAGGCTGAGCTGGATGAAGTAGATTAGGTCATATCTAGATCTTGTTTATTAATATAAGACTATACCATACATCTGACTTCTAGGTACAATTCCTCATTAATCCGTGGAGTCATTACCTCTTCAAAACTGGTGACATAATATAAACTAGTGATGCTCTTAGATATTTAGTCATACTTTTATTTTAGGAAGAAATGTGTCACCTCTCTATACTGTACAATCTCAGCTATTGCCAACTGCATCACCACTGTGAAATGGCATTGTGAGGTGCACTGATGCAACTTGATTAAGAATCTTGTGCTACCAAACATTTCTTTTGATGGCTTTTCATGGCTAATCAGGAATGTGAGCTTCTTGTGTTTCAAAAATGCAAACACACATGTACACGGGGTGGAGATGTTCCCTAAAATGGAAGGAAGATGCGAAGTGAAAGAAGAGTCATGCACATGCTGAATAGGAGTGTGACACCAGCTTGTTACATGATTTTTTGAGTATAAGGGTGGCCAAGGCTTTAGGAATGACCTGAAAACTAAATATAGAGGAAAGGAGTGAGGCCAGGGAAGGAATAGAGTGAAACATGACTGCAAAAGGACAAACACAGGGTATAAGAACAACAGGGACCCCAGTTGTAATGTAGGATCAGCTCCACCTGCATGTTTTCAGGTGCCTGTTTTACCTGTTCTTAGACAAATCCCACTGAATCAGTATTACTTCATGAAGACTGCTGTATTCCTCCTCAGACTTCTAAATGACCCCACTTCTTCCCAACTTTTCCTGTGTTTTCATGATTCCTGATCATACTTTTGCCAGCTGCTCAATTCTTGACACTAGGTCCATATCTTTCTTCAAGTGTGATGCCCCAAATGGGGATGATATTATGGTTTAAGCTTGCCCATAGTGTGGAAAAACCCCCAGATTTCCTATAAACTGTGTTCCTGATTAATATTATATTTGTAACCTCCAAGGATTCCAAAGATTTTCCTGCTAAATGGCTGTCTGTATTCACAGAGATGACTGTTCCTGAACATGTGGCCATCTTTGTTTTTATTAAATTCTGTTCTAATTTGTTCAGGTAACTTTTTCATTTTGGCATAACCTCTTTGGGTTTTAATCCCTGTTCCAGTGTTGTTCTTGCAATTCAATTCATGTTTCATAAATGTCTTTTCTACTCCAGTTTTGCAATCACAAGTGAAAACAGCAGGTAAGTATAAAGCAGACTTAGCTAATAAGTACAGTCACTTTAATAGAGATGTGGTTCCCCAGTTAATTTTGTATTCATCCAATGAACTTTGCATGAGACAGAAATAAAAAAACCCTGACTGATGTCAAGATGTGAGCTATCTGCTGCTCTTGCCCATCTTTTGAGGGGCCCATCTCCAGAAGCCCCTTCCACCCTGAACATTTGTGTGATAGATAGAGTGACCCTCCAGAGCCTGCTACATTGATATAAAAAAGAATTAAGATTGGTTTAATGTAATTTGTCAAGTCAAAATTGCCTGTTACTGTCCTTGTTACAAAGGCCTCTGCTGGGTAAATGTCTGTAATTACTACTGAGGTTCTGGGACACTTTTACTCTCATACAGTCTTTGCAAGAAGTTGGCACTAAAAAAGAATTGCATTCCAGAGGAATGTTTGAAAATTACAGCACATTGTAAATAATTGTCAAAAAAGACACTCCTATTAAATCCATGTTGTATGACAATGCATTAAATGAATGTTTAGTTAAAATTGCTCTCTATTTTTAGCTGAAGCTATAATATCACAGACTTGTCCAAAGTGCCAGTGAAACTTTAATGTAATTTTTTGGAGGATAACTAAATTTAGGCTACTTAATTTTAGGGTTTTCAATGGTGTTGCCACTGAAAGTGTTGAATAGTACCTTATGTTATATGGTGATGTTGCCAGCAAGAGATTAATCATAAGAAAAGTATAAATCATATCTGAGTCATTTAGTGAGATTCATACTTCACAGGTTACTTACTTTACAAATGTTTTACTGCAGTTAGAGTTGTATTTATTACTTTCTAGATTTTTAATTTTTATTCTTAGTGGAATAACAGGCCAAAACTACCCCTAAATTTCTAATTCTAATCTAAATGCCAATTAATGTAGAATCCCTTATGGTATGAGTATATTTAAGCTGGCTGAGCCTGGACCACATTTTCTGTGTGTTTTTCCTGCCTCACAAGGTACATTCTAATGCACAGCAAGGCTTGGTGAGAGTGTCTGTATCATGGACTTTCAGAAGTTCAAAAGCTGTGCTTGAAGTCAGAGCTGAGTGACCATTTCTTGCAGAAGGTATATAGGGCAAATAGCAGTTCTAGAAAGTAAGCAGATGAGCAGGCTTGACATGTCAAAATTTGCAAACTCCCTTTTCCCTACCCCTGGCTTCATGCAGTTCAGAGATTTAATCTTTGACATCATAAGACTCGTCTGTACATGTTTCTAGGACATCATTGCTGCTTTTGGATTGCTGCATTTCAGTTAATACCTCTGATTTCCTGAATCCAAAGTTGCAGAACCCTAGTTGAGATATTGCCAATGTTAAACATTGGGATGCTTTTGTTGTGTGGCTTGCTTTTTTTTTTTCCTGGATGGATTATTTTCTGTATAGTTATATTCTGTTTAAAAATCCTCATATTTGCTTTCTCATGCCATGGAATAGTAAGTCTCTGGAAGATCAGTTTGTCATTGGTTTTTTATCTTTTTAAGGATGTTTGTTTTTAAAAGTAGGACTGTATCCTTCATCCATTACTTTACCTTGTCAGTCATTGATATGAGTTACTCAATGTTTTTAATGCCTTAAAGCAAGAAATTTAATTTCCCACCAATTGTAAGTGTATGAAAGATGCTATCTTCCTCCTCGGAGTTAGAGGTGAGTAAAGAGAACAATCTGTGTTCTGTGGTAAAGGGTATCCAGCTGCCATTACCAAACCTCAAGACTGAAGTTTCTTTCTAGTTAAAGTACATTGTACCAGAACATCATACACTGCCAGTGATCACACGAAAAGGTTACAGTTCTGGATTTCCTTAGAATGCAGCTCAAACACACATCTTCTAGCAACAGTAATGAGCAGCTGTATCCTATCAGCATGCAGGTTTGTGTATAATCCAGGTGTCTGAGTTCTAAGAAGTGGACTGTTCCTGAACATTTGGAGTGGTCCTGTGTAGCCTTTAGCAGAATGCAGTCCATGCAGTCATAAGTGCAATTCCTTGTGTTTGCATCCTCTATTATATGCATGATCTTTTTTTTTTTTTTTTTTTC
>JAAWXA010000021.1:15528148-15543338 GCA_038090715.1 Florisuga fusca
TTTTTTTTTTTTTTTTTTTCCTGGAATTCTGTTGGATGGAGTAAACTATCCCTGCATAATTAACAGGGAGTCTTCAATCTGCATTTGATTACAGGCTATTTTGGGCTTCAACTATATGAGAAACCTGGACTTATCCATGATCTACCATGACAGGTTTACTTCATGTAGAAAATGCATCAAAATAACAGCCAAGAAAGACTCTTAGGTGTGTCAGGCTGGGTAATGGGGGAGAGGGAAGAGCCATCCAATGGCACCAACTACAGCTCATGAATTGCAGAGCCCCAGAGCTCTTTTCACTCTAGGTGAGATGAACTTGAAGATGGAAATTCAGCTTTATTTTTCACCACAGTCTGGTAGAGAAACTGGGCCATTAGAGCTCACAGAAACCCAATTCAGGAAACAGACATGCATCAATATTATCTTCAAGTTCCTTTACAAGCCCTGATAATGAAGTGACAAAAGTCTTTTCTGTCTCAAGTATGCTACTCCTCCAAAATTATCTTCATTTTACAGAAGAAGAAAACTAAGATTAGGAGGCAGAGTCTTAAAGCACTTTGGCACTCTCTTCCTACATTTGTATATCATGTTCTCTGCGTTCCTTGGGAGTTAGATGCCTGCAAGAAATCCAGGCAGTTTAATCGAATTCATACCAGATAAGAAAGTAGAGGTAAGTTTAGATGCTTTTAGTCTCATTGTACTTTCAGGCATAAATACATCTTTTATCTGAAAATCTGTAGGGAGTGAACAGAAACAAGGAACAAGCAGTAATTAAATAAATTATTTTAAAATTTGAGCAAACATTTGAAGGAAATAATTTGCATTAGACTTTTGGTTCTCTGTGCATTATGAGGAAATATCTGAAGGTCATGACAAGAAGATAGCCTCTAAAGATACCTGCATATATGTTACTATTCCAGTTTATATTGATCGAATATCTTTGTCACGGAGATATTATCTTTTTCTGATATAAAAAATTATTCAATATTATGAGCAAAATAATTTTATGGTTCCAATATGCTGACATAGTTTCTTTGTTTACATTTTATCAAGACGTAGTTTTATAGCTTGGAGAATATGACATTATGGGCTGCTATTGAAACCTGTCCCTGAGCAGAGCATTGGATACGAGGAATTCAAAGTCTTCACATAACATTGCAATATGAGACAGACAGGAGCCAGAGTAGGAGAATTTGAAATTAGACACCTGGATGCAATATGATATATGATAGATGTATTTTAAACATCTACAAGAGAGAATAAAAGAATAATAAGTAAAAAAAAACAAAACAAAAAACCCACAGTTTGATATAGACCAAAGATGTTACCAGAGATAAGGGGTATAATCAAGTCACCATTTCCAATTTAATAATAAAGAAAATGTGTGTGGAAAAAGTAATTTTCACAGTTTTAAAAAAATTTTCCTTCCACATACAGTGTCTTCTGGTTAATTAGAGCAGTACAGAGCCAAACTTAATTAATAACTTTAAGTGTTTGCTTGATCAACAATTTGTCTGAAGTGCATTTACTTCCAGGTATTACTCACTGTGAGTCACTTTGTTCTCCTGACTTATTCTTACAGTCTACAAGTTTTGTTTAAAATCTGACAATAAGAGTATAAAACATACACACAATTGATGCATATAGTTGACCTACCACCAATTTTTGAAGGACTGATGAAAATTTGCCTTTAACTTGTAACGGAGTTGCTAATTCTTAGCATTGTATTGCAAGTCTTGCAACTATAAAAAAAAATAATCTTGACTTCTGAAATCATGATTTGAGGGGGCAGCAGCAAACAGACTGGATGTTTTAAAAAACATGGTCCAAAGTCTTCAAACACAGAAAAACCTATACATAGGAAGAACAAATACAGAAAATTTGAGTTTGTATATTTCTTGATTTGCTTTAAAGTGTTGTAATTCAGGATGAGGCTCAAAACTGAGGAAACTGGCCTATCTCAGTGTATTTTCATTATTTTAATATGAGTTTTTAAAATATTCACTAAGAGAAACACCTTGAACTAGGCAAATACTGCATTTTTTAAAAAAATCTATCAATTAGCTAAAGCAATTGGAATACATTTAATACCTCAGTCAAAATAATACTCAGCTTTATTGTTACTACACATCCTTGAAGGTCCTGACACAAAGGATTGTCTGAAACAAGTGATTTTATGGCCCAGATTTGGATGTCCCCATGGTAGAAAGCAGCAATCCTCGTGACTAGTCCACCGCGACGTCTCTCATAGTACAGGGAATCTTAAAAAAGGGATTTTAAAAAGCTATACTGGTACACTGAGGCTGACACTGAGGGTGTGATTCTTGACCTTTGGGTAATGCAAACGAAGTCTCCTGAGTGCCATGGGCTCTGCCCGCTCCCCCCGCTGCCGCATTCCACTGCCACAGGCAGGACATGCTGTTATTTATTAGTTCTCACTTAAGCACCAACTGCTTTAACAGCATGCAGCTGTGTTATTGTTAGTAGAGGTAGACCCCTAACTTTGCTTGTTTTTAACTGAGCAAAAGTCCCGTGGCCAGCCTAGGAGAGGAGCATTGCTCTCTTCAAGTTCCTTGCCTGAGCAAGGCTGACATTTGGTGTCAAGAAGTGAGTGATGGGAATTGCCGGGAGACCAGGTGGTATTTACACTGTCCTGTGGGTATTTCCAGGGCTCACAACTGGGCTTCAGTTGACAGTGAAGTTGGAGCTCAGATTCCAAAGGATCTTTTAGGGTCGGTTTTGGCCAAAAAACTTCAAAAACATGTTGGATTCAGTTACACGTCTACCTCATTTTTAAACTACTCTTAAGATGTCTGCCTGGTTTCTTATATTATGTATGATTAATCAATGGGCCATGATTAAAATTTGCAAGGAGATGAGAGCAGAGGAGTGGGATCCTGCAGATTGTATTATATTAAGCCACCCATCCTTGGATATGCAGTAGGGGGGCTTTTCTCTAACCCAAAACGGAATAAACTGTTCTAGGAGGGGGTCACACGTATATCAACTCAATTTTCTTAACAGCTTGGTGAGCTAATCGTGTGGCTTCCTCATGCTCTGCTTAAGCACACTGACAGGTATGCTTATAAATGCAGTGAATGATCCAGTGATTTAAAACACAGCTAAGTGTACTAACAGATTCAGGGTGGAAATCTACTCCCCACCCCCCTTTCTTGAATAAACCCAGCCAACCTCCCTCATGTTTGGTGTCAACCTGTTGGACACGGAAAATTTTAGGAGGTGATGAATTTTGAAGAATGGCTTTTGATTTCTGAATATGTGTGACTGGTTGGTTTGAGATGTTAGGCAAGTAAGCTGTTTCTAGGAGATGTTAGGCAAGTAAGCTGTTTCTAGCTCTCCCTGGACTAGACCTTTCTAGCTCATTCCATGCGTCACTGCTGCCTTAGTTAAGTCACTGCTGACTTAATCCAGTGTTACATAACTCAGGAATGCCGGGTTGGAAGGGACGTCAAGGATCATCTTGTCCAACCTTTCTGGGTGAAAGCACCATCTAGACAAGATGACCTAGCACAGCACCCTGTCCAGATCAATCTTACACTTGTCCAGTGTAGGGGAACTCACCACTTCCCTTGGGAAGTCATTCCAGTGGCTGATTGTTTCTTGTGGAAAATTTTCCTTTTGTGTCCAATTGGAAACACCCCAGGAATAACTTGCATCCACTACCCTTTGTCTTTTCCATGTGATTCTTTGTAAAAAGGGAGTTTCCAGCTGCTTTGTAGCCTACTCTCAAGTACTGGAACATGGCAATGCTTTTTTTTTCCTTGAGGCTGAACAAACACAGTTCTCTTAGCCTGTCCTTGTATGTCAGGTCTCCCAGACCTTTGATCATTTCTGTGGCCCTTCTCTGGACTTTCGCCAGCCTGTCCACATTTTTTTTGTCTAGTGGGGACAAAAACTGAACACACTATTCCAGGTGTGGCCTGACAAATGCTGAGTAGAGCAGGAGATGGATAGGAATGGGATTTGACAACAATAACAATAAACAATTCAGCATTTAACAGCCCCAGACTGCTGGCTCAGCTTTTCTAGCTCTTTCCTTAAAATAAAGGAGAAGCACATGTTTGCATTTGAAGACTGTTATGGTACTCACATCATTTGACTGGGTATGGTAATCTTGGGGCTACTTCATTTGCTTTGTTTCTCTGTGGATCCTGTTAGGGTTTGTGGCAGAGGTGCAACCCCTGAGGGTATAACAACTTCCCTAATATAATAACAATATCAGAAACTGGATTCAGACATAAGTAATCTATTTTTTTCTCTTCGCCAGATGATTGCCAAAAAATGTATCTGCTGAAATTGCTGCACTATATTAATTTTGGTCTTTATTTCCCTCTTGGTATTTCTCTTCACATAGTGATTTATAAAGTTCCAGCTTTACTCAGGAAAGAAAGAGAAAGCAACTGGGAGATTTTGAATGGTAGGAGTGAAGTAATAAAGATAAAAGTCTTCTTGCCATACATTTGGAAACCTTCTGGGAATTGCATGAGAAGCATTTCACTGAGTGGAATCCAAAGGCAAAAGCTGGCACCAAGCTACACACTGAGCTTGGATAGTCCCTCACAAGCTCTCTTTTAAGGGTTCTCCCATTTTGTTAGCTGACTAATAAAAGGGAAGAGGTTCAGTTGAGCCCCAGGGCTACAATATTCCACACATTTGGCAACCAGCTTAGGAAAAATCCTCATCAGAAAATATACATTAATGTACATCTGTGTGTACATTACAAGTACAATAAAAATAGCTGAATGTAGGAAAAACCTTTCCCATTGTCATTATTTTGGAGGTGCTGGTTGTGAGCCTTCTAATGCACTTTCTGATGAGATTCATGGTGTAGTTGAGGGAGGCCTCGTGCTGTGCTGAATGCTTGGTGCAGCTCCTGCCCCTCCACCTCTGCTCTCTGTCCCCCAGCACTGCTGTCTCACAAAGCCTGTGGTCTGCTGGTGCAATTTCTCCCTGCAGGTGCTGCTCCTGGGTCCTGCTTGTGCAGGTGAGACAGGACCCAGCTGGAGGACAGCCAGGCTGAGTATTGCTGTAGGTGAGTGGTCCCATGCATTATGGTTTTCATGTTTTTTTTTTTTCCTTTAATACTAAGTGCATGTTTCAGTTTCTGCTGTTTCTCAGAATTCAAGGTAGAAATTCAGTGCCAGGAGCAGGGTTCTGGGTGCCAGGTGCTGCAGGTCTTTCATGGGAAGAGTAAGGTATCCAGAGCAGGAGTCTATAACCAGTGTCCAACTGGGGAGGTAAAAGGGAGTAGACTTTCTTCTCTTGATTATTAGTGAGATTTTTTTATTCTGAGCTGTTTATTAGGATAATATTTAATAATGAATAAAGTAGCTTAACAATGCAGAAAAACTTCCAAGAGAAGATCTGACTTAAATGGCTGAACATAATTTTAGCTAATCTTCAGTAAATAATTGCATTGACCTATTACATATTCCATGTTTGTGCAATTGCCTCTAGTTTGGGATGGTTGCTTGACATTTATTAAAAATAGGTCAGAGACTAAGGTTCACATGTGAAACAGTACTTTTGGGAAATGTCAGTATTAGATACAAATCAAAGTGCTGTAGCTCTCTTAAACAATATTATAATTTTCTTATATACAAATACCACTGGATATCATTATGCTAAATTTAATGTTTTAGAATCATAGAATCATTTGGTTTGGAAAATACTTTTAAGGTCAAGTTCAGTGATTAACTTGGCACTGCCAAGTTCACCACTAAATCACATTGCTAAGCACCACAGCTGCACATCTTCTGAACACCACCAGGGATGGGGACCCAGCCACTTCCCTGGGCAGCCTGTTCCAATGCTTGACAGCCCTTTCAGTGAAGAATTTTTTCCTAATATTTAATTTAAACCCATCCTACTGCAACTTGAGACCATTCCCTCTTGCAATCACTTGTTGCTTGGGAGAAGAGGCCCACCTCCACCTTGCTCCAGCCTCCACCCAGGTAGTTGTGGTGGGTTATAAGGTCTCCCCTGAGCCTCCCACACCAGATTAAACAACCTGAGTTCCCTCAGCCACTCTTCATTAAACCTGTGTTCTAGACTCTTTACCAGTTTAGTCTCTCTTCTTTGGACACTCTCCAGCAACTCAATGTCCTTGTAGTCATGAGCCCAAAACTGAATGCAGCACTTGAGGTGTGGCCTCACCAGGGGGACAGTCACTTCCCCAGTCCTGCTGGTCACACTTTTTCTGATGCAGGCCAGGATACTATTGGACTTTCTGGCCACATTGCTGGCTCATTGAGCCTGCTGTCATCCAGCAGCCCCAGGTTCTTTTCTGCTGGGCAGCTCTCCAGCCACCCTTCCCCAAGCCTGTAGCATTGCATGGGGTTGTTTTGACCCAAGTGCAGGACCCAGCACTTGGGTTTTTTAAACCTCATAAAAATGGTCTTTACCCATCAATTCAGGCTGTCCAGGTCCCTCTGCAGAGCCTTCCTGCCTCCAAGCAGATCAACACTTCTGCTTAACAATCTGCAAATTTACTGAGGGTGCACTTGCTCCCCTCATCTAGATCACTGATAAAGACATTAAACAGAAAACCAGTTCATATCTAGGGAGATTTGAAAAGGACAGATTCTGATACCAATAGCTGATAATTAATGCTTCTTCATATATGCAGACTCCCAACAATACCAGTGGATATACTGCCAATCAAAAACTTGATTTGTCTATACGTACTGTAATGAATAAGACTGAGCATTTGCCACAGCACATTTAAACACCTGCCTAACTCTAGGAGAACTCCAGTCTCCTATCAGAATGAAGCTCCTTGTCTAAAATTGCTGATACTTCTGTAATGAACATGCAGTGGCTTCATTTGTACAGAATTTGTAAGAACCACATAAAGTTTTGATGCAGCAGCTAGAACACTTCCCTGCAAGTGAAAAATCACGCTTGATTTTACTTTGGAAGATTTTTATCCTCTATGAATCCAGAACAGAGCAAGCAGCAAGGGTTCTTAGGTCTGGTTTACTTTAACCATGACACCAGGAGCTGCATAAGAAATAGTGACAGAGCTGAGACAGAAGCATTAATCCAGAGGGCTCTTATTGAACACAATCAGTCTGAAATATTCTCCTATTAATGAGTAATGTGGGTAACTTCTGTGTAGACATGGAGGTATGACTTCCCTCTCTTTCCAGACTGGCCTGATCATTCTCATCCTTGTTATGTTCCTGCTACAGCTTAGCTCTTCTCTAAACTTCACCTGCCTTCTGAACAAGTGGATTTTCATTGTCTAGCCAGGGCTAGTTCATATAATTGCATGATTGCAGTAAGCCTCAAGTATCACTTTCAACTCTTCTCAATGTTTTCTCTTTTCTTGATGAAATTACAGATCACAACTGAATTCACAGGTTAAATTTCTTTGTACAGCATGATCTGTCCTACATCTGTATTATTAGACCATTACAACATCTCCAAATAACAGATACTCAGTGTGACGAGATAGATAATACTTGCTGTGACTCAAAAAAAAAACCAACAACCCACCAAAAAACCCCACTGACCTACAAGCCAACGTAAATAGATCATTTATGGAAATAAATAAATTACTGTTGAGTCAGGTTTGTCCCAAATTCTTTTGTGAGTGGAGAGCTGGACATAACTGAGGGATCAAGAGCCATGAGGTTAATGAGGTCATGCTTTCGAGATCCGGTCTGGGTTTACTATAACATGAAAGGCTCAGCTCTGATCCTGACTGGCACATGCATTTAGCTGCATCCTGGCACCAGTCTGCCCAGAAATCTGAAACCATCTTCCATGAGCCATCATCCTGCTGCGTGACACTGTCAGAAGACATATGGTCCCCAGCACGTGAAACCACTTAGACCATCTCACTCTGTGTTTCATGGAAACATGTTTGCTAAGGAGAAAGATTCATTAATGGAGCTTCACTGTTTTTTAATTATAGAAGTAGTATGAAAATTGTAGCAAACTGTCTTTGAAAACTCTTATTAACTTTCCACTTAGCTGTCAATCAGCTCTATTTGAACTATGTAAAATGCCATATTTTAAATTGCACATTGGAAAGCCCTCTTACAATCAGTCACTCTTATCTGAAAAATGGGAATGATGTGCCTATTGCTGCTGGATGTTTTATAAGAGCTGACCAGTATCAGTAGAAAGCATAGGCTTTTTTACTTTGGCAAAGCAGTACTCATATTTTTATTTTATTTTTACTCATTTTTACTATGCAAATTAAAGAAAAATAAAAGCAGCTTTTTGTATTCTGTATCTGTATTTGTATTTTGTATTTGTATTTTGTATTTGGTGTTTTTTTTAAAAAGTTTACTTAGAAACTTAGAAACTCCACTTTTCTGTGGAGCACTTTATTGCAATAGAAAGTTACATCAAAATCAAATGTTTCTTAAAAATAGTTCAGTTTGAACAAAGTTCTAACAGAACATGAGTGCTGTAATGGTTAATTTAAATTTTAAAAAGTGCTGTGGTTATGCTTTATATTGCTTTTTAATTGTTTTATTGCACCTTGCTGTCTCCCTCTTTGCTGTTCATTGGTATTTCCATGTGATATAGGTTAGTCTTTTACACAAAGGTGATAGCCGAAAATGCTGACAAACAACATCAACATCCAAGATGAGGGATTTTTACTTTTGTTTTGCTTAAATAGAGCCTTCAGCTTAAAATTTTCAAGCAAGTACTTTAAATTAGATTGCAAATGTTGATCATCAACACGTTTCTTAATTGCATTTTACTAAAAAAAAAAAAAAAAATAAAAAAATAAAAAAATTGGTCCTACGCTATGTGTGATGTGACGTGATGTAAGACTATCCTAATGGCATCTTGACCCAAACCTTGTGACTCTGTTCTGTGATCTTTAACTAATGTGAGAATCCTGGAGAAGTGCTGCCGCATTTGATTAAAATAAGCACCATGTCATTCAGGGACAACTTTCCTATTCCTGTGGCCAATGCATCCTAGTGGGATGAGCACTGCTGAAATGCCACCTAGCTCTGCTCTGAAGTATCAAACCTAAACCTCCCATTGCCCAGCAATCACAAATAAAAATGCTAAGATGGTTACAGCTCTCTCTAGTTGAAGGTAACACTTTAGATAAGTCACAACATGGAGTCAGGTCATAACAAGGAGTGGAAATAATTCTAGAGTCAATGATGGATGGTCCCCTGTTGGTAATAGATGCTGAGCAGGAACTGATCCTCAGTTCTTAGACCTTGCTGCAGACCACAGAAAAAGAGGAATGTCTTGACAACTGTACTAAAATCTGATAGATTCTTCTTGGGGGTCCCCAGGAGGTTAAGAAAGGAATGTCCTTCCTACTGAAATATTCTGTAAATCTCCTTTTTCCCCACTAGTCTATCAAAACTCATATGAAGCTGTGGCTGGATGTCAGCTGCTGAAGGCTGTGGAAGCCATGTCTGATATCAGCTGTCATGTTACCCTTCCCATAACTGTTTATCACTATCAACTAGGGAAGGAACATGTGAATAAAATAAATAAAAACATGAATAAAATAAAACCTTAAAGAATACATCTCCTTTCTCAGCTTTATTAACACAAGTTTTCTGCTGCTTGTCTTCCAACCTGATGGATAGAAAAACTGTCAAAGCTATATGGTTTTTTTAGTGCCAGATGGCATTATTGAACATAGATCAAAGCATTTTTAGGAAGTTTTAGCCAGCAAAAAGCACTGCTGTACAGCTTACCAACACCAAATGCTTTTACAAGCACCTCAAATCTCTGCTGTTTCTCCACAGTGACTTTCCATAGAAACAGAGTGGGGCTGAAGACCTTTTTCTTATCTTGGCCACTAGAATGTTTTGGGTTTTCTTAAACTGATTGCATAAAGCTCTAGGATGAAGATAATAGCTGAAAAAATAAATTTCCCTAGTACAAGGAAACCTTTCATAATAATTATGTGCAGGAGACAGCTTTCCCGGGTCTGTTCTGTCAATGAAATAAATTTCCACAAGATCAAAGGATAAGCCTTTTCACCTTCCTCTGCAAATGACTCTTCATCACCTGCTTACCTAAACTGCTCCTCTAAGCAACTCCAAGCATCCTCTAAAGTCAAAAAGGCACAGGTCAAGGAAGCATGATCAGTTTAGTGGAACAGTCTAGGTCAATATTGATTTATTTGCAACTAAGGGCAGAACTTGGCCAATGGGGAATCATCCAGAGCTGTAAAAACAGAAGTGGAAAGCTGCTCCATCTCCTACCTAGAAAAGGCATCAGTGGTTGTTTTGCTGGAGGCAGGAGATGGCTTAAGATGGTGCAGTAATTGTGACATTGGGCCCTGGGCAGCAGTAGGTACAGTGATGCCACCTTAACCGTATTTGTTGCTGCTCTCCTAGAGACAGAAGCTGGTAGCTGGAACAAGCTGTTGTTGCTTTTATGTCAGTGGCACATAACTCATGACTGAGATTACCACCCATTCTAGTCTCAACATCCTGAAATCATATTGAAGCTACAAAATTTAAGTGAGGAAGTTTAGGGGTCAGATTTGATCTCCTTCCTCTAATTCTCATGGCAGGAGGGCACATGCAGGAACTTGTCCTGAAGGAAGCTTTAAACTCTGATCAGTAAGGATCTTGCATCTCATGCAGCACTCGCTTCTTCCTACTGGCTCCCATGAAACATAATCAAAAAGAGCTTGATAACAAAGCCATAGACTGTGCATGGCATGGGAAGCATCATCTGCCCACCCTCCCCCAGCATGATTGATAAAACTGCACCACTAACATCAAATTACATGGAGCCACCTATTCCTTGCTGTGGCAGTTTTCATTCTGCTTTCCTGAATTTGTGTCTAACATTGCAGAGGAGATATTTCCCCAGAAATCTGACAATCAGTGTTGTCAGCCCTCAACCAGGTTACTGGAGGATGCCCTACAGACAGGGAGAGACCCCCGTGGCTGAAGGGGGATGGCTGACAGCCTAATCTAGTTCACACTAAGTGTGCTCATAGTTCCTTGAGGAAAGGGGGAGTATATATGCCAGATCACTCTAAAATTACTCTTAATGTGAAATGAAGCTAGAAAAGAAGTTTAATTAACAAAAGGTGGAGAGGATCTCCTAAATCAATATAGAGACAAACAAGCTAGAAACAAAATAAATGTCTTTATAAATTGCTTCATTGCAATTTTCAATTATTTTTGGTTTGTATCACTTTGTTAAGCTATTGGAGCTGAGCACTGAGCTAGATGGACACAAATCACCTTGGGTGCCACAGCTGGTGTCTGATTATTAAAGAAGTCACATTCTCCCAGCGTTGTCTTTCCAGGTAATTATTAGTGGTACATGGAGGACATGGAGATGCTGTACCACTGCTCTGTGCTAGTGTCCTCCTCATGCTATGGTACAGAAGGCAAGGGAAAATTTAGTGGTTTATTCAGTACAAAAATGTGACTGTGTGCAGCAAGAACTCTCTCCTATCATTTGAACAGGGGGTAGTTTGGGTTCTTCTCATTTTCTTCTGAGATTGTTCTCTCTTGGAAAGTAGAGAGTCATTTTTGAAAGCTCTTAATCAGTTGATGTTCTGTGACCTTCCAGCAATATTTCAGCTAGAGAACTATGCCAGTCCTCTGACAAGAATTCAGGTGAGGGAGGAGATTAATAATCCTGGGGCTATCTTTGTTAGGGATGAAAAACACCACACTGCAAAGACTGCCAATCTTTTCATCTGGCTGTGGGATGCTTAGTATCAGCTTCATTGGGATGTTACCTGTGAAATGGTCTGCAGTTGCATGGAGAGCTGGTGCTGTCTGGATGGAGCAGCAAGGCATGACTCCCCTTCCCACCCTCCAGCACACAGAGGCCTCCCTGCAGCACAGGGTGGGTGTGCAGGAGGCTGTGCTGGGGCACAGGGTGGGACCCTGAAGACTTTCAGAGTGTTCCCTCTTCATTAGCTTCAGTGTCCCACGAATTGCTGCCTCTGCTATTTCATCCTTGGACATAGGTTTAGGTGTCTTCTAATAAAAGCCACCAGAAGGCACTTCTGCAAATGGCTACCTAGCACAGCTTGTGCAATGCAGCTTTGGCCAGCAGTGTTTCAGGAAGAAATTTTGTACAGTATTCAGCCTCTTCTGTCTCTTAGATGCAGCCAGAAAAAAAATTTTGGCACATATTCCTAACTGCAGCAAACAAATCAACTGGATGATAAAAGCAACAGCAGCAGCTACCAGCTTTTTATTTCCTGCATAACTTAGAAGGATGAAGTATTTGATCTTTGAGGCTATTTATGTGTGACTGCTTGCCCATTCTTGTTTTTCCTTCTCTCTGCAAATCCTTTTAACTAACTTTTGGGAGTAATTTTCCATTGCCATTTTTTTTCTTTCCTAGACACACTGCAGTTTCATGTCCTCAGCTGTTGCCAGGGAAACAGAATTTTGAGCACAACTTGTTAAGCAAATGAAGGAGCAATTAGTTTTGAAGTATTTCTATAAACTTGGATCAAAGATGATCATGTATTTTTTTAAGTCAGTGTTAGTAGTACTTTTTGGTAAGGTTACTCAACTCTTCCAGTGGCAATCACCTGTATTGTAACTCCTGCTGTTCAGGATGACACTTGCTTGGGCTCCTTATTTGGAAAGTCCCAGCAAACCTGGACACAGCTGTTTCTAAGCAGAAAGAGCACAAAATGTTTTAAATGTGTTAAATTAATTCTTACAGCTGTCACATCTGCACATAAAGTTACAACTCTGGTGCAGCAAGGGGAAATTTTCCAGGATGGTAAGGACTTGGAGGGAGAGGGGTGACAATTTCCTGTCTTAGAATCTGGGCCTGTGTTTGGTCTTATAGCTTTCCCAGGTGAATTTGCACCTATCCCTTTAGATGATTTCTTCCTTCATGCTGCTCATTGGAAAGGAGGGAGTTTGGCATATAGGAAGGCATCAGGTTCCACTTGTCCTGGGCTACAGGTGTGCACTGGGAGATGCATCGTGTGGACAGCTGTGAGTCCTCTCTGTCACCCTCTGATGCCCACATGAGCACACAGCTTCTCTCTGCTTAGTGTGGGGACATGCTACATCATAGAGTGCAGAAAGACTCAAATGTGGCAGGTGCAGGAGAGAAATGGAAGGATGGGCATGTTAAGCTGATGCAGAGGTTGGTTGCAGCCCAAATAACATCTCAGGGTTGTTTCCAAGACTTCTGGAATGTGGAATTCCTGCAGACATCAATGGGTGTTTTCAGCTCACGGTTAAGCACCTGCACTTTGTGATACTGACTGCACAACCTTGTCCAGAAGTAGCAGATTGTTTCTGGGTTCTGATGCTGCTATCTATAGAGCCTTCAACTCCAGCATTAAAACAAGCAAACAAAAAAGAAATCAATGTCACTGAACACTTCATATAGGTGTCTCAGGGAAATGAGCCTAGCACCCCTGAGAAGACCTTCTAAATGAAAACAGCCTTGCACTTCATGGTATTTATGTTAGCTCCAAGAGGATTTTTATTTTTTTCATCAGGACACTCCCTGTCAATGGAAATCATTATGCCCTCAGAACTTCATCCTACTAGTGAAGGTACTAAATTGTACAAGTATCGAATTTTCACTATTTGGTAATGAAAATTTTGTCTATAAAACTGGAATAAGAGTAAAATATACATGCATAGACTGTCAATGATTTATGGGCTGGTGTAAGGCACTTCTCATAATAAAGGAATAAGCTGATATTCCTTTCCCAGTGCAATTACACAAGTTGTGGGACAGTTTTCACTGTACCCTAGTTACAGGATACACTAGGAGCCTGTCTGGCTCACTGACATCCTGAAAAGCCTACAGAGAAATGATGTGACACAACTTGCACTCTGCTGCTTAGAACCCATACTTAGTCTTCTTGAAGAGCTGCTGTAAGATCTTACTCTACCTATTGTGTTCTAACACAGCAAATTTATCTGAAAATGTCAAAACAAATATTTCAAAAAAAGTATTTTTATTTGAGGTTACAACTTGAGACTTTTAAAACTGAAATGGTTCAATTTTTTTTTTTGTTTTCCTCACCTTTTTCTCAAGATGTAACACTAGACCTACTTATGTGATTAAAGTAACATGAATGGTTGAGATCCAAGTTAATAGTAAGTTTCAGTTTTGTTTAAAGTGGTTACAGTGCTGCCTTGATATACTTCTGACAGAAGAAAGGAAAAAAAACCCAAATAAAATATCATTAAGGATCAAAAGGATGAACTAATTTAATTTAAAATAAGCATTTTGAGAAATAATGTGATAGATTTGTCACCAGTCTGATTCTTTGCTAATATGCTGTAGTTGCTGGCGAGCAGCATTACTGCTTCATGGTGCTGAGCCCCCCATGGAATCTTTCCCTAGTCTGGAACAACAGAGATCCCTATTTTTACTCATTAGTCACTTCTACTGTTTTAACTTTGCCTATGTAAAGCACTGTGTTTAGGATGGATGGACTGTGTGTCTCAAAAATAGTGGAAACCCTATACTTTCTGCTGCCTCTCACTTACAGACTATCTGTTTGGCCATTTCTAATAATTGGTAGTCAAACACTCCAAATGAGGTATTTGTTTGTTTGATATGAAAGTCTCTTTCTGATCCTGTTAGAAGTATTAATTTTGAATTGTCTTCAGCTTTGATTTTATTCTGAAGTGGTCTTTTCTTTTGGTGTTCACAGAAGCAGGAGCTACAGTGCAGGACCCATGTAGAGGGCTGGTGCCTGCATGTTAATCTAGAAGGACTGTCATTGATGAGTCTTTCTCACCAGATTTGACAAGGTTTTCTGTTGGAAGAAGAGAGATTTAAATAACAACTTCGAAATACAAACAAGCTACCAAAGGATAAGTTACCACATGTTAGCTTCTCTATGTGGTAACTATCTTCATGTGTGTTTCAGCTCTCAGGCACTCTTCAAGAGATGAAAAATAAATTAATTTCCATCTTAATTGAAAAGCAAGTCACTTTCAATTAATTGGCTCACATTTGCCATGAGGTACACAGGCATGGATTGTCTGGGGAGGTGAAGAGAAGAGTAAGGGCAGCCCCAGTGTTCAGCAGAGCAGCCCCCGTCTCCCTCTCCCTGGCTGCCACAGCCCCTTCCCCTTCCCCTCCTCTCACCCTCATCACTTACAGTATGCCTGCCCCTGGCCTCGGGTTAAAAGCGTTCTGGCAGCCAGTCCCCAGACCCATAGCACTCAGTCCATCTGTCAGAACCCTACAGCTG
>JAAWXA010000021.1:16279270-16496678 GCA_038090715.1 Florisuga fusca
GGGAAGGGAAGGGAAGGGAAAGGAAGGGAAGGGAAGGGAAGGGAAGGGAAGGGGATGGGGAAGGGACGTGTGGTGCCAGGCTGCCTGCAGCGGGTGGGCCCCCTCCTGAGGTCTGGGCAGCCATGGCAGCAGCACCTGGCAGCGGGTGAGAGGACAGCCCCAGCCAGGCCTCTGGGAGCTGCTGTAGCACAAGTAGCAGCTCAATGTTTAGTCCTGCAATTCCCTGTGCCTGTAAATTACAGATGGCAACGACACATGGAAAACAAGCATTACATGTGTTCCTTTATCTTAAAACTAATAGACGCCGAGTAGTTATCTGTGGCCAGCGCTCCGTGGTGCACAGAAGCTGGAGCGCCATATGGGTTGGATTAGGCCCCGCGCCTTCCCGCCGGAACAGGCAGGATGAGGATCAAGGCAGGATCCAGCCACTCCTGCTATGGCAGCATTTTCCCCTCTGAAGCTTATCTGCTGCCTCTCTCTTTCTCTAGAAGAGATCTTCTTGGAAAGTTGAGCAGAAGGCTTCGATTTTACTTTGGGGTAAACATTTCACAAAGGGTTTGGAAGAGACCAATAAATTTATTTTCTTGAAAGTGTTTTGACTCCATGTTTTTCAATAAACAAAAATTGAGACATTTTCAGCTTTAATACATCTAAGAACAGAATTTGAGCTTCTGCCAAATAATTTGTTCTTAATTATCTCTAGGCCTGGGGGATTAATGTAAAAACAATGAAGTAATGTCAGTACGTGAAAAAAAGGATCTGAGTCAGACTTCATATGGGATGCAAGTGAGAGAATGAGAATTAGGCCATTTCAGAATGAAAAATATGTTAAAATATACAATTTTGTTCTCCTACTATACCTGTAAATGGCAGACTGCATATGGTGGACCAAGTGATCACGGGTGCATTCAGCTCCTGATCCTTCTCTGGGTTATCCTGTACTTATGCAAGATTCCCTAAGGTCAGATAACATGTACATCAGTAAAACTGAAGTACTGCACATCGCCCTGTCAGCATTGTACTTATAAATACATTTTTGTTATGGATGATAATGCTTTCCAGTCTGTTTCCAAAGCTACCTTTTAAAAAATGTGATATGATGTAAAAAGAAAGGAATGTTTTCACTTGCCTGTGATTATTTCATGTATCAGTTACCTGTGTGATGTCATTAACGTAGAGTCAGTTGCAAATCACTCTGTGCTCTTGGGGCCTCTATAAAATCCATGAAAAACATTTTTGAAGCCACTCTGAATTATAGTATCATGCAAGTAAGAATAAGAACTTTCCAAAATCAGTACTCAAGATGTGCAGCAAGAGAGACAAATCCAGTGGCATCAACTTAAAAGTCATCTCAAGGCAATTATTCTCTTGGCATTTACCTACAACACCTACTGGGTCTGTTTTAGACATGTAGTATATTAGTTCTAGAGGGGTGGAAAATATTTCACCCTTGTGTCTCTCTTTATATATAGTTGCTCACTCTCATTCTAAGTATTCATTGCTCAATATGTTTGTGACTGTGGTGGATAGCTCTTGAATATTTAAGGTTTTTGTCACTTTTTTAATCACCGACTGTCAAGTCTGAAGTCTTGGTTTCCAGCAGTTGGTTAAGCATCAATTACAGTTTTGTTTTCCAGCTCCATTTTATTTAGAAAAGTGCTTCCTACTAATTAGGCCAGTTGGGCTAGTTAAAGCTAACTGCTCTAATTTTTTCTTTAAAAAGCCTTCTCCAAAAACGACTTGAACATATTTGGCATTATTTTTCTTAACAAAATTGCTAATGGATAAAAACTAGAATGTAAAATCACTGGAAAACAGGTGATTAACAGAAATAAAGTGGATTAGTTTGCAAAAGGAATACCAAGTTCATTTTCTATGGCCTTCTGTAGAACTGAAGAATGGACCCTCCTAGTAGTAGTCTATTATTTTCTTAATCAGCTTTAAATATTCATCTTCCCTAACCATGAAAGGTGTTCCCCATTGCATAATCCCTGGTTTGAAAAGAGTTTGGATAAATTGACTCACAGATCCTTCCAAGCTTTGTTATAATGAAACAGTAGTCAGTAGTTGTGAAATGGAGAAATAAGACTTTATTATTTCTTTCTTTTAGTTAAATTGTTTTTATTTTATATTTGATATTTTAATTTAATGTATATAAACATATCCATGAAGTGCACCCACCTCTGCTTTCTGCTTTTCTTGACTGCTTGTAAGTGTACAATCCAAGGTGGGACATACTTTTAATTGCTCTGCTTTAACAGACTGTTTAACAGTTTTTTCCATTTTTCTCACCTTAGTCTCTGAGCTTCTGTTGGAGACACGGGGACAAATACCCTCTAGGCAGGGTATCTTCCCATCCTTGCTCCCACTCATGTAAATAAAGGCCATATGGGTATTTGTTATGGGTATTTACAGCACTCTGTGGCATTTGGGAGAGGAATGCTGAAGATGATCTGCCTTTCAGGAAAGCTGCTGTTCATGATTCTCTTGGGATCTGTGGGGTCTATGACCTTAAGATACCTTGGGAAAAGGGGGTTCAGGAGGACCTTGTCGTCTACACAAATGAATACATTAGTCTTGTGGTTGATTTTTCTAACAGCAGAGTTGCAAAGGGTCCAGGGAGTCCCAGGGATGTCTTAGCCTCACTTAGTATTTTGAGAAATTGAGCAGTCACAGATCTTGGTATGGCCATGGAAGCAGGGAAGAAGTACCCTGCCCAGACCCCAGCCCCAAGCTTGGAGGAAGATAAGCCAGCAGAATCTGCTGTTCCTGAAGTCACCACTTGTTCTGCAGCCTAATCCAGCCTGCAGTCAGGAGGCTTTGTCTCTTGAGGAGCAATATACTACGCTTACATGGGAAATAATGCGGCATATCTCCACAGGTATATGTGTATATATATGTATACATATATATGTAAAAAATATGTATAGCTCCAGGCATGCATTCTGGCAGCATGACAGCCCCTTATCAGGGTAAGACCCAAGCACGTACCTGTGCCTCTCCTGTACCCCCTCTGCTGGGAGGAAAGATGGTTATGGGATGAAAAGAAGACATGATGTATCTGGATCCTTCTTGCTCTGAGACCCCCAGGTGGGTTGTGCAGTGTTTAGCCCTCAGTGAAAATCACATGTTTGAGCTGTCCTGGAGCTCAGAACCGTACAGCACTCCACGGGCTGCAAAATGGAGCATACAGAGATGATTATATTTGTTCCTGCAAGGTCAGGAAGCCTGTTCACCTCTCCTAGTGTGTAACAGCATAAAACAGGATTGACGAAGGTCTTGAGCTGGCTGTCCATCTCATGAACTTGACAAGTACAGGAGTAATAATACGAGTTTGAAGTGTTACTCTAGGTTTGGTGTCTGGGCAGAGTGCCCCAGCCAGGAGGAGCAGTAGGGCAAAGAGACCCCGAGGATTTTAAAAGTCTCTGGGTCTTTGAATGGGAGCTTTGGCTCTGTATCTCTCTGCACATGGTATGGCAGCAGAGATAACAGCATCCTTCATTATAATGCTGCCATTTCTGAGTGTCATTTGGCAGCTGAAAGTGTTAGTAAAGACAATGAAAAACACCTACTGTTCAATAATTAAAAAGAACAACAGTTGGACTCGAGTATTTATATAAATCAGAAATGTAATGTTTGCTTGAAAATATTTTATGTTCTCCTACTATTTACTAACTAAAGAAACTAAATTTCTGCTAGCAGCTCATGTGCTTGTTTACTGTTCACTCTACTCCTAGCACACAGTTGTAACTTTTCAAAGAAATTTTTAATAGTGGTTTTCTTAAAAAAATAATCTCTTAAGAAATATTCTGCACTAATCCAAGTCCTCAGCTGATGCAAATTACTCCAGGTCCATTGACTTAATCAGGGAAATTATGATTTACACCAGATGGCCCACCATGTTTGATATTATTATATTAAGGTATTAGCATATGTATAATTTGCTTTGTACTTTTCTTTATCAGTTATATTTGCTTGCTATCAATTTCAGGGCACTTTTGCAACCTTCACTCAGGGGAATAAAATCCATTCCATGTGAGTAATCATGTACCGTAAAGGATAAATATCAAACTATTGCCTACTAATACAGCTAAAACTTATTTGTTAGTCTGAAGCCCTATTTTAAGAGATTTGTTATAGTAGGGAGTTGTGACTATGGCTGGAGTGTTTTTCATGTAGGAATATTTCTTTGTTTTATTAAAAATGTGTGTAATTTGAAAAGGACAGCTCTATAGTAAATGCAGGTTACATAAAATACATTTCACCTGCATTTTCTATTCAGCAGGAGGTTTTTTTAATTAATAGATATAAAATCATAACTAGATTGGTATAGACTACAGATAAGGAATTCTGCCTGTTGTAGTAAAGAGAAATACAGTTAAAGTGCCTTCATAAATAGTCTATAGCTCTCCAAAGATGGGGTTTTGGTTTGGCATATTGACTTTGCATTTATGAGACAAATGTAAGAGAACATCTGGTTTGTTTTATCATTAATTCTGGGAATGTCCATTAATAATGCATTTTTGGGAATTGTTTTTGTTATTCCTGGAGAGCACTGTAATGAACAATCGTATGCTTGTGCTGTCGGGAGACACATTTCAGTTTAGAGGTTGTTTTGCAGACTTAATTACATTAGTTGCTATCTCCTTTTTATTGCCAGAAAGTGTGCACTATTAAAATGAAATGCTGAGAAAGCTGCCAGTGGCCATTGTGAAAAACTGAACTTCCTAGTAGTTTAGAGAAGAGGCACTTCGTTGTTATTTTTTCTTCCAAAATGAAATCAAAAGATATTTTTTCCCCCAGTAATTCTGGCCTGCATTCACACAACCTTAGGAAAAACACAGTATTAGTAATACACACCTTTTCTGTTCCCAGTTATCAGTCTAGCTATGAAACAGTTATGAGTGGATAAATTGTTCTTGCTGTTGGCAGGAAAATGAGACACCAAACACCTCAATGTTCTTCTAGAATTTCTAGCTCTGGTGTAGCTGGATCACATAACTCCATAAATTGAAGCAAGATTTTCTCAGGTCAGTTAGGCAAGCAGTGGTACATTCTGGGTTGGGATTGGAGGCCCCACCTATGGCAGCTTAGCATGGTTAAGCAAAATCTGGAGCTCCCACCAAATACCTAGGTGAAGGAGCTATGGGACTGGAAAAACTGTCTGGATGTTAGGAGTAGAGTCAGGAAACAAAGAGTCTACTCCCAGTTTGATGTCTGCTCCATGAAAAGTGTGTCTATTTTATTTATAGCATTTCAATATTGAATCTAGTGTAAAACTAGTGGAAGTAATATAAGGTTCTTCCCCTTAACTTCCTGGGCAACACACACACACACACCCTGGGGATTTCTACCTCATGTCTGTTGTTGGGTAAACACCAAATATTTATCCTCTTTTCTTTCTGTTCTCATTCTGTTTATTTACATCAGAGAGAACCTTCTGTGGATACCAACTGAGCAGCAAGGGGCAGGAGGTGCAGTGGTGGCATTGACTGTAGCAGCCAAGGTCTGTATGCACCAGTGGGAAACAACAACACAATGCACAACTAAACTACCATCAGTCACACCTGGACTCAGAAACAGTCATGAGGGTCAGATCCAGATGGTTCAAACATCAGTTTGTTAAAGAGCCAGGGATATTTTAAAAATTTTAAATCACACTCTTTTTTAAAACCCAGACGCAGATCAGCAGCCTTCTCTTTAATGTGTTTTTCCTAGAAAAGAGGTGAAGTTTTTTTACTTGCTTATGCATTCTACCAGCCCAGCAACGTATATGGCATCACTTACTGCACTGATTTTATATTTTTCCAGGACCAAGTATAGCAGCCTCTGAAGAGATCAGCAGCTGGGGAACATTTTGAATATCCAAATTCCTAATGACCCCAGAGTAGTATTCCCAAACCTCTTGGCAGTTCCAAATTTCATGCCAAAAGTTGCAGGCATCTGTCTTACATTTTGAACATTTGTCATCAATATTCTTATTTAATTTAAACATCCGCTTAGGGGGGTCACGTATTCTCAGTGAATAAAATTAGCTGCATGTAACCAATCTGTGAATTTGAGTTTAATCATAGAGCTCCGGTCTGGTTACAGATGTCTTTGTCTAAGGACTGTAGTTTACTACTGAATGCCTTCCCCATTAGCTTTGGGATTATCAAGCAAGGATTTATACCGTGTAGAAACCTTTTTCCTTTCTAAATACATAACTGAATGCTCTCACTGGGGGGATTAAATTCAGGCTCTCTGAAAGACCTACAGCTGGTTATCTCCTTTAGCACTGACTTTGCAATCCACACTAAGGTGAGGGGCAGGGCATGGTCTCACTGCCTTGGGAACATAGCAAAGATCAAATTGCCACTGAAAGTCACAATTCAGTTTCTGCTCCTTATTGCTCCCAGAGGGAGGAACAAGGTTGCCACCACCTATTTTTCTGGGTCAGTTTATTACCTGCCCCCACTGTCTCAGCTGCATTGTTTGAAGCTCCCCTAGCTCTGACTCTTTCATGTCTGCCTCTGCTGCTCACTTTGCTTGTGGTGCCTGCTCAACACCCTGTGCAGGTGCAAGAAAGAAGCACACAACTGAGCTTGTGGAAAATTATGGGGTTGCCTCTCTCTTAAATGTCGTTGTTAGGATATAGTAATTGGTCTCAACCTCCTCAAATCTTCCTTTGTATCATAAACATCCTGCACAGATGTGATTTCCAGTTCTTCACGTAGCAGAAGTTAGTTACTTCATAGCAGCACTTCATTTCAGCAGAACTATAACTTTAATGTGACAGTCATGGCTGTGTTCTAGCAGTGCACAAGCTACAAACATTTAAATTAATACTCTTACTTACGTCATATCAAAATTCTCAAGGAAAAGGGAGAAATAAATCTGCTATTCAGCCCTGTGTTCTCCATCCTGGTGTAAGTAGTGTTGATGTATTTGTTCAAAGTTTAGCCCATGGCACATGTAATCTATCACGAATATTGACCTGCTCTGCAGATGAAACTGCAGTTCATAAGCTGGATGCTACCACTGTGACCATTAGATCTAGAACCAGCCCTCCTTAAGGAAGAAATAATTCAAATGCCCCTTGGAGTTGAAGAGTTTGATTGTGGTCCTATCTACGAGTCTAAGAATAAGTTACAGAGTCATAAAATAGTAAAGGTTGGAAAGGGCCTCTGGAGAGCACTTATTCTACCCTTCCTGCTAAGAAAGGTTCATCTAGAGCAGGTTGCACAGGATCATGCCCAAGTGGGTTTCGAATATCTCCAGAGAGGGAGACTCCACAACTTCTCTGAGCATCCTGTTGTCTGTCACCCTCACAGTAAAGATGTTCTTACTCATGTTCTGACGGAACTTTTTCTGTTCTAGTTTATGCCCACTGCACCTCATCCTGTCTCTGAGCACCAATGAGAAGAGTCTGGCTCCATCCTCTTGACATCTGCCCTTTAGATATTTATAAGCATTAATATGAATCCTTCTTAATCTTCTCCAGACTATACAGACTCAGGTCTCAGCCTTTCCTCATAAGAGACATGCTTCAGTCCCCTAATCATCTTGTAGCCAGCCTTAGCAGTAAAGAGAAGCAAATAAAGCATTCAGTAACTTTGCCTTCTCTGTATCCTCCTCATTCAGCAACAGGCCCACATTTTCCCTAGTCTTTTGCTATTGATGTACTTTAGGAAACCCTCCTTGCTGTCCTTGACATGCCTTGCCAGCTTTAATTCTAGGTGGGCCTTTGCCTTCCTTGTTACATCCCTGCACAATCCAACAACATCCCGATGTTTCTCCCAAGTGGCCAGTCACTTTTTCCACATTCTCTATAATTTCTTCTTCCATTTGAATTCTTCTAGAAGCTTCCTGCTCATCCATGGAGACCTACTGCCTCCTTTGCTTGATAGGAAATCATAGGGATCTACCAATCTTGAGCTTGGAGGAAGTGGTGCTTTAATATTGACTGGCTCTCTTGGACCGTCTTACTTTCTGGAGTCCTAACACACAGGATTCCTACAAGTAGGTCTTTGAAGAGGCTGAAGTTCGCTCTCATGAAGTCCAAGGTTTCAGTCCAACTTATTGCCCTGCTTCTTCCAGGCAGTATCCTAAACTCCACCATGGTCACTGAAGCCAAGGCTGCCCCCAGCCTTCACATCTTCAACCAGTCCTCCTTTGTTAGTAAAAGGAAATCCATTGACTTACATGTAAACCCAGCTGATTTTTTATGTAAATCAGTAAGAGGTAAGAATAAAACAAATCTGAAGTCTCTTTGCTGTGATGATATGTAAAGGTTTCTGTTCTCTGAAAGACAGTGGATTCCTCACTCCATGCTGTTTCCCTGTGGAGCAGCAACGTCTCATTTATATTCAAGTATTAGGAAGAATGGTGGTTCAGCTGTGAGATGTGAAGGCCCTATGTACCAAACTGACAAGTAACAGTACAAATGACTTGGTGAATACTTGCTGTATATTCCTCCTGAACCTTTTATATTTAAAAACAATACAAAGCTTTCAATCACACTTGAAATATTGAAAAGAAGCAAATATGTAAAGCCCTGGTTTAGGGGATTACTCTGGATAATGCCTGGAATTAGTTTAATATTCTGCTGTGATAATAAGTTCATACAGAAAGTAGAAACCAAGGGTCATGAAAATTACTTTGTTAATAGATCCATGAGGAGCTAAATGACTGATGTACATGAGCTGTGTAATGAACTAATCCTTCTCCAGGTAATCCTGAGATGTCTTCCAAGATACATACTATTCAACCATTCATTAATGTCACCAGACCAAATTCTTGAGTTTTTACTTTTTACAGTGCATTTAATTCAAGTCTGGCTTTTGCATTGTCTGTATGAAAAACCTCTCAGGAGCTGAACTAAGGTTGCTCAGTGGAGCACACAAGCACCTGGGGGCCAGAGGAACACACATTGCATTTATCTTCCTCAGTTGTCACTGTCTGACAGAAGAGCACAGAGCTGTAAGTTTGGGTATAGGATGTAAGCCTCCACCAGCACTCAGACAGGCTGACAGGAGGTGGTTTTCTCTTGTGCTTCTTTTCCCAGAAACCCTTCTGAGATGAACTGGAGATACAGATGGAGATAGTACCTTTCTGCACCCTCACAACCCAAGTATGGTCCGCAGTGGCTGCTTCAGACCCAAAGGGGAAAATTTAACTCCTTAGAATCCTATTTGGGAGCTGTCTGAGATCATGCTGTCAGCAGTACCTGGTAGGTGTCTGATGTTTTGCACCAGGTATTTGCTGTGTCAGACACTATGTGACATTTATCACATCCCATACTGGACATTTCCTTTCTCCTCTGTATTTTCCTGTTGCCTGCTCAGGCACTGTCCTAGCACACCTAATCCTCTCCCACCCATGAAATATCTCCTTCTTGCCCCAGCTGCTGCAGCACACTGGTTTCCTGGGACATGGAGCTCAGGCATGCAAATCTGGGTCTACTTGACTGGACACAGCCCAAAGTTTCCTATTGCACCTGGTACTCTGGTGGTATTATTTTTCTGTGTTTTCTCTCCATGCTGTTCCCCTTTCTATCAATTTACTAAATAGTCATTAGCATAAAGCCATGGTGACTTCTATTTACCACTATCAGTTTTCCTGCTGAGATTAAAGACAGTCTTGCTTTTTTTCTCCTTTGTCTCCTCCCGCTTCATCTGACTATGACTAATAAAAATAAAATCAGAAGATGGATTTTATGTTCTCTCTTGATTTCAGAGTGAGAACACCAGAGCTCTACTATTGCAGATAAAAGGCACAGAGCTCCTTTCCTTCCATATTATTTTCCTGATAGAGGAAATGAAATATCTGAAGAATCCTTTTTCTTGACTCCCCAGAAGAGATGGATGTCACCAAATAATTTTTTGGAGGGATGAAGACTGGTCTACAACCTTCTCCACTCCTTTGTCTGTTACATTGAGCACACGTTGGATCTGGGATTTGAGGCTCATTGCTGAGAAACATGAATTCTGTCCATTTTCTGCTAAAGGCAGCATGAACTGCAGCCTGGAAAGGGGACAGGCAGGAGCCACCAGCAACCCATTCCTTCCTTCTGGGCCTTGCTTTCTGACTGCCTATCCTGTGACAAGGACATAAGGTACCAGCTGCCAAAGTGACAGTGATCAGGATCTGCAGGTCCTGGGAGCACCAGCAATCATGTTTTTCCAACTCCCTGTCAGCCCTTCACGTGCTGATTGCCAGAGAACCTGTAATAGGAGCAGCTAGCAAGGGTTTGTGCCTGCTCTCCCTCTCTCAGTCTGTTTTACAGGTATGCAGGCTGCTTGGACAAGAGCAGAAACTGGTGGAGCAGAGAGAGCTAAGCCCTCCTCCACATCACCTTGCTTCACTCAGCAGCTCTGAATCAGACAGAAGGAAAGTCAGTAGTCTCCTAACGTGAGTAGGCAGAGAGCCTCTGTTTTGTCTTGACAGCCACCTCACCAGGATCAATGGCCAGGACATGGAGTAAGGGTCCCTGTTGCGAGTTGCCCCCAAGCAGCCACTGGAAGGGGTGCACAGGAGGCCTACAGCTAGGGGCTAGGGGCTTTCTAAGGCTCAATAAGCATGTCTGCAGCAAAGTAAGGTCCCAGAGGCACTTGAACAAAAGGAGCTGGGAGCATCAGTGGGGATGACATGAGCCAGCACAGCTCAGGAAACCTCCAAGGAAGAGGGCTGAAGGGTGTGCCCCATCATACAAGGACACAAAACAGCTTTGCTTTAAAGCCTTTTACTCCACCAAACTTATCCAGACATTCTGAGTTTTCTCCTATTTACTGACTTGAATGTTTGGTTCATTATTTGTTCTGTAATAAAAAATGCTTTAGGGATTGGAGGTCTTCTGGTATGCTGGCTTCACAAAATGGCTGGAGCAGCTTCACTTCAAACCTCTTGCCAGTTCAAGTCCCATCAGGCATACAGCAGGGAGTTGAAGAGCTGGATATGTTTCTCCTGTCTCCAGGCTTAGCTCACTGTCTAGATTTATGTCAACTCAGAAAATCTGGGATAATTTAAAAAGCTGGAAAATAATGCCAGCTGTTTTAAAAGAGCCCAGTGGACCTGGGGTTCGGTACATGTGGGGTTTGTGGTCTGGACAGGGTCTCTATCTGCTCTCTTTAATGTCATTCTCACGGTTGCTAGAACAGCGCCAAACTTCCAGAGACTTTTCAGGCAATCTCAGTAGTCTTCCCAGCCCTGCCAAAAACTAGTCTCAGAATTAATATATTTGGTCTCTCAGCTGTCGACTTTCCTTTTAAAGCTCCTAGACCAAAAATATATCCATTTTTGTTAGCTGCAATAGTGACTTGGACAAGCAAGCTCTAAGTACAGTTTGGATGCCCCTGGCTAAGGAAGGTATTTGGCTCAGCATGGATTCTGTAATCCTTTTGAATCTAATTATTTTTGCTCTAATCTCCACTAAAGACTCCATAACCACAGGACCATAACAGCATCTCCAAATCATAACAACATCTCTGAGTCAAATCCCTAGTTTCTTCTCTGAAGTATGGAATGAGAACAGGCATCCACAAAGCTGACAGCACTGCCTGGAGCAGACCCCTCTCCCTGGGAGTGAAATACACTCAGGGCAAGGCATTGCCCCAGATCACTGATTTCACCCTGCAGTGTGAAGAGTAAATGCTTCTGTGTTGGGCCTCCAGCTCTCCTCTGACAGTCAGTGCCAGTAAGTCATTTGGAAATCAGACTGTGGCCATTCCCTTCTTTCAAAATATGGCTGCTTCTTTCCTAGCTCCATGTTTTAAGTTCATGTTTAAAGCTAGGAGATGAGCTCAGCTGTCCTATATCCACTCAAGGGAGTGCTTTCTCTTGGTGGGACAAGAAACTGAAATAAACAGGGGGAGACTGTTAAGGAAGCTACAGGCTTGGTTCGTCCTGGTCTTCAGGTCCTGATGTACCCGGGGATGAGCAAGGGACCTCCCTGAACCTCACCAGAAGCATATATCCTCCCAGCAAACCTTTAGCAGTGTAAAACCTGAAGCACTTAAAAAATGTCAGTCTCTCCTGAGATATGTAGTAGATGGATTTCAGCTTTACTCTTAGGTATTTAGCCTGGGACTGAAGCAGAACTTGTTCTCTTCTCAGTGTGGTTATACCCTTTTTGGGATTAATTTGAATTTCTCAAGTTGGCTTTTCTTGTTTCTTCTTTTCTGAAAACATCAGTCATAACTAATTCTTGAGTTTTCTAGTCTGTAAGAACTTCATATGCCATTAAATGTGAGTATGACATTATGCCTGCAGTAAAGGAGATGCTCTACATGATGGTTTCTCTCTTTGATTAACAGTGGGAAAGGGTAAGGCCTGTAAATACTGAAAAATAATGTAATTCTCACACTGGGATCTCTTTTGCAAAATATGACATTAATTTCCGTAACACAGATTAAATTATTAGTTGATAAACTAATGCACTAAGTGGAAACAGCTATTTGTGTGAGTTGACCAGGGAAAAGGTTGCAGCCAAGGGCTGTGTAATTTGTCTTGTCACTCCTCATGGGCTTAATTATCTATAAGCACTTTTGTTGACTGTTTGAAGCTACTTGAAAGTTACTTAAGAGTAAACTTTCAGAAGAAGCTCCATGGGTGAGGTATGAACAAGGGGAGGTGACACGGTCAGACAGGAGATTGTGCTCTGCAGTGTTCCCTCACTTTGGAGCAGGCAGCAGGGAAGGAAGCTGCCTTGGAGGTTTTCTCTCTGAATGGTGATAGAGAGAGGTTACACCAAAGTGACATGTAGGAGAGGCCAACATTATGAGAAAATGATCCTGGTCAGCTGTGTGAGACTTTCAGATAAGGTGATATGTCAATAAGGTGAGGTCAGAGATCTCCCTGAGGAAGGTCATTACAGATAGCTTTGAGCACGGTGTTGGAGGCAGCAAGGGCAGATGCTGCACTTAAAGGAGTTTACAATAAAACTGGAAAAAAGCTCCAAATGGTGACTGCAAACAAGGCTGCCAGTGCTCTCTTAGAAGAAAAAGCAATGAGGTGATAACTGCAGAATCAAGTGAAATCAAAGAGCTATTCTTTAAAAGCAAAGAGATTAGCTTTCACTTTATTTTGAAGAGACAGAAGCATGTGAAGATGACAATGAAAGAAATATCCAGATTTTGCCTAATTTAAAGGAAGGATACATTACTGCATTAAAATCTCTCCCCTAGCTGCTCTTTTGTCCTCGTAGCCCAGCTTCCTGCCTTGGGCTGGTTTAAGCCTGCCAAATCCTTGCAGCTCCTGGGTACCCTCAGTTTTTGCAGGGTGACTCACTGGAAACTCTGCTGAAGTTATTTCTGGCGTGTTTTTCCTTACAGTGTAAGAGCTCCCAGCAAATGAAAAGGCTTCCTACTGAAGACATAATTCTGATGCATCTCAGTCTCCTGTGAAGGGAATCAATCCACTTTTTTTATGCTATCAATAGATCAATTGTATTTCTTTTCCCAGAATGTTCTAGGAGGTTATTTTCAGGCCATCCACATCTTTTCTTTTAGATCAGATCCTTCCTTGTAAAGCAACAGTTAGTGTCTCTCATTATCCATAGAAGTACTCATATGATTTTATTTAGTCACATCAATCAATAATTATTTCAAGTTGTCAAGACTTTTCTCCAGACAACGAGAAAACATTTGTAAAAAATATACTATTTGGTTTTCATTAGGAGAGTAAGCCTGTAAAAAGTAGAATTTTTAATGGATAATTGGGGGAGGCTTGAGAGTAAGCCTGTAAAAAGTAGAATTTTTAATGGATAATTGGGGGAGGTTTGAGAAAGCATTCCAAGTGGATTTTATGATCAGGTGCTTCTTTATAGCCTTTATACTCACTGAGGGTAATAGAATCAGTCTGAAGGGGGATCTGAAGGTCACTGCAACATTGAATCACTCTGGAATGAAAGATTGACATAAATATTCAGCTGTAAAATGGTAGCTACAAGAATGGTTTACTAAGATCTGTGAATTTAACAGTATAAATACATTGCTTGAAAAGGCTAGAAGCTCTGTTCCAGTGATGGGTTATAAAAGGTAATTATGATTTTTCTTGGGAAATTTTCTATTCCAACTTTGGAAACCTTTGAGGTAATCATAAATATCTGACCTAATGGAAGATAAATACTGCTCAGGCTTTGAGATCTGAAGTTTGCTTTGCACTCCAGATAGAAGTCCATTAAAGACTGTCTGACTGACAGCTTTCCTGGGACTGCCACCTCAGGAGGAAGTAAAAATCAGTATAGTCCCACATGCTTCTAAGGATCTGTCTTTCCTTCCTTCTCTGATGTGTAAACAGCCTCCAAAACTAATCAACAGAGATCTCAGGTTCATGACACAGCTAGAAAGGGAAAGGAGAGAAGATGAGCTTCTGTAATATTTGCATCTTGAGCCTCAGTTGTTTTATTATTTAGTGTATTAGAAACAGAAGTGCAGCACTTAGTATGGGCTAAGGGTAGGTCTGGGCAAGGTGAGCAGGTGGCTGCAACACAAAGGAGGAAGAATGTCTTTGTTATCAAATTGAAGCTAAATCTGTGATCTGGAGAGGAGGTCTACTGCACTAACAGGGGGGTGGATTGTGAAATGGGAAGTGTCTGACTAAATATAGGAGGTGCTTCATGATTTCTGAGGTATGGAATGAGCCAGAGCCCAAAGGTTAACTGCAATGGGACTCACAGTGTGCACAGTCCTGCAAACCCCTCACCCCTCAAGCATCTGCTTGTGCTATTCATGTTTTGTTCAGGTCTCACTACTGCACCCATCACTGCTACCTGAGCAAACATAGAATCATAGAATAATTTAGGCTGGCAAGGACCTCTAAAGGTCATCTATTCCAGCCCCCATGCAGTAAGCAGGGACACCCTCAGCTAGATCAGGTTGCTCAGAGCCTCGTCAAGACACACCTTGAGTATCTCCAGGGACGAGGCCTCAACCACCTTCTCAGGAAACCTGTTCCATTTTTCCAACACCCTCATGGTAAAGAATTTTTTCCTAATTCCAATCTAAATCTACTATTCCCTAACTTAAAACCATTGCTCCTCATCTTATCACTACAGATCCTTGAAAACAGTCCATCTCCAGCCTTCCTGTAGGCCCCCTCCAGGTACTGGAAGGTTTTTATTAGATCTCCTCAGGGCCTTCTTTTCTGCAGGATGAACCCCAGCTCCCTCAGTCTTGCTTCGTAGGAGAGGTGTTCAATCCCCTAATCATTTTTGTAGACCTCCTCCACCAGCTCCATCAGGTCCATGTCCTTTCTGTACTGAGGGCTTCAGAGCTGGACACAATACTCCAGGTGAAGTCTTACCAGAGCAAAGCTGCAGAATCACCTCTCTTGCTCTGCTGGTCACACTTCTTTTGTTGCAGCCCAGGATGCAATTGGCCTTCTGGGCTGCAAGTTCACACTGCTGGTTCATGTTCAGCTTTTCATTCACCAGCACCTCCAAGTCCTTTTCTGCAGGACTTCTTTCTAAAACCTCATCCCCAAGCCTGTATTGATAATGAGGATTGTTCTGAGCCAGGTGCAGGACCCTGTACTTGGTCTTGTAGTACCCTGGGCCCACCTCTCCAGTTTTTCCAGGTCCTTCTGGATGACATCCCATCCCTCTGGCTTATTGCCAGCACCACTCACCTTGGTGTCATCCACAAACTTGCTGAGGGTGCACTTGATCCCCCTGTCTGTATCATTGATAAAAATATCAAACAGTACAGGTCCCAGTATGGAACCCTGAGGGACAGCACTTGTCACTGGTATCTATCTGGACTTCTAGCCATTGACCACTACCCTCTGGATGTGACCATCCAGCAAATTCCTTATCCACTGAACAGTCCACCCATCACATCCGTATCTCTCCAGCTTGGTCAGTAGATACTGTAGGGGACGGTGTCAAAGGCCTTGCACAAGTCCAGATGGATGACATCCACTGCTTTTCCCCTGTCAACTGATTTAGTCACTCCAAACAGACTGAGAGCAAACACTTCTCCCCACCTGGTAAAATGTCCCTTTTGCTTAGGGACGTTTTTTGCTCTGACCACCACATTGCAGGGACAATGGGAGTGTCTGGAGTGCTGTAGAAAGACCCTAGGGCCTTTAAAGGCAGCAGCAGCAACTGTGGTCTATTCAGACTATGCTTATGAAGGAAAGCTGGACAAGGATAGGTTATAGATGATTTTGCTTTTACTGAATTTGATATACATGAGGTTTAACTGGTTAAACATGTACTTACATAGCAGCTCAATGATTGTTTATAACCAGAAACAAATAATACTGCATGCTACATATAGCAATTAATATCCTTTTAGTAGCCTTCAGTGCTGGTTTTCAGGAAATAATGTCATACTATTAACATTCCTGTAAAACCATTAGTCTTAAATGCATGTAATTGATGGCAGTACTAATGTTTGTAAAATGAACTGATGCTGATTTATGAGTCTGATAATAAAATAGTTCAGCAAAGGACTTTGATCTAATAGCTGTGAAAACAGTACACACACCTTAAAGATTATCCTTGCAGATATCCATCCTTCTTTCAACTTTTACTAGCTTCAGACATGACGTTTTGCAAAGGAAAAACCCCAGCTAAATACATCTTGATGGAGGTGACCATTGAGCAGTTACACTCCATTCTCCTTCCAGATACAAACTTCCAGTAGTACACTGACTCCTTGGGCCATTTTCAGTGTTATTTTACTCATTGTTGTTGGCTATGATTAAACAAAATTATTGCCTGTTTTCTTAACTAATAAAATTGGTCAAAGATTTCCTCTACCTTGCATATGCTGAAGCCGAGCACACTGTGTCTTCCAGCATGATCTTTTTCCTGTGAAAGAAGTATTTATACCCAGAAGATTATCCATGGTGAATCCCTAGATGCTTTGCTCTGTCAGATCCACTCACTTTGTCATTTTTTCTTCCTGCTCCTACTACCTTATATACATTGTAATTTAAAAATAAAGATCAAATCACTCAATATGTATTCAGTTTTTCTACAGTATTGAAACCGTTTATTTTACTTATTAGGTAAATATTTTCAAGTAAATTTTAGGCTCTCTTAATCTACCCAAAAAGTTGTATTCATAATGCTAGTGAGCAAGAATACTCTTCCCATATGTGGTTCAGTATTTGCAGTGATTATTGAGAAGTCTCTCCTCTGTTTTCTAGGACTAGGACTTGATGGTGCACCACAAGATTTTACAGGCTGATCGTCTTACTACTACTAGTGAAGATACCATCCTTTGCACAAATAGTTCAGCATCTTTGCAGTTGGTCTGTGTTGACTTTCTTGGCTCCCTCCTCAGTCCATATCTATGACAGCTGCTCATTCAGGCAATCTGTAAGCAGGTTAGAGCAGAAAAGGCTGAGAAGAGGAGCTCCTCCTCTGTGTACCTCCTAGTCTAGCGGGTAGGACACTCACATGGAGAGTGGGAGACCTTAAATCAACCCTCTGTGCTGAATCAGGCAGCAGGAGGACAAAAACTTGGATGTCTCAGAGTCCATGCGCATGTTATTAAATACTGTGGTGGAGAGGAGAAGCAGGGTGAAGAGGGAAACTTATCACTGCATGCTTCCTCTGTTCCTGTGCATTCAGCCTCTGAAATCTGGAAGTGTTCAAGGCCAGGCTGGGTGGGGCTTTAAGCAACCTGGTCTAGTGGAAGGTGTCTCTGCCCATGCAGGGAGGCTGGAACTGGATGATCATTAAGATCCCTTTCAATTCAAATGATTCCATGATTTTATTATTCTTTTCCTCTTCTCTTCCTCTTCTCTCCCTTTGTCTTCCCTATATATATGTATATAATTTAAACTTAAGAACTACCCAAACCAAACAAAGCAGTGTTTTTGCACAGAATGACTAATTATGAACAACCACAACAACAGAAGTACTAATTATCCTTATATGTGGAAAATCATATTTAGATTAGTAACTTTGCTGAGAAGCTAAAACTTAGGCCTTTATTTATCCACCTGATTGAATCATTCCTTGAAAATGGAGTGGAATTACTTCATTTTAATAACATAACTTTAAAGTTATGTCGTGTGTTATCAGTCATGAGAATTCATGTGGGTAACAGGCATATATCACATTGCAGGTTGCGTTTACTTCTGATTGCTTTCTTCTGCTCTGAATGAAAGTATTTCTAGCAAGAATCCAAATCTATTTCCCTGTACAGTGAAACTGCCATTCACGGTGCAAAAAATACGCTAAAACTGCCTCCAAAAACACCCTTTGGATTCGTCATCGCTCTTTGAGTGATGGTACCGGGAAGAATACTTCATGGTTAAGGTGACTTCAGCCAGGAGGAGAGCTGAGTAAACTCTTGTGGGCCGCTCACAGGCTGGATGTTCACTCTGCACGGGGCTCCACAGTCATTAATAACAGCTCTGTGCACAGCTGACTCACCCACCCGTATAAATCTACTGTGGACCAGGAGTGCATTTCTGCCAAATTAGCCAGAGCAGGGGCTGTAGTGTTTATGCAGGCTGTGTGCTGGCTCCTGGCCTTCTGCCAGCAGTGGGAAGACAAAGCAGTGGTGGAGCTGGCACCGGCTCCCGGCAGTCCCAGCAAATGGTATCTGATCTGGCCTGAGGTCTGCTGAGATGAATTCACCCTGTCAGAAATTTTTGAATGTATCTGACCATGCAAAATGAGTTTGTGTTGGTTGAACACGTGGACTCATGTGCCCTCAATAGTTTCAGTCTCATTGGAGAGCCCCAGGAGCTGTGTTTGCCATGGAGCAGCAGGGCTGCCGGTGGTGCAGGAGGCAGGGTTGGGGGCTGGGACAGACACACAAACCAGGGCTTGGATCTGGAGACTGTGCCTACCCTTCCTACTCCCTCTACTGCTTCGGGGTCCAAAAAGTTAATCTAAGTGGTATAAAGATAAATCCTTTAAATTGGGAAGAGCTTTGAGTCTTTGGTTTCATAGGATGAAATAGTGCAAAAATATTAAAAAATGTATGGTAAAAAACTTGAAGCTAAATACAGAGCAAGAAGCTACCTCTCTAAAGCAAAATCCAGTAAGTTTCAACTTCATATCAGTGACCTTGCCATATCCATATCCTATGTATTCTTAGTGATAGGGAAAAGCACACTGTGTAATGCCTCCCCATGAAGCAGTTTAATGCTCTCTTCATTAGTTACTTTGGTGGGGAAGGGCCACTGCTCCCAAGATTTACTTTAGCTTAAATCTGAGCAGTAAAATTCAACATTTTGTGCTGGAACTGCTCTATATACAACCTGTCCATTAGTCACCTAATACATTTTTTATCACTTCATAGTTCATTTTCTTCCTTTGACCTTTGAGGATTCCCAAGGAATTCTAAAACCCATTAGTATCTATGAACACTCACAGTAAATCCATAAATGATTGCCTAATGGTCATTGCTAATCAGAATTAAGCAATCTTGGCATAGCTAAAGCTTTTGTATGTTTGGGATTTTTTTTCTGTGGTACACACATTTTTTCTTTATTTATTTGCATTAGTTATTTTAAGTATCAGATGGTAAAATAAATGTATATTTCTGAAAAAAAGCCAATAAAATGGCTGTATGCATCAAGTGCTGAAAGTCATAAATGCATTTAATGAGAGACTGCATTTTTGCAAATGATAGAGGGACTGTTTATGGGCATCACAGGGAGCTTACATAACTGTGATAGGGCTGGATGCAGGATCTCAAAGCAACAGATAATAGTTGTTAGAGAAGGGGATAGATGAACTTCAAAAGGTTTGATTTCATGTAGATAATCATCACAGTATTCGGATGTTTATCTGCAGTTTATCTAATCTGGATGGCTCAGGGCTGTTGGCAGTTCAAAAAGTCCCTGGTACCTCTGCTTCCAGGTAGGCTAGAAATGAAGTGAGAATATGCACACTTGCAGTATTTTGGCACTTTTGCTTTTATTGCCTGCTGCAGCCTTGAAGAACAGAGGTGACAGCAAATTAAAAGTAAGGGACCAAGCACAACCCCATCAGATCTGATTAGACACTGTGCAAACACACAGGCACAGCCAGCTTTGCCTGCCCAGTGAATTTGCCATCTGCAAAGGAAATGAGGGTGGGCTGCATTGCACAGAGTGGAGATAGGTGTTGATTTCCAAATATTCTGTAAATTCTGTGGCTGTCTAATTTTGCAGTGGAGTGCAAAAATAATTTTTATTATTAATTTTTAACTATTAAATTCAAGCAGAAGGTATGAAAGATGCAAAGCCCCAAGTCACAGTGACAGATTCCTGATGATTTCAACAGACACTTCATCATCACATCTCTGGATGACAGCAAAGTTACGTATGTGAAACTTACACACTGAAACACCAAAACACTGAGCTGTTTCAGTGCAACCTGTTTCTAATATGAGAATCTATGCTTGATACCTGCTTAACCTGCCCATGTGGAGCAGTGAAAACACAAGTCAGTCTTGGGAATTTATTGCAGGACTCAGAATTGTTGGTTTCTTCTTAAAGCCCCATCCG
The DNA here is from genome assembly GCA_038090715.1 of Florisuga fusca. Classification (NCBI taxonomy): domain Eukaryota; kingdom Metazoa; phylum Chordata; class Aves; order Apodiformes; family Trochilidae; genus Florisuga; species Florisuga fusca. Next base: position 16,299,713 of record JAAWXA010000021.1, read on the forward strand.
CTGGCGTCAAGTGAACGAGGGAGACTCTCAGATGTGTTTTAAAGATGTAAGTTTCCAGTTCTAATGACTGTAGAGGTAAGAATGCCAAAACATAGAGAAACGAACAACAACAAAAAATATCTAGTTTTTATTGTTTTGAAAAAGTCTGAGTTCTTAAAGCCAAGTGCTTGTTTTCAAGGCTTGATTCATGATTTCACTCTCTGACACTGGAAGCATTGGCCTACTTATTCATGATTCACAGGGAAATTAGGAAGCTGTAAATAGATTTTTCTTAGTTTTGATTTTTATATTTGCATTTCCATTGTATGCCAAATAATCTCTACTTATATTTAAGATAAATGGTACTGGAAATAGGAACCAATGAATTGAGGTTATCTGCTGTTGGGTGTCTTGGAGGAAAGGCAACTGAATTCAACAGAAGAATTGCTTGAGCCAGAAGCAGATGTCATGATCTAAACATCTGAGGCTCATGATTTTTTGGCTGTGCCTTCGTCTCACATTGTGTCCCAGTCCTGCTTTGAGGGGAGCAGGAAGGGAGCACCAGAAGTGCCTGATGTCACTGGTTGTTGTCACATTCCACTGTCATTTATGGCTCCTCATCCAGAGTCCCACGAGGTCCAGCAAGAGCCTCCCACCAATCTCTGTGGTGTCAGAGCAGGCCCTACATGCCCAGCATGTCCCATTTGCTAGAGGCTGGGTTCTGCTCTGCTTAGCCTTTATATGGAAAATAATTGCATCTCTCTCCGATAAAAAATACAGCTTTCAAAACAGAAATTCCCAAATAATTTAATGTACATTTAATTATTCAATTAACATGCTGTTAGATGACCCTCTACATTTGCCTAGCTATATACTTAAGGTGAAAACCTCTCTGTTCTCTTTTTCTTACATGTTGATATGATGAAAAAGGGCTCTTGCTTTCCATGTTATTTCTCATAGGTTTCCTTCCTGGTTATCACACATTGCCTTTCAATTGGGTGCAACTGGGATACATAAGTGGAATGTCAGCTGAAGTCAGTGACGTTCCTTGAATTGCAGTAATGCTGCACACTGGAAGAAGCCTTCATTTAAGGTCCTGGTCTCCAAGGTGCAAACCTGTTCAGAAAATACAGCACCTTGGAGGCTTAGGCCCTTCGCAAAGAGCAACAGGGGAAAATGGTTTTATTAGTACTTTAACTGGCTGAATTTGTTTCAAGAGCCCATAGCAGAAGCAAACAGAATAATTGAGGAAATTACAATAATAAACCCTTTTCTGAAACGGTATTTTATTATTCTGAAACTGACAGCTGATGAAATGAGTCCAGAAACATGCATATAACTAGGAAGGAAGAAAAAGAAAAACATGTTCTTGTTCATGAGCATTGAGCAACTTGGCGCAAACCAGTCTCCATTTGGCTTTCTTTCAGCAGGATTTTTTTTTTCTTTTCTTTTCTTTTCTTTTCTTTTCTTTTCTTTTCTTTTCTTTTCTTTTCTTTTCTTTTCTTTTCTTTTTTTTTAAATAATACTTTTTTCCCCAAAATACACAATGCACTAGTTTAAAAACAATCAATCATTCATTAGAAATTGAGGACAAGTTTGTAGTGATGGCTGTCTCATTTTCAAGTGGCTCTCAGAGATGCCAGTGGGACTCCTGCCTCCAGAGAGGACTTGGTGCCTACAGCCAGGTCTCCACTTTTGGGGCTGGGCAGAGAAGCTGAGGGGGAGGACCACAACATGCTGGAGGGGCAGAGGCTGTTGCTGGGTGATGCTGCCAGGTCAGTGCTGGGGATTCCTCTCCGCAGAGCACCTGGCTTGGCTGCAGATATTTTTTCCCATCTCTCCCCTGGGTGTACCTGAATTTCATCTCTCTTCTGCAGGCAAGGAGCTTGCAGTAAATGGGGTTGGGGCCAAGCTTGCAGGTACACCTTGTAGATCACCCACAGGCACATGGATGGAAAATTTCAGTGATGTCAATGCCATTGCTTCTGGGCACAGAATTTACAGACTCAGGGCTTTTAGGGAAGGGATGGGATGAAGTGGCTGATGTGGCTGAGGGGTAGCAGAGGGGGGCCTGGAGAACTGTTCATGATCTCTTCAGAGATTCCAAAAGAGCATGAGCTTTATGTAAATGGTATTCTCCAGTGGAAAGGTAGCTGCCAGTTTGTGGTCTACTTCAGACTGCAAAATTGGTCTGCATCTTTCCCACCCATCCCACTTTTTAAGAAACCTTTATATTTGTTTTTTCTACATTGATTTTTACATCTGATAATTATGTTAGATTGAAGATGAATTCTTTGATCTTCACATATAGCAAACTTTGTTATAAATCTACTGACAAGGGTGGAACCGGAAAATAAAAAAACTACAAATAACTTGGAATAGTGAAACAGTGAAAGTGAAAAAGCAATGAAGAGGGTATTTAAAAAAAATAGAAAAAATTTAAAAGCTTCCTATTTAATAAAAGGAAACAATATTTGAAGCATATGCCCACAAAGATCAAAGAGAATTCTTACATCAATATTATTGAAAAAAGACATGTCTTTTTTTTTTTTTTCCCCTGATGTTAAGGTTTTTGAACCCCTGTCTAGAAGGTTTTAGAATTACTTTGGGTTTTTACCAGTCTAATGAGATCAGAATTTTGTCTTGTGTAAATAAATGATTTAAAACCATAGTCCCCAGTTGTTCAGCCTCCACCAGATACTGCTGTTGAAAGGCTGGTTCCTTTGTTTGTTTGCCAGAAGTATGACTGTGTGTATGTGCTTTGTTTTTGAACTCTTACTATTAGTGGACATGAGTCTGCTTGTCCTGTCAGGTCCTCAGCCAATACAGAACTTGAAGTTTGCTTTTCTGTTTCAGATCTACCAAAGCCTCTTCACTTTGTCCACATATATCTCATGGCCTAGCAAGAGCACTCTCTCTAACCATGCACGTTATCTCACCCCAGCCCTATCAGCAGCTTTTTTATCATTTCCCAAATAGTCATGGAAGGCTATTTATGTTTGGGTTTTGTTTTGGTTTTTTTCCTCCACTTGCTATAAACCTAATTTTATTGGTTTTTGGATCTCTTCTGCCTTTTGCCCTCATGGGTCAAGAGCTGCCAGCTTAAGGTGCTACCTGGTCCTTGGTAGGAAACTGTGCTGCAGCATCTGCATCTTGTAACAATGATATAATATCCTTTGCAGACATAAGGATCAGTCATGGGACTGCCCACAGAGTGTTCCCAGATACCTTGAGTTGAATGTGTTTGTACTAATGGATCTACCTGCATATAATCTGAACTGCTGGTCTTTTCCAGGAGGAATATTTGAATTCGTTGGTGACATTTTCTCACTTTTCCATATTAAGAATACAACTGTCTTCAGAATTTTTTTTGTACTTGGTTCAGTGAAAAATGATGCTCACGTTGCACTATCATGGAATTGCAGAACAAGTTTCAGTACATTCATAGATAAGAATTATTAGTAAAACTGTCAGTATCTTACTGACTGATTTTACATTGTTGTTCTCTGAAACTGCCATTATAGCTAATTATAATCTCTCCTGCAGTGATGCAAACATCATGAGACTTTTCTCCTACAGGCAAATAAACTGTGTCTGTGGAGGGTGTGCCAGTTTTCTGAGTAACATTGGGTGAATGATAGCAGCAAAAATTATAACAATAATTTCATTTTGTTCTAGATTGACACTGCTATCAAGGTAGTCCTATTTATTTACCATTATTTTCCATTAAATTATTTTTTCATAGCAAAAGCAATAAGAAATGGTTGAAGGATTTAGTTTGCAATATGCTGCAGAAATAATGCATCTTTCTGAGTAGAAACAACTTCACAGGGTTAGGGGAAGACTGAAGATTCTTGAGCCACATTGTACAACTCTTTAATGTCAAAGACAATATGTATTTTAAACTGCTGAATCTACAACATAAAAGCAGTAGGTTTTGATCTCAGACTTCCTAAAAGGAATTGGGTCAGAATTTGTTTCCTCTACAGTCAAAAACCTTCTTCTAATTTTTTCAGAATGCATTCATAGCAAATTGACTTCTCTTGTTTTAATTTGCCTGTTACCTGGCATCCTAAATAATTTTCCCTGCCTGCTCTTTTCTCTCTAAGGAACTTCTAGACAACAATTATGTCCTCATAAATAAGTCATAATATTTTTTTCATTTGTACTGCTGCAGCAGGATTGTATCTTTCTAATATTTTTCCTCATTAACCCTTAAGTCCTAGGTACACTCATTGTCTGTTACAGCTTGGATTGATCTTTTCTGAACAGGGACTGTTGTTTTGCCCAAGCTCTGACAAAGGTATAAAGGCATTGAAGTTTTTCTGTTCCATTTGGATGCTCTATTTCCTGCAGTGTTGCCTGTTGTTTTCTGGGCTGCGAATGGTTAATAGTCCCAGTCATCTGTTTCAAATTATCACAACACAAAGTTGTTTTTTACATTTCTGCTTTGTTTGTTTTGTGGTTTGGTTTCAGGGTTTTGGGGTTTGGTTGGTTGTTTTTTTTTCAAATATTACTAGAAATTCACCTAAATTTTCAAAATTTGAAGTATCAGATTTTGTTATTGGAAACCTTTCAAAACATTAAATGGAAAGTCAAATACTGGAAGTTTTGTGGATTTTTTCCCAACCCTTTTTTCAGTTTATTTTTTAAACTGTAATTTAGTTAACACTTTTAAAACCTCAGGAAAACAATACTAATTGAAATTGTTAAGTGTTAACATACATGGTGAGTGTGGAGAACACTTTTCCTACAGTATTTTCTGTTGTGGAAATCAGCAGCATCCAAGTGCCTGCACTGGTGCAGCATATTAAGAGGCTGAATCAAAATCACTGTTGTCTCAGGATAGTCTTTAGGATTATACAGAATATGGATGCTACAGTATTCAAAGTAAGTTGTAAAATACAATTTTTTGGCATACCTGTTGGCTGAGGAAGACAAAAAGTAGTGCATAGACTTATGAATTATGTGCCATATGTAACATATGTAGCAGTATTCCAGTCTGCCAATTTGGCTTTGCACAATTTCTGTGATATATATATATATATGGCAGACTTAAAAAAACCCAACCCATATGAACACCCATGAGTTTAAAAGTACTGAAAGAGATCACAGCCAAATTTCTGTGTAAATTGCAGCAGCTGTTGGAATTGGTGAACATCTGAGTTCTTTATAAGTAAGTCTTGTATCTCTGATATGTAGCAGACACCACATTTGACTTACTACCATTTTTATTAAAATTCACTTTATTAAATTATTAAAAAACACCTCAATAAACATCCTCTCAGGCCAGGTACTACCCCAGACATTGTTTATTTCTCTTCAAAATTTGCCACAGAACAGGAGGACGTAACTGACTACAAACTATAACTTATAGAGGATCTTCAAGACTGTGAGGACAGGGAAGGCTGCCACAAAAGTTAGCATTAATTAGACATAAAAAAAGATACAGGTATAGTCTCATATCCAGAGAGGGTTTGTCACAGCGTTTATAGGAAAAGGTAGCGAGTAAATTTTTCTTCCACCCCCTTAAGCTTGATTTATCCAGAACTTTTTTATTTTTTAACCACTTTCCACTTTTTTACCATTGAAACTTTGTGTAGTTTTGATTTTTCTAACTTCAAAATATTTCTTCCAGTGAAATGCTCCAAAGCACGATGCCATGCTGCTCAGCAACACTGAACTTCATACCAAGTGACTAGCAGAACCTGGGAGAAAGTAGACAGAAACCAAACAGAAATGGTTGATGCAGAAGTCAGTGTTGCACCTCGTTTTCTTCACATGAGAGGGGTCCTCATATGGGATTTTAAGATTTGGTTTTATGTCTTATCACCCTACTCTGATTTTGTATTGGCCATAAATCACATTAATTTCCCTGGTTCAAGTCTGTTTTGGCAATGATGGTGATTTGTGAGTGATCTCTCCCTGTCCTTATCTTGTCCCATGAGGCTTTCTTGTATTTTCTCTCCCCTGTCCAGCTGAGTAGGTGAGTGACAGAGTGGCTTTGGTGGGAACCTGCTGTCCAGCCTGGGTCAACTCACCACACCAATACGAAACAGTGAGTGATGTTTCAGTATCCACACATCAGAAAGGACATTGAAAATTATTTGAATAGCTGCAAAGAAAACACTGGGTTAAAACAAAAATTAAAAACGGATCCCTAAAAAAGCTGCATATATTTGACTTCTGAAGAAAGAAAGTTTGGAGGCAGTCAAATGATGTTTTTTGTAAACAACCCTGCTGGTAGAAACTGTTGGTATCAGGCAGTGAAGCACAAGTTGCCCTAGGCCCTTAGCTACATCTGAGGCACCCCAGGGAAATCAGGAATCAGATCATTGATACAAAAATCTGGCAAACTAGAGTAGGTCCATGTTGACCACTCCTTCTCAAGGACAACATTTTGCTAGACTTAAAAATTGGTGGTGATTTTTATATGGTGGAAGGATTAGATTATTATAATTGCCTATCTGATTTGAACTCTCTATACAATTCAGAAAATACAAGGTATATATGAAAAAGATATTTTTTTAAAATCAGAAATGGCTAGAATCACAGAAGCATAGAATTTTTTTGGTTGGAAAAGACCTTTAAGATCAGCAAGCTCAACCATTAAACTAGCACTGCCAATCCACCTCTAAACCTTGTCCCTAAGCACCACATCTACATGTCCTTTAAAAAAGTCTATGATATATAAAATCACAGAAAGGCTCAGGTTGGAAGGGACCTTAATCTAGTTTCAAACCCCCTGCATGGGCAGGGACACCTCCCAGTAGACCAGGTTGCTCAAAACCCCATCCAACCTGGCCTTGAACACTTCCAGGGAAGGGGCATCCAGAACTTCCTAGGCAACCTGTGCCAGTGTCTCACCACCCTCATAGTAAAGAATTTCCTCCTAATATCTGAAGTTCCCTCTTCAAGTATTAAACCCTTGCCCCTTGTCCTCTCACTACACACCCAGGCAAAAAGTCCTAACCAATATGACTGAAAGACATTTCCCATGAAAGGGGAGAGATTAAAGTACTGAGGGTTTTTTTGGTTGGTTGGTTGGTTTTGTTGGGTTGTTTTTTGTTTTTTTGGTTTTCTTGGTGGTGGTGGTGGTTGGGGTTTTGGGTTTTTTTGGTTGGTTGGTTTTTTATTTGGTTTTGGGTTTTTTATTATTTAATTTAGATACAGATTTCTCTACTAGGTTACACCTGTAAGTTTTAGTGCATTTAATTTAGTGTATAGGTTTAATAACAGAGTGGTCAGTAGCAGATGTGTTTGAGAGCAGACCACCTATCGGATAACATGCAAGGAATTTCCTAGCTCATATCAATAAGTCACTTGTACTGTGATGGCTGAGTTTTTGCTTATTGTTTTTAATTTAATTTAACTGCCAGTCTGCTGTTTATTTGATGTGGCTGTTTAGGCTGAGTGCATGTTCCTGTGCCTAGTTCATGGTCTCTTCTAGTTTTATTTATTAGCCAGAACATATTATCTTAAACTGATTATTTTGTGCTGCTTTATGGTAAAGTAGCTTTGGACAGTTTATTATATTAATATGTATTTGATTCATTGTTGTCTTTATCTTAATTTCAGCATTGCCAAAATAATTTTGGGGGGGATTATTTTAATAACATATAATCCCAGAAAGGAAAAGATGCTGTTAATGTTTCATTTGTGTTTCCTCAGGCTTCAAAGTGCCTGTTGGCAGTGAATTTCACCGTGTTATGCCCTGTGGGATAAGGATGTATCTCCTAACAGTCTGAGTATTCTTTGATTGTGTTGAAAGACCACGCTAGGATGTTGAAGAACCAGGAATATTTGTGTCCTTTTGTGTTTATTACTTTGACTCTTCTATCTCCTAAAATAACTGTTCCTTTTACTAAATCTTGTCACTCATTTCTCTGTTTCTTTGAATATATTTTTATTTCTGTTGTCCTACACAGAAATGGGTTTTGTCCTTCCCCAATAACTACCTAAAATGTAGTGACTCCTCCAAGGTAGTAATCTAGGCTATCTTGATAGGAAGACTGAAATCCAGGGAGAATCTCACTGCAATGGAAGATGAGTGTCTGAAATAGTTCTGACAGTTCCCATCACCAAGGTCTGTCTGCCTGTCTCTCTTTTAAGTACAGGGGGAGGTGCAGTCTCCATTATGAGACTTCACACTGACATTTTGGACAGCTGAAGTTAGGTGAGATCGATCCTACACACATGACCTGAATCACTATCATGGATTTGTCTATCACCCACCCAATCTTTTCAATATCACATTCCATATCATTCTTTAAAAACATAAAATTCTTCTTCTTTTTTTTTCTTTCTCTTTTTTTCTTTTTCTTTTCTTTTGATGACTGTTGCGTGGAGTCATACAAAGATTTAGATTAGATGGGATGTCTTGAGATCATCTAGCATAATCTTCTACTCAAAGCAGAGCCAACTGAGATCAGGTTGCTCAGAGTCTGGCTCAGTTTCAAATTTCAAATTTCAAATACATCCAAGAATGGATATTCCTCAGACTCTTTAGACAGCCTGTTTCAGTGTCAGACCACTATTATTTTTTCCCTTATAACTGTTTTATATTTCCCTGGTTATTTATGTCCCTTGAGTCTCATTCTTCCACTGTGCACCACTGAGAAGAGTCTGGCTCAGCTTCTCTGTACCTTTCATTAGGTAGTTGTAAACAGCCATAAGGTCTTCTCCTAACCTTTTTTAAGACTAGTTCCCAGGTCCCTCGGCCTCTTCTTGTACGTCCCTCCCTGCTCCAGTCCCTTAATCACCTTCATACCTCTCTGCTGGTCTTCCTCCAGTTTGTTGGGCATTGTTTCAACAGAGTCCAGGGTGGGACTCAGAACTTGAGATGAGTTTCCCCTCTCAAACTGAAGGGAATAAACACCTTCCCTCAGCTTGCTGGCTATTGATTTTGCAGCCCCATATGAGCTTGTCTTTCCTGTCCGTGAGAGCTTTTGAGAGCTGTAAACAAAGGATTCCTAAGGCTTTGTGATACTGCAAGCCTTTTCAGGGTTGCAGTTACTGCAGGGCTCATTGGATATAATTCCAGGTGTGTTTTCCAGTGTGGATTGCCTGTGGATCAGCATGAAATGCTGAGTGCCGTTTCTCCGTCACTAGGAGTGGGATAATTTCAGCCATCATCTACAGGCAATGGAGAGAGAGAAATATGCAGAGAGTGATTCTTCTCACCTATTTTAGAGCCTTATTTTATGAGGGAATGATGTCTTCTTGTAGGGGTCTAGCTCTCTTCCTAGGTTACAGAATAGTCCTGGAGAGCTGGCTTAAACTAAACTCCTAATCATTTGATAGATTTTCATAGGTCAAGTGAACCTTACGCTTTCTGCGGGGTTTTTGTGGTCTTCTCTTGCATAAGCAAAGTGTCTTTGCAAGTAATCTGATGCCCATATGTGCAATTTTCATGCTGTTACTATCCTAAATGTTTTCTGTGAGTTTGGCCTGCAGAGTAATCAGGTATGTTGAGACATATGTGCCTACTTAAAATTTTATTTCACCAAGCAAAAAAGATAAAACTAAGTAACTGTTAATCTAATTGCTCTAATAGCCTCATTCATCACATGACCTTGGTGATCTGATGTTTTCCACTCTGTTTCACTGTTGTAATTCTTATAGGAGAGACCAATGCCAGGTCTGAGCAAGAGCATCCAGCACTGGAGAGAGCTTGGCTTTTAGTTCCAGCTTATTGAAAAATCGGTGGTCATTTGGTTGACCAGTGCAGATAGCCACCATCAAGACTGATAGATGATCAGAGCTGCCTGATATCAGACAGGAAAATGGTACTTGTGATAGTGTGGCTTTGGCTTTACATTTCAATATATAATTTTAATTATGTTTTTTAAAAGGGTTGTTCTACTTTCATGTTGTATCTTTACCAATGATAGTTATAATGCTCCAGTATTTGAGAGAAGAGTTGAATATTTGTTGCCATATGAGAATTTTAATTTTAAACTGAGGTGAACAGCTTTCAAGTTGAGAGCAGTGGCTAAGCCCTATGGGGGTGATGAAGGAGAGGTATTATACATGAGGTGAACGTCCTGTAGCCTTTGGGAGCTTCACACCACTAGCTGAAAATGGAAACACATCTCACTAAGGAAACTGAACTTTGAAATGTTTTGGCCTGAATACAGAAATTTCCCTTTCAGAGGGCATCAAGAAAAGATGATGGTTTAGCACCTTTCTGCCTGTCATCACTCATTTTTAAACCACAGCCTGCATTTCTCTGTGAGTGGGGCAGAAGCAGAATGATTGCATTCTTTCCTCACCCAGAAGACCAGATGGTACTATTGTAAATTCATCATGAGCTTCAAAGGTTCACTGCTGTGCATCCACACTTTGTTCCCTTAGTCCCTTCTCATGCTGGTGAGGAACACAGGGAGACAATTAGGCTCTCTTGTCTTTAACCCATAGATGATATCCAGTTTTGAACTGTACTGGGGCTCACCTGGGCATCAATGAAAATCCACAGCTGCTGTCAGATGTTGTTTTCATATTGTTAGTGACCCATCTTATTCAGAGAGCATTATATTAATGCTCTTTGATCCACAGATTTTGTGTTCATTCTTCATTTGAGAGATGAGTATGGTTCAGCTGAAACAAAAAGCCTCTTAGAGTAAAAGGGTGCAAGAACACAGAAAAATGCTTACTTTGCTATAATTTAATCTTGCCCTGAATTAGTTTGAATAATTTCTTCAAAGACTGAGTAGATAAACATAGTCTACTGCAGAATCTCTACCAGACAAATTTTGTTTTAAAAAAAAGTTCCTCCTAGTTGAAATCCTGAGCATGTAGGACATAATTTATATTGGGAAGCACAAAATGAGATTAATTGGGTGTGTCAACTGCTTGTTATTTCCACAGCTTTATGCCTCCAATGCATCGTTTCACCTGTCAATTCAAAATGACTGATTTTAAAAAGATCTTGATCAGCATTGCTATGGTGCTTTTGAAGTGAGTGGAAGATGCATGGTGAGAAACACACATTCTTCATCTCTAGTGGCAAACTCTTGGCTGCCTCAGGTTAAAATGAGAATGAATGGAGGGCAGCTGAGATCAGAGACTTGACGTGGAGACAACAGGGAAGTCAAAGGGAAAACTCAAGCTGTCAGTAGGAACTGAAATACTGTTTTCACTGTGATGTTGATGCCAGCTAGTCAAAATAAAATAGTATCTTTTAAAGTGCATCATCTTTAAGTGTAGATTTATATAAAACTGCAGGGCTACAGCTAAAAGCAAGATTCTCATGGCCTGAGTGCTGTAACAATTAAATGTCAGGAAATGAAAGAAAAATCATCACTTTTCTACAGGGTAAGTGCACATTACATCTGCAGAGGAATCAATGCATTTCAGATGCCCCATCTCAGGAGGATGGGATAGCAAAAATAAAGTTTGAGATGAGAACAGCAAAGATGATCATATGTGTAGAACAACTTTAACATCAGGAAAAAAATGGTCTAGGACACTTCAGCTTGGAAAATAGATAAATGAGGATAGATAGGACATATGTCTATAAAACAATGAATAATATAAGTAGGAAATGACTATTCACTGTCTTTCTACATCAGAAGTAGAGAATATCAAATTTAATGACTGAGTGATGGTTCCAAATAAAGAGAAGATGAGATTTTTTTCATCCCTTGCTAGTGAATCTGTGGAACTCAGAACTGTATGCTCATCAGTGGATGCCAAAAGGCTTACATAGCTTCTAACTTGAGTAGCCGAATTTATGGGAAAAGAAAAGGAAAGAAATCTCTCAAGGGCTATTGAATACATGGATCCTTCTCTGGAAAGGAGGTTGCTGAGCTACAGACTGCTGTAGGCTGGAAGAGGAGTCTGGGGAATGAGCACTATATGCTTGACCTGCCCTTAGACTCTTCTCTTGGCCTCTGTTACTGACTGTTGACAGCATTTGGCCACCAGATCTTTTGTTTGACTCCTGACAGTTTTTACAGCACTGCACAGAGGCCAGCAGCACTGTTAGACCCATCACTCTGGGCTCTATAAATGTCTTCAGCTGGAACACCTCAATTATGAGTATGAACATGCAGTATTCATAAAGTACAGGATGGCAGATCATTACACTGATAGTGATATCCATGAAACTATATTGAACCAGATTTATGGGCAACCCTAAGACTATCAATTGTTTTTCCAGGACACTGAGAATCCAAAATCCTTTGTTTATACTGGTTGTAAGAGACTTCTAGCCATTAAAATTCTCTTCTAATTTATAGCTGAGTTAATGCTGAGTGTCATTTGAGACAACTAATTTAACAAGGTATTTTACTGATTACTAAATCATTGTTTCAATGTATCTTCTTCAGTCATCCTTTGTTAATTGCATATAGAACAACACCATTTGCCAGCTGGGAAACAATACCTGTTCTTCCCCTACATTCTGTTCCTCCTGCAATTCTCTTAGTGATACACACAAGTAATAAAAAAAGTTTGGCAGTAGCATTTCTTTTCTGAAAGAATGAACTGCCCACGGTGCGAATGAAAAAGAGGCTCTGAGTTTCTTTTTACATTATTCCTGCCATCCATAAAGTTAAGATTCAAGAAGAAAAAAAAGCTTCCAGTATTCTAGTAATCTCAGACTGCATACATTTTTCTACTTCATTTGCCAGGAACCTAAAGTCCCAATATTTGCCTTGCTGACAATAGCAGTCTGGGTGAAGGAACTGGGAAGACTGAAAATCCAATCAACTTTAGAATACACCTTGGCAAAATGAGCTGAAATGAATCAATATGATTCAGTAAAGGCCAATATGAAGTACTTTGAAGAAGAAGAAACAATGAAATAGATAAGAACAGGAGAAGAGAGGGAAATTGGTTCAGTAGTAGTTTATTACAGAGATTGGGAGTGGCAGATTTATTGCTGAAGATAAACTGAAGAGAGGCCAATCAAGAGTGAGACATTGTCTTAATAAATTGTTCTTACTGGAAGAGTAATTGAAGCAGCTCTCTTAGATTCAATGGGAATTGGATCACACTCTAAACTGCTGCAGGAACATTTAAGTTCCATTTTGGCATTCCATTTTCATGGAGATAAAAATGCTTTCAAAGGAAGATCCTAGAACTTCGACAACTGTGGGTAATAATGCTCTGTTTAAATTAGTTTCAGAATAATTGACTTAACACTGCTGAAATGCAGGAATATCTGTGGGTGAGTTCCCCTGAACAACACTTCTGTCTTCCTATTGTTCTATTAAATCTATGAACATCTCTATTTTTCCTCAAATATCAAAGCCAAAACCCAACAGTATATTTTAATATATAAAAACGATGCTTCAACTTACAAATGGTGAATCTAAAAAGCTAAAATTATCACATGAAATGAAATACAGACTTTGTCCCGATCCTGGACCTGCAGCACTTGGAAAAAGTTGCCAATATGAGTACCTCCATTTAGGTGAGCAGTATTAGTTATATATCTGCTGGCAAGGTCATGCACAATAGTTTTGACCTACATCTGTACAATTCAGAATGTTGCTAAGTGTCTTCTCTGAGTAGCTACTCAAGGGGCAGATGGTATAGAAAGGAAAGCAGTTTAACAGAGCCGATGGGTACGACAGCAGATGTGTTAAATTAGATGAATAGCTAAAGCAGGAGGGACATCTTAAAAAATAATTTGTAGACACTGGACATCAATTTTTTCTCTCGTATTTCAATATGATTGTAAAGCCAGGGCAAGAGAAAAACAGGCAGCAGTGTAAAATTTTATCAGACTATCATGTTTGAAACGAGTTCCAGTTGACTATTGAGTTTTGATTTTATCACTTTGGATGCCTAATTCAACTACTGGAACATCTGTTGTTTCAACAGTATCACATTCATTCCAAATAAGCCTTGTTAACTCGGAGTACATGATTTGACATGAAAACAGATGCACTTTGGTTTAATAAAAAAAAAAGTCATGGTAGCAGCAGACATTAAAACTTTTGTGGCAGCTGATGACCTGAGATTACTCCCCTTAAAACCAATAGCAAAACTCCTTTCCCTTTTAGTGAAAACAGAAATAAGTTCTATGCCAGGAACTTAAGAAAGTATTTCCTTTTTGTTTTGATGAAACAAATGTCCTTTGTTTAAGAAACAACACTATTTATAGTGAAAAGGAATTATACATAGTGTAAGGAGAGAATTCAAGTGGTGTCATTGCTAACTGGAATGTAACTCATATAAATGGAAGGCCCCTCTTATTTTCTGAGAAAATGTGCCTCACCAAAGTGCTCTGCTGATTCTCCACTACGTCTCTTAACTTTAGAGAAGGAGCCTATATGTTTACATATTCTTACTCTAAAGAAGTGAGAAATATAGATTAGATGCCAGGCAAATCGGGCAAAACCAATGGCAATGTGGCAAAACCCAGCCCCTGATCCTGTGAGGTGTCCCTGTTTTCTCAGAGGTGTGGAGCTGCAACAGCTTGGATCCACCTAACATGAAGGTGAGGATAGAAAACAGATGCAGAAAAACTTTGGATTATAATTATTTACAGGTGCTATCTCAAAAAAAGAAAGACATAGTTGACCACACACCTTACATGTTTGCAATAGGAGAACAGAGCATAAAACCACACAGAATTTCTCATCTGGGATAAAACTGAATACTGCAAGAATATTGAGAGGTTTGTGGGGTTTTTTGAGAGAGTGGATTTAAAAGTCAAGAGCAGATTCAGAGTTCTTATCATTCATTTCTTTGGATTTTTTCTTCCAACTCCTCCATCTCCCCGTATGTTTCCAAACATAGATATTATTGCACAACTGAACGAAATAAAAAGGGAAAAAAATCCTCTCTGACAGTCTCTAACAACTGTCAAGTTGGTGTAGATATAAGGACTCAAGAACTCAGACACTTTGTAAACCCATGAGGCTTTCAAAACTGTACTCAAAAGCTGAGAAGCAGGTAATATGGCATCATTCACCATTCCAGCTGGTTCTGGGAGATGGAAAGAGAGGTGTATGAATGTGAAAATTACACTTCTCTTTAAACCTCAAAACATTTCCTTAGTTCTGAATTATGGTTCAGGTCAGTTTGTTAAGTTACATGAGCCAGTTTGCTGATCCCTAGATATGAGACTCAAGGGAGATAAAGCCAGACTCCAAAACAATCATTCAAAAATCCAGTCAAAAGAAGGATGAACATGATACTTTTGGGGATGGTGGACTGTGGAGAGAAGAAAAAGTATTTTAAATAGCAATTACTCAGAATAGCATAAAATCTATCAGGGTAAAAAGAAAAAAAGAACAACTCTTTGCATTATGGGAAAATATTTTCATCTGCATATGTCTGTGGAATAAAAAGGTATCTGTCTTTCCAGCTCATCTTTCTCCTGAATTTGAGGTGGGCCCACCAGAGTGTGGGACTTCTCAGTGTGCATGCTTCCTGCTCATCACAGAGATCACCACTGTACTTGTTGGTAGCAGCATCACCAAAGGTCCCCGTTAGGACATTTGCTCCAATAAATGCAACATCTATGGTTTGGTCAAAAAAGAAGCATATTTTGGTAACAAACCAGCAGGGTCATTGAACCTATCTGCAAGGCTGCACCAAAAAACCCTGCGTCACTTTACTTTACAAAAAACCCTCCATTACTTTAAAGCCTGAAGTTCAGGGGTTACAGATATACATACACTTTTAATATATATATAATACACTTTTAGTCTGTTTTGGATAAAAAGCTGCTGGATGTGGATGAAAGTGACTGTCCCTGTGTTTGGCTGGTCATCTGCACCTGTACTTACTGAAATTAAGAATTGTTTTCAACAAGCTGCTTGCACTGCACATGCATATTTCTGCGCTGGAAACATCTGAAAATTTGGCCTTCAACCTCTTTGCCAATGTTTCCATCAGGAAGTGTGGAGAAATTGTTCCTTCACTAAGCACCCAGGGGTGTTGCAAGGCTAAATGAGTTCTTTTGGAAAGCACATTGAAACCCTTGGAAAGAGAACACAATGTAAGTGCAAAGTATTTTTTTATGTAGGCTGAGTCACATTCCCCTATCCTATGTGTACAACTGAAATAGCTGTTTAGTATTAATTAGGAGAAGTCTGCAAAGCGTTCTGTATGTTATGATCACCACTGCTGTAACAGCACTGATGCCTGAGTTCCTATGTGCTGAGTACTGACCTATGAAAAACAGCCCTCAAAACAAGGAACACAACAGGAACACAGGTGAACTCCATATTTACCAATGAATACATCTGCTGCAGATGCCTTCAGCTTGCCAATTACATAGGCTTTTCACATGGAAGAGGGATGTGAAATGATTTTTATTTATTTAAATTCATGACATGCTATAAAAAGATACAAATTATTAAAACATCTGACCAAGGACAGAGGACTAAAATGAGGACTAACTGCTTTCTATCACTCCTGAAGAACACTATAATAGCCACAGCCACAGTATCACATGAGATTCAACTCCTTGGGCTTTGTAGATCTACTGGCACAGGGAATCAGCTGTGCTTCACTGGGCTGCAGTGTGTCAGGTGGATTATCTGTACAAACTGAAGCTGAAAGTGAGAATGGGATTTTGAGCTACAAAAGGGAGAGATGAGTTGGGGACTCAACTTCTCTGGCTGAGATTTGCAAAAATAGCTGTGTATATTTGAGTATCCAGGCCCACCCTATAAGCTTGATTTTGCAAAATGCAGTATTTATTGCTGCATCTATGGGAGTTACTATTTACTTAGCCTACATGGTTGGGCTATGAGCAAAACAGGCTTCTTATCTACCTAAAAGCACCGTAAATCTATTTGATATGGTGTGCTTTGAAAAAAAAAAAAAAAAGAAAGAAAGAAAGAAAACACCAGAAAAACCACCCATCTAGAAGCCAAGTCTTCTGTCCGGGACTCCATTTGGCTGCAGTACAGCAGCAGCAGCTCCTGACCTGCTCGGCCAATTCCAGATTTCAAGTGGTCTGGTGAATTGTGACAGACTGGCGTCAGTCTTGTATTCCTATCTTATGAAACAGTTTCAATGGAATATTTTAATTAAGATCAGATTTGTACACTGGCATTGGAAAACTCATAACCTTCCCACAATCAAATATTAACTGGAGAAAGCAGTAAGCAGTTGACTACAGAGCTGCTGTTTAACTTCTAGCCAAGGTGGGAACCTACTCCAGTTTGTCTTGCACTGTCTAGCTGCTGCCCTGCTCCTCAGGTTATATATTACTCCTCTGTAAGGCAAGAGTGATATATAAAAACTGCCTGGGTATTTTTCCACATACACACAACTTGGTCCCTGGATTCAGATGGATTTTCTGACATTAAGTGAGTAAATCTGTAAAGGACCTGGGGATTAAAATTAATTAAAACCAGGGCTGCTAAGAAATTCAGAGTCTGCATCAATTTGTTGTTATTTTCCCCATGGATTTCAGTCACTGAGCACTGTGTCCAGCTTACCGTGTGGGCAGCATTCATGGGATCTGTGCCAGGCTGCTGGAGGAAGTCAGGGTTTTTTTAAACTAAGATTCAGACTGTGGTAGCTTAATTTTTTGAACTTACAGATTTCAGGGTAGTTAAAGTTCCTTTTAAATGGAGTAGTTGTCTCAGTATATGTAGTGGCCAATCACCACTTCTTCTGTTAATTTGCATATAATGAGTCCATTGTTCATAAGGGATTAGCATCCAGAGACTGCTGGCATGTCAGGCTGCTCTCTGACAGATTACTTGGACCTGTCATGACTCTTTAAGGATCCCTGCTAAGAGGCAGAGCAAATTACCCTCTGCTGAGCTCCTTGCTGCTGTGGCTGTGATGTGGTTCATTTAAATTGAGTTCAGCTATTGCCACACCACACTGCAGCATATGCTGCAAAGAAACGTGAAGCTTCCCCACGGGCAGTGGGGCTTGAGGCTTCCTCGAGAGCTGTTGGCTTGACTCTGCTTCACACAGGGGGTAGAGCCCTAAGAGCTGCTCATGGTCTTAGCCCTGATGGCTTTGGTAGCCCTAAGTGAAGTCAGAGTTTTTGGCCATCCTTGTCCAGTCACATCAGGGAGTCACTGCCATCAAGGAACAGCTGATGTCTCCAGCACAGCAAGT
The DNA here is from genome assembly GCA_038090715.1 of Florisuga fusca. Classification (NCBI taxonomy): domain Eukaryota; kingdom Metazoa; phylum Chordata; class Aves; order Apodiformes; family Trochilidae; genus Florisuga; species Florisuga fusca. The sequence continues at coordinate 16,317,743 of JAAWXA010000021.1, forward strand.
AGACCTCTGAGGCAGGTGGTAGAGAGCTATAAAGTCGGGTGGAATGGAGTAGGTGGATATTTTGTGTCACCTTTTGTGGTGCAATAATTGAGGGTATCAAATGAAGCTGATGAATGATAGGTTTAGAAAGTTATCATAGAATTAGCCGGGTTGGAAGGGACCTCAGAGATCACCTAGTCCAACCCTTAAGTTGAAGGGGTGAAGCTCATTGCTTGGAGTGTGAGGGCATTGTGGGTCTCCTCGCTGCAGAAGACTGTAGGAAAGGGGTTCCCAAGAGTTCCTTTATTGAAAAGAAATTGCTGAAGATATGAAGACCACGACTCTTCCTCAAAAAGTTCCTAAGCTGTAAGATGCTGGAGACAATGAAAGTGCTTGAGCATGTAACACCTGATCCTTTTGCTGCTCCTATAATCTTCCCCAGAAATCTGCAAAATCTCCATCTTTCACAGATGGAGACAAAGCACTGGGCAACAATCCCCACACACCTAGAATGACTATTCCCCAATTTGTCAAGAGGAACTTGCCCTTGCTCCTACAGACTTTCAAGCCACATGATAGCTTTATTGTTCACAAACTTCTTGGTTAATTCCAGTATGTGCACTTGGTTTCCACACTGAAAATTAAGAAAGAGATTGAGCAAAGGTACACAGGTCACTGCCTGATACCAGTGTAGCAGAGTTGCTGCTGTCTGAATTGTGTTGTTACTTTGTGGAGAGCTGTCTGCATGGACAGATAATACTCCTTGAAGTTGAATTTTTAAAAGGAATTTAATACTAAGTCTGCCAGTTCTCAGACTTGTGAAAACACTTTTTGGTACCAGCCTTGGGCTTTTCATACAGAGAACATATAAGCAGTTTTAGTTATTTAAAAACACATAAGAGATGGCAGGAAAGAAAACTACATTAATCTGGAGTTACTACTAGAAGAATATAGTAATTTGAGGAGTAAAAAATATTACAGGAATGTTGTTATTATCCCATAATCAAGCCTTATGGATCCAGGACATGCAAAGTTATGTTTACACAAAGTAAGTTTAACCTTAAAAAATAAACCTGGGCAAATGAGGATGTGGGAATACATATTTAAGACAACTGAATGATCATAAGAATCTCACTAAAACAAACCTTTAGATCCAAAATGAACATATGGTGAAACTGAAGTGTCTGTAGGTCAGTATAATTTGTGAGTATGCACATTTCTGACTGCAGGGAAGGCCAGGTATCAGAAAGTTACATAATATTCCAGTTGGAGGTGGGATGGAAGTTGCTTTCCTCTTCTTATTTTGGTGATGGAAAGCCTGAGGTATCAGTGGCACAGGCTTTATCAGTAAAGCACACACTGAGAGTCCCAGGATCCTGTAGAAGATCCCCCACACGCATGCAGTTTTAGCTTCACTGATCTTGTGAGCTAGCCTGAGGATTTAAAGCCAATTTGGGCATGTCTACATAGACTGTAGTAATTACCTAACACTGCATGGACTGATACCCATGCCCATATCCATTCCACAACTCCACTTCTGGGATGCAGCCAGTTCTTTGTGGGCAGCACCAGGATGCTTCTGTGCAGAGCTGGGCAGGTTGACTGGTACAGCAAGAGTTGTGAAGCATTGAGACAGTACCATAAATGTTGTCAGTAGGTTGTATGTTGTTTATAAAATTGATTTTCATTGAAAGCTTCTTATATAGCAAAGAGGGTTTTTTACTGTTGTTTCCAACTACTAAAATATTCTCCTTTGCATAGTGACAGCTTGACTATTTCTATCCCCTTGGAAGGATAATTTCAAAGATGTAACATGTTGAGACAGTGGGTTTGAAATTGTTAATAATTCATGGTAACAAACAGTTCTTTTGAAAGGCTTTTTTTTAATTGAAAGCTTTCAAAAGAGACAGTAGCCTAGAAGGATGAAGAAACCTTTTAGTCTTCTAAGAGCAAAATACATAATATTATTAGTGTTGCAGTAATATTATGCATTCATCATTAGTGAGAGCTTAATCTGGATTGCCAGTACGTGAAGTAATCATTCTGAACCAGCAAGAGTACTGTGAACTTTTTGATGAAAATGTCTTTCTAAAAGGGAATGTTTTGCTCTAACTCATCTGCTGGCACTGCCTCTGAGCCCCCAACCTCTCTAGCCCCAAAAAGCAAGCCCTGCTCCCAGAGGCATCACACTGACCAAGAGGATGAGAGGATTAGTGCCAAGTGTTTAACTTGCCCTCCCTCCCACAACTCTCACACTGCTGGCTGTCCACACATCTGCGAGGTTTTGTTTTTGTTTTTTTTTTTAAAGCAAGGGATTTCTGGGTCTCTGAGCTTCTGCTGCCTGAGCCTTTCAGGCTGGAGCCTCTTCTCCTTCACAAATGAATAAATGCTGCTCCCTGCTGGAATCTCTCAGCGTGTTGCAGTCTGCTGTTACTTTCCTTATGAGAACGTGGTGATGAAAAGCGCAAATATTTACTAAAAAAATCAGACAAGTTCAGATCCCCCGAGGGAGCAAACTCTCCATGGATCAGCATTAGTGCACTGCTGGCAGATCTCCTACTGCCCCTCCTGTTCTGCTCTTCTGCAGTGCTGGAAATGCAACCACAAGTGCTGGGGCATCCTCTCTAGCAACAAATTGGCCACACAAGAGGGAAATAAGAGAAGTTGTACAGAGACCAATTGGCAGCTGCTCTTCTACCTCAGGTGAAATCCAACATGTCTAGATGCCTACAGATGCAGGGTTGTTCCTGTTGACTTACTGTGTAAAAAAGCCACGTCATATAGCAAACAAATGAACTCTTCACTGCATAACTTGTGAGTGTATGTAAGTGCAGGGAAAACAGGCAAAGAGGAAGCGTTTCTTCTGTCACTGATGAACATTGCCAACAATTACGATCTTGGACCCTAAAGTAATGACATTTGAAGCATGTCCAGTGATGTCTGAAGGCCATGTTGTAGATTTCTCTGGGAGGAGACCCAGCCATAACAAAATCACAGATCTGATTTACAAGATGTGAGGTGGCTTAACAAGCTGTCATGCAAACCCATTTTATGTGGGTTAATGTAAGCAATAAAAAAAAAAGTTCCTGTCTTGATTAGGCCATATCCTGGACATCTGTTCCAACCCACTGGTCTAGGTGTCCTGTAAAGTGGGACAATGGTTCCTCTAGCCCCTCACGGGAAGATGCAGTGTACTAAGAGACTTTCACACTGTACACAGACATCCTTATTAAACAAGGTCTAGGGGGCCTCAGATCTGGGGGATGTTACATCCCAGCACTCTCAGTACTCCTGTCTCATATCTCTGTGGGGCTCTTTCTCTGCACTAGAGAAGGACTGTGATGCCAGTGGGCTTAGATGTGTCTGCACCTGTGAAGAACTGAAAGGAATAGAACTCTTCTTTGGCAGATTATGTGAATTAGGGTGTTAATTTAACAGTGTGTAAAATCCACATGCAGTCAGAAAAAGAAGTAGCAACTATCAGATAAAGAAATTTTCAGAGACAACAGTGTTTCAAGGAATAAAAGGCACATTGGAGTCTGGAAACATGCTTGCCTTCTAGCAGTAGGTGATACTGGACCAAATTCAGTCTAATTTTTATGTCTTTTATCTTCCCTTCCATACTTTGGTTTAATACCCATGTTTTTTCAGCCCTCACCTCTTGCAATCATTGCCTCAGTCTTTGCCTTTACTCCTTCCTCAGCTGTGGCTTCTGAATATTAAGACATCTTTTATTTGCACTCACTGGGTACAATGATTCCTTTAGAAATACAGTATTTACCAAGGCTTTAAGCCAGTACTTGGTGACGCTGGTGGGATTAATTCTCCTGACTTTGGAACACACTTTCTCTGTGAATTACAACACTAGTTTAATTCCTTAACCCTTTTCTTAAGTGATGGAATACCAGTGTTGAAGTATGTTCCCAAGTGCAAACCTTGTTTTCTCAGGTCCTGCAACAAAACCTGGAGAAGACATACAAAGCTGAAGGGAAGACAGACAAGGCAATGTGGAAGAAAATTGAAGTTGTTTTTCCAGTTCTGTGGGAAGCTGATGGTAGTTGTGGTAATTATTGTTAGCTTCAGGCCAGAGTTACAGTTCCTGAGTTAAGTCTCAGTCCCTGGTTCCTCTGGGGTCAGGTTGGAAAGGATGACTCAGAGGTGAGATCTAATGATCCATTAGGAGCTTTCCCAGAAAAAAAAAAAAACAAAACAAATGAAAAAAAAAAATAAAAATTCAAATAAACCAAAACCAAACACACAAACAAACACACAAATAAACAAACAAAAAAAACCCCAACAAAACAGAATTAGAAGAATAAGCAAAAGCAATCCCCACAGTTAGTGTTCTTTCTTGAAGCCCAACATACCCAAGGATTTCACATGAATACATCAGGCTCCCAACTGATCTTTAGCTTGAAAAAAAAGTAGAGAGAGATAGGTGCATCATCATGGTATCGTATGACGAAACTACAAAACTCTGGGCCTGAGCATGCTGCAGTTCTTTCCTTCACCTTTTTTCATTTACTTCTCTCAGAAACTTAGCTTTACCCTCTGCAGCCACTTCTGTGGGCATTCATGTCTCTGTCTCCTCTTTGCTAGGTTCCCGTTACCTGTGGGTGCTGTTTGTAGTTCTCTCTCCAGTTTATGCAACTTGTATAATTTCTCCTCTTAACCCCTGCCCAATAAACGTTGCTCTATCTAAGCTCTTTTCCCAAGCTATAGCATTCATCTTCTCATTCACTGTGTAATTTCTCATAATGTGTTTTCCAAGTGTGGAATCCTCCAGAAATTGGTGTGAAACATGAGCACCAATGGTATGGAGTACATATATATATATTAGTGTATTAGGCAGGTTTCACCTGCAACTTTAGCACTAACTTCCCATTAGAGGGAGCAATGTCTATGGAAAATGTAATATTTCTGCATCTGGAAAGAAAATATTTTATGTGATTAATGTTTATCTGCTTTTTTTGGGGGGGTTGTCTTCAGTGTAGCACCCTTCAGTGTGGCATCTGAGCATTTTTACCTTCTTCTTTGAAATGTGCAGCAAAAACTTTTTTAGGTAAATGCTTATTATTGGTCGAAAGGTAAAAAGTGATTACTAGCTGACTCAAATAGAAATGAGGACAGAAAATTTTAGACTGAAGTTCATTATGTACCTTCCTTCCTTCCTTACCTTGTAAGGCAGGAGTAATGAATCTAGGTATGAGATTTAATTTTTCGTGTCTATTAACACTTTGTTGGCATGTTTCTTTAGTTAATTATGTTAGAGTGATTGTGCTGGGACTGGACTGAAATAAGCTGAGGACATTAAAAAACCCACTAACAACCCAGTGTGAATGAAACATAGAATAAACAACTTAATAGGAGATGTTTTAACACCTAACTCCATACTGAACACCATCACATCCTTCTATCACGAAAGTATTTTATTTTAATAAAAGTGTGTGCTTTTTTCTTTTTTTTTTTTTGGCAATGTGTGTGTCTGTCTGTGGCTGTCTGTCTACTTTCATCTCACAAACAGTGTAATAGGGTTTATTGGGGCTTTGTCATGTAATTGGTCAGTTTTGTATACTAAATAAGTGAAATGCCCTGGATATATAAATGATGTCTAGCATTAGATCCACTTGAGTGGAAAAGCTGAATTTGATTATGCTTCTCCCTCCTGCCTGTGGAAAATAGTCCCCTTAAGTCTCTTATCTACTATCATATGGCTTAAGTGCTGAGGCTCCTGGGAACTGCCTTGCGGGACTGTTCCTTATCTAAGAAATACCTGCATCTTGAGACTTTCAGCAGTCTACAGAGAATTCCTTTGCATTAATTTCCATCTCCAGCTCCTGATTTTTCTCTCAGGATACTCTAAGAAATACCTTTCAACTTCTAATTTCTCCAAGGAAATCATTAGATGTAGGTAGGAACAAAGGTAGGAACCAGCATATTGCTCAGAGAAAGGCATCTCAGGGGCCACTTTTGATGCCTGCTCATGATGTTCTGAAGAGAAACCAGTGTTACTTGGAAGCTGGAGAGGTGAACAGCACAGCAGGTGTCAGCTGACAGTCAAGGTTTGATGTAGATGTGCTTGCAGCATCAGAGAAAGGGGCTGTAGCAAGACAACTCTCATAGAAAAAGCTATGAGAGGCTCAGTAAAAGCTTCTGCCTTTCTGTGCTTTCTTGGAAGAGCCCAGCATAGGTTTGAACTCTTGGTGTGAAACTGGGTCATCTGTTTATCAAGTGTGAGATGAATCCAAGGAGCTTCTATTAGTCCTTTCTGCATTTCACACTAGGCACAGGGTGGAAACACCCAGTTCGTGTTTGGCATTTTCAAATGAATACTTGTGAAGGAGAATGAAGGAGGCTGGAAGAGGTTCTCTCCTGCCTCTGGCTCTCATTTCTGCTGCATTGCTTCAAGAGGTGCAGACAATGCTGATCACTGAAGTGACTAAGAAGCCATAAGTAACGTTATATATTAGCTGTCTTTAATAAAATGAAAGACATCTGTCAGTTCAAGTTCTGCATTTCCTAGGAAGTTAAGAAATAACTAATACTAAACTCCCACAGACACTGTACAGCAGTCTTATTTCTGTAGAAAAAGGTGTCTGTGTTAAAAGCATTTTTTCCTGAGCTGATGTTAGGGTAACAGATTGACTGCTTGGAATGAAATGCCACTTAACCTTGAAAAATCTGATCACCCCCTGGAAGAAATACCAAATCTAACAATACAGAGTCATTCTGATATGTCAGTAATGTTCCTTTACCTATTCCCACTAACCTGCTGTACTATGTTGCTGCATTCCAGAAATACTGAAGCAGCCTTTTCTGTAAGAGCCATTTATCCTGAGTCAGAATACTCAATAGCAGCCTCTCCTTCTGCCTCTTCTTAGGGCTCTGCACAGTAGCAATTTGTCTTACAGGACATGTCACCCTCCTGCCCTCCTCATGCAAAGAATCAGCCTCTTGTAAGGCCACTCTGCATGCTCAGCACCTTGGCAGACAAGCATTTCAGAGGGAATGAGCATGGCTCTGTTTTTCATGACAGATGTTTCACTCATGTAGGGCTAATTTGCCTCATTAGCCATAGGCTAACGTCAGCAAGTGTAACACCTAAGAGTCCTGGCTCCAAGTTAACCTGGGCACACTTATCCAGAGGAAGATCCTCAGGGAATACCATCTCCTCCACTATTCCTCTGGGCAACAAAGCCATGCATATTGTAATTTTCCTTCAGAGGGAAGGGCTTACTCCACCCCTTGTGTCCACCAGCTCTTTGGGCTGGTGCCCAGTAGAGAAGGGAAGCTCAGACTGCTCCTCCCACAGCCTTGCCCTGTGAGGCAGGGATATAAGGGAAATATTAAGTGTAGAGAATTGAAGCAAAGTGGTTATGGCATATGACCTGCTCTAATTCAGCCCAGTAAAGCATGCTGAGGCTTCAAAGAAGAGTAGTTACAACCAGTTACTGCACCTAAGGTCACAGGAGACTAATTATCTCTCTGATCTCCTATATAACATGGCACATAGCTCTATTTTAGGAAAACCATCCATCTGGTTTTTAAAACTTCCAGGGTTGCAAAATCCTTGGTAAAGTGTTCATGTGGTACATTACCACAACTTAAACTACCAGTGCTGGTCAGGATATAAATCCAACTGCTAAATTCAGGAGCACTACACTATTGATTTCTGGTCACCAGATAGTATATATAGAGGTGAGAACATCCTGTACTGCTGTGTGTGCATTTGTGGTTAAACAATACAGAACAAAGGTCTTCACTCTGTCATTACAAAGGGCTGGAGCTGATATGGTGCTGTTTGTAAGGTTTTGCTTTACTGGTGTTACTTGAAAATACCAGATTCTAACCCTCTTTTTTTCTTTCCCTTGCCAAATACCAATGTATCATTTTCTGTCATATGGTGGACAGCAGTATGCCCTGCTTTCCACATTTGGTATAGGACAATGCACTGATCTTCTCTATATATTTGTACACGTCCTCTCTATGTATTTATATTTTTGTACATGGGAACATACAAACAGAAATACAAATGAATCATTAGAGTACAGAAAAACTTAGAGGCAAAAGGTGGTAATTAATGTGCCCCTACATTTCCCAGGAGGGACTAATATAAGAAACTTGGTCTTCAAAGAGCTTTTGTTTCAGACCTTGATTAATCTGTACTTTCTTGCTGCCTGCACTGATATAATGTTAATGGGTAATTACTCTAGGAAAATATAGCTTCACCTCTGTACAAGATTTATTAACAAATCAAATATCCTTTCAGAATGGGAAGTGCTGAAATCATACACATAAAAAAATCAAGTTCTTATATATTGCAATCATATTCAGCAACCAAGAATTGTTACTAAAATGTTTTTGAAACACAGAATTGTTAGAACTGTGAACCAAATCACAAAGCCACTAAAAAAATCCCAGCCTAGTTTGTCCTAGTGATGGACAAACTATTGGCAATCTATTGGCAATCTTCCTTCCATAAATTTTGATCCCATTAGTCAATACCAGTCTAATTTGACAGAGTGATAAATGACAGATATGTTGTTACACTCAGTAAATATTAGCAAGTGAAGAGGGAACTGGGACCTTTTTAGTGCTCCAGCTGAGGGAAAAGTGTAAAACCAGCTCATATCTTATTAGACACCAGACAACACAAAGAAGCAGAAACACGACCACATCTTTGGAAAAGCTCCAATTAATGATGAGAAATAAATCTGCTGAAAGCAGAACGTGCTTCATCCCGGTGTTCAGAGGACCACTTAGCACAGCACACTCCTGGAGGCTTTGCCAGAAGGGCAGAAAACAGAAGGTGCTCTCAAAAATCACTGCAGTGGAGGCAGTGTTGTATTAGGTCAGAACAAGTTGGGTCTCCATATCAGTAAGATCAATTGCAATTGTAACCTCAAATTTCATTAGTGCTGTATCTTATTTCACAGCTATGGAAGAAATACTTCTTACTTTTGGAGACTTTTGCTGAGTCCTGTGGGCCAGAGTCATTGGCAAAATTCCCACAGATTCTGAGCCAGCAAAGGAATCTCTTCACATACTGCAGTTAATTACAAGCTGTTTGCATTTTTCTAATCATATTAACAATCCAGCTGGAGGATATAGTTTTTGTTATTTACTGCTTTTTTATCTTAGGTCAGGAAAACTGGTATCAATCCAAACGAGTCTGAGCGTCTCCTCTGGCAGAAAAACAAAGAAAAAAAATTGCTGCGACACTTAGAACTTTAGAGGAGAGAGATATTTTATCACAGTCACCTCCTTCACTGTAAAAAGTAAATAAGAAAGTGCATGACATCATTTATGAGCTAAGTGAGTGCCACAATAATGAAATCCCTTCGCTGATGGGAAGCATGAACTGATATATGCCTCAGATACCTGACTGTTAATTTAGAAGTTGCTTTATTCAGCATAAAAAAATGTTAAAATGCCCAGTGTCTGGTGTTCATGAATCAGGCCTCCACAAAAAATTAGGATATCTAAATGTACAACTGAGATGGGGATGATTAAGAGTGTTATGATGAGAAGGCAAATTGTCAAATGCTGCAGCTATGACTAGTTTTAGATGAACTGAAGACAGGAGGGAATTCATAAAATGATAAAATTTAATTTCAATATGCTTGTGCAATAAGTTTCAGCTTCTCATTTCTCAAATTTTTATTTCAAACTGCCATATGCTAAGCAAAATATTTTTGGTTTTCTTGTGGGGAGGCAAAAAAATTACTCTCCTTCTAGAGCACCTTGTAGTATGAATTGAAGAATTCCTTCCTTCTTTAGGAGACACCTCTCTTGGCACACTTCTTCCCTTTTCATCCACCTACAGGCAGAGATCTCTGGACCCATCCAGAAGGTGCTACAGGTTACAGTTGCTGGAAGGTCCATGCTCCTTGGTGTGTGATGGCTTTCAAGCATGATGCTTTGGCTTTATCATAATCAACTGCTCAACCTGGAGATGAGAAGGCTCAGGAGGCTCTTATCTGTGTGTATAAATAATTGAGGTGTGAGATAAGGAAGACAAAGCTGAACTCCTCCCAGTTGTGCCCACTGACAGAGCAAGAAGCAGTGGGCACAAACTGAAATGCATCTGTTTAATGACCAGAAAGAACTCCTTTCCTGTGCAGGTGGTCAAACATTGGAACACATTGCTCAGATAGGCTGTGGAATCCATCTGTGGAGATACTCAAAGCTCAACAGCACAAGCCATGGGCAATCTGCTCATGCTGACCCTACCTGAGCAGGGGCTGGACCAGATGAGCTACAAAGGTGTCCACTGGCCTCCACTGTGATTCTATGGAATTACTTCTTCCAGTTGTTTTTATGGAACTCTTGAAAGCTTCACACACACCAAGTTTCATCCAGTGAGCAACTCAAATGAAATGAATGATCAGTTGGGCATGTTTCTGAGCAAAGAATTTTTTTTTTAATTATTTCTAACCAATCTCAGTTTTGGCAAATTACGTATGTGTCATCTTGAGAGGTAAGATCAGACAGTGCCTATACTTCCCATACATTTCTTTTGCTGCAGATCACTCAGCCAAAAGTCCCTTAATATCTGAATCTGACTTGTAGATTATTATTTTGAAACATTTTGCATAAAACCATGAAAATAAAACTTTTCTGCAGGGCATATAGACCATTTTCCTACTGCCAACACTGAAAAGATAAATCATCTTCAGCGCAGAAGAGCAGAAGACATTTTGAAGGTTTTCTAGAGATCAGTTTAATTAGCTCATAAACTGAATGGAATACACATATTTCATCAAGATAGCAGAAATGCATTATCTTGAACAATAAGCACAGAATTTGCATGCAGCTCATGACAGCAAAGTTCCTGTGAGTAATGCAAGAGACAAAGAATTGACAGGAGAGGAGATGCTGAAGGAGGAGAGGGGTGAGGATACAGGCAGAGCTGGCAGGGCAGGGAGGGCAATTGCCACAATGGTTAGAGAAATAAAGCTACAGAGGCAGCTCAAGTTCCTTTTGCCCAAACCTAAATGAACCATGCATGAAGGTTCAACGTTAGGTTGAACCTTCAATGAAGGTTCAAAAACATTCAGTCCACAAACCATGTAGCTGTGTTAAAATGATGCAAGGCACAGTATCTGTTTTGGACATTTTGCATTGTACAACAGCTCTAAACTGCTGCAGACTGAGTTGGCTCTGTGTCCAGTCAACTCAGAAGCTTGCATAGCTCAAGCAAGGGCCTGACTGTCTCCACACACACAGGTATGTCCCATGGAGTAAATTCCCAAGAGCTTCTTAGTTTCTTCCCAAGGCAAGAAGGAAGTGGTACACAGGAAAATGGAGAGATGAAACTTGTTTTAACAATAATGTAAGAGTCTGCTGCCAAGACTGGCATCAACTGATAAAGGGGGCTGACAACCACCAGAGCTGGCACACAAGGCAGAGAGGAACTGCATGGCTGGGGGAGGAGAGGAAGAAGTGAAGGAGAGAAAGGAGAAAAAAGATTCCCCTTTGGAATATCAGAAAACTGCTAGTTTTGTTCAGCTGTTCAAGAGGCCACTGCTTAAGGTTTTGAGGTGATTTGTGTCCTTAGGGAAGCTTGGAGAATGTAGATTGCTCTCAAATTAACTGCAAAATCAACTTTTATTCTGAAAGATGACAAAATGATGTGAGAAAGAATTTAAGCTCTGTCCAAAGCAATTAAATTCAAAGAAGTCTTTGCTGCTACTGTCACTAGAAATGTAATTGTTCTTAGTGCAGCATAAGAAATTCCTGGAAACTGACTGTCCCTTACATGAAATTAGAAATGGGTAGGGACCTTCAAACACACAGAACACAACCAGAGGACATATTTTCTGAAAAGGAGCCATTGCTTTTAAAATCAGGGCCTTTTATTAGTCATGATAAATTCATTTACTAGTATAATGCACAGCTAATCTGGGATTTTAGTGAATCAAAGATTTAGTAAATCACATTGTGACTCAAAACCAGTTGTCCCCCACCAAAACATGGGTTGCTGCTTTTGTATCACCGTGTAAGGTCCTGCCTCTGTTGGGTTTTGGTTTGGTTTTTTTTTTAATGTGCATTCTCAGTTAGCCTCCTGTATTACAACAGCATCAACCAAGCTGACTAAATTCACTCCAGGATGAAATATGAAATTTATTCCCCTACTAATTATTGATTGTAGCTATTTCCATTATGTAATCCATATTCCTACCTTCTCACTGTCAAGACCTTCACCCTCCCTCCCATTTTTTTCTTTTTAATTCCATATACTTTCTCTGATAAAAGAATGAAAAATATTTTTCTTATTTTTTCCCCTTCTGTTCACCAAGATTAAGTAGTAAGATGCACAGGTAGCTGTGTATGTTTAAAATATCTTCATTAAAGCAGGAGCTAATCCAGACATTGCATATAAATGACATGAAACATCTTCTATTAACATGGCAATTATTTTGGGCTTCTCTGTGAGAGGTGTCAGCCTCTCTGGTAATGAAAGCCTTTCTGGCAAAGAAAGATGCCCTCTCCCTTGGAGCTGTGACAGATTCACATTTTGTTGTGTTTGGATACAGACTTCCTTACTTGCAATACATTGGGTCACTCTGCATGTAGATAAATGACTACAGTTATTCATGTAACTTTCTTATTGTGTGTTGTAGCATGTTTAAATGAGATGTGGGACATTTCCAGTGAAGGATTCTTCAATATTGTACAAACTTGCCATGTCAGTTTTCCATGCTGAGATTCTACCCTTTACCCTTGTAAAAAAAAGCCACCAAAAATTCTTCTGTTTAATCTGGATAAGACTATGAATTTGAGTCACAGCCTTGAGCTATTACTGATGTGCTGCAGAGCATCCCCAGGAGCTGTTTATCTCTCTGAGTCACAACTCCTTTCCTTCCATCTTGCTCTGTGCAGGAGTAGTAACTTGTTGCTGGCCTCAAATTTTATCCCAGGCTACCTTGCTCGCCTAGCTGAAAGGTAGTCTTAATCCTGTCTGAATTGGTGAGGACATATAAAGCAATTGCCTTTGATTCCTGAACACTGGCCCCAGAACCAGATAATAGGTAGGACAGCCAAAAGGGAGGAGCCAGTTCTTTGCTGGGCTGCAGAGCACACACACCACAGGCACGTCCATCGGTGGATGAGATTTGGGCTCTCATATGAAATTGTATAAATAAGACCTCTATGGATATTTAAAAGGTTATTTACATCTCTCTGTGAGAGCAGAAATATATCCCATTATCCAGAGTGAGGAGTGCACTCCTGGAGCTGCAGCCATGCCCTGTTTCAGTGGTGTTCAAGTGGTTCTGTGTGCATCCCTTCTTAAGTGTGGCTTAGGAAGGACTGTGGAGCTGGCATCAAAGTGTAAGGCAGGAATCACACAAGCAGAAATAATGTATGACCCTGAACCACCCCAGACATGAACATAAAAGGGAGTTGTCTGGATAGAGAAAGATTGACAGCTCTTTGAATCTGAGCCCTAAATAAAGACATGCATTTGTGATGCTCCTAGAAGGGCTCTGGTTCCAGAAATCAATGCAAAGATTTGTTCAGCCCGGTATGTGGCATTTTTCACCCCTTCTCAGACAGAATAATTTAACCTAGAAACTTGCTGTCTGCATGACATCTCCTCTTCTTTTTTTCCTGCAGATGATAAGGCATTGTCCAAAACTGGCTTAATAACAGCAATAAGAGATGAATTGTCACTTTAGGTTACTCAGACAGTGGTTAAATTTAATAGAGGTTCAGGCTGCTTCTTTGTGCTCCAAATGCTGCACAACAGACCAGCCTACTGAGGAGCCCAGTTGGAGGTGCTGGGCCCAGATCACTCATCTGTCACCAGGATAGTGGATGCAGCATTCATTTTCCCATGAAGATATCTGACATTCGCTTCTCCCCATACTTCTCCATCCCTGGTGGAGAGCTGAAAGTGTAACCCCAGCACAATGTTCTTCTCTCAGACACAAGAAACACCACTGGCGTGTGAATGATGTAGAAGATGAACAGTTCCTGCACCCCTCCCTTTTTGTTCAGAGGGTTGACCATGAGCTGTTCCCTCTCTCTTTCCCTCCCACAGTCTGCCATGTATCTGAAGCTTTGCCTGTCGCTCTCTGCAATGCACTCCTATGCACAACTGCTTCCCAACAAGGGCTGCAGAATGAGGCATAAGGCAGCAGCACATGATAAATGATGCAATTTTTGTAGACTGTGCAGAGCTGGAGGTCAAACGCACTATTAATAATTCCCTGACTTTTTAAAAGCTGGATTTCCTCCATTTGTTGGCAACATGATTTGAAAGGTCTGCACAAGCCACTTAAAACAGCAGCTGAACAGAGGCATTTCAGCAATGTCCAATATTGATTTTTGCTTTTAACTCGCCGCTTTCCTAAGACTGGTTTCAATATCCTGGGAAGTTAAGTGAAGATTTTTCCCATCTCAATAGCTGGGCATTGACTTTCGATGCCATAGATGTGCCAGGAGTATTTTCCTCAGCAACAATTTGGTTTAAAGAGCAATAGTGCCACAAAATCTCCATCTGGGATATTGCTGCCTGCATCAAAGAAAGCCTCAGTGAGGAATGAAGGGAGGTGGGCTGGAGCAGGGAACACAGTCACCTGGCTGCTCACTAAGCTCAGTCTCTACTAAACAAAAAAATGAACACAGTATAGACCTGGTACAGCAGGTTATTTCTAAAACCCAAGGAACAAGAAACTTCACTAAGTTCAAAGCACCAGTAAGTGTGGTCCCATAAAACAGAAGTTTAAAGGAAAAGAAATTCAGGAGATTTAGCAAATCCTTAACGAAATTAAGGAAACAAGCATTTGTGAAATGTGAAAATGTGAAAAAAAAAAATTAAAATAAGCATTTTAAACATTGGTTTGGCTAATCATGTGAGGACATGTTTTTAATAATTATTTAATTTTTTTGGTGAGGACAACAAGCAAGGACAGCAAGTGAGATCCTGCTAGAAGAGAAGAAGAAGGTCATGAGGGTGTTCTATATTTATGCCATAGGAGGGAAACAGGAGCACAACTGAAGGTGACATTGAGAAGGTTAAAGTGATTTTTAAAAAATCTAAAAGAATTCACACTATCCATAGAGTCTAGAACTTACAAAGGTAACTTAGGCTGCTAGAGAGCAGAAAAAGAGGCTACATAGATACATTATATGTATGTCCAAATCATGTGAGCCTTATAAATTTTACCCCAGAGTGCTCAGGAAATTGAGTGAAGTAATTTCATAGCCATAAGCAGTTATCTTTGAGGACTGATAGAAGGTGTATGGAGTTCCAGAAGACTGGAAAAGGAACTATAAAGAGCTCTTCCAGACATGGTTATCATTCCTGTAAGGAGGGAAAAACAAAGGTGAGACAGTGACTTATTGATCTACAGTTCCTTCTTTGGGAACTCACAGCAACAGAGCAGCTACTTGGTATTCTCACAATAGGCTAAGCATAAAGTTTTGAGAACATGGGGTCACTCTGGATCAAATCAAAGGTCCATCTATCAAAAAATTGTCTCAGATAGTAGCCTGCAGCAGATACTGCTGTATCTGACACAAAGCATAGGGCAAGCATTCACCAGCATTCACCAGCACACACTCAGCTCTTAGATCAGTAGCTTAGGGACTTACAGAGCTGGAGACTTTGCATCTTTCTGTTAATAGCCCTCTGTGACCCTTAATAGCCTTTAACAATTACTAATCCAGAGATCTTGAAAGTGCTGTCCCTATTGCGTGAAATCAAAAGACAGTATATAGAAACAAAAACATTAATGCATTTTCTACTACTCTGCCTTTCAGTGAGTGTATTTTTGTTCCCAACTTGTATATATGGTTATCAAGTATACTTTCATTTCATGAACAGCTAATCCTTGAGAAAAGTAATAACAAAAATGACAGGGTAGCTACTTGATATTATTTACATTCGAGCACAGTTACTCTGCCTAGCTTTTCAGAAGCTGTTTCATGTTAGAGTTGAACCAAATTTATTTTAAACTATAAAGAGACGAAAGATAATCTCCTGTGTATGGATACAATGCAGTTGAAGAACAGTGATTAAAGGACTTTATTTACATTTCTAGCTGATAAACATCTTTCAGATACTTCTAATGGGAAGAATTGATTTTTTTTCTTCTACAAAAGGGACTTAATCAATTTTACTTCTGGATACATTTTATTCAACAATAGTTAAATTTCCCTGTGTACACATCTGTCAAAGCAGAAACTATTATTGGAAAAGAGAAGCCTCTCCTGCTGATATAAAGATATCTGTTCTATTATTTCAACAGAAAGCCTATTGATTTTTTTAAACCTTAAAAAAACCAAATCTTACTATAAGACAAATGTCTCACATGTGCAAAGCGTTCACCAAATTCTGGCAAATATTAGCAAAACTTAGTTTGGGTAGACTTTGCTAGGAATTTTTAAAATTATTCCGTGCTTGAAATTAAACTTTACGGTGTTCTTCTGGAAAAAAAGTAATTTCCATCCCTTTTGGATAAATTTGTTCTCGGGGTTCTGTAATAAAGAAGATCTTTCTGTAGTGCTGGGTTGTGACTTAAGAGGCCTTGGTTTCTGTCCTCAGCTCTCCAGCTGGCTCTCTGGACAAAGGAGGTTAATGACTTCATCTGAGAAATGGGGACACTATATGATCTATACAGAGCTTTGATACCTACATGCAGAAGGTTTTTCAAAAACATTATGCCATATGGTATCTGACTTCTCAATGCAGATGGAAGCACTTTTACTGCTGATCTGCAGGTTATACACTGGGTGCAGGTGAATAAAAAATACGTGTGTTAGATTGCAATGCCCTTATTCATAGCAATGACCAACCAAACCCCTGTGAAGCGCAACTCAGATAATGTCTTACGTATATTATAATATGTATATTACGTATTTCTGCAATACATAAAGGTGGACAAATCTGCACATAAATGAGCAGAAAACTCTTTAATACAGTAAGCCTGACAGAGGCATTTTAACTGTGAATTTGTACTGAAAATCTATTTGGCCGAGTTTGTACAGTGGGCACCAGATTTATGTTTACACAAGTAAGTATTAACCAGAATTCACTTCAAAGAAGAAGTTCTTGTCTTGTCTGGTCTTATGCACATTTATAACAGCCACAATTTAATTTTCAGAATTATTGAGGCTGAAAAAGACCTCTAAGATCATCAAGTTCAGCCTATGACCTAACACCACCACATCAGCTAGACCATGGAACTAAGTGCCACATCCAGCCTAACCTTAAACACCTCCAGGGGTGGTGACTCCACTTCCCTGGGCAGTCTGTTCCAATGCCTGATCACCCATCCCATGAGGAAGTGCTTTCTGATATCAACCTAAACCTCCACTGGTGCAGCTTCAGACCATGCTCCCTCGTCCTGTCACTCATTGCCTGGGAGAAGATCTTGACACCCACCTGAATACAACCTCCCTCCAGAAAGTTGTAGCGAGTGATGAAGTTCTCCTTCAATACCCCCAGCTCCCTTAGCCTCTCCTTGTAAGACTTTCCACCTAGTCCCTTCACAGTCTCATTGCTCTTCTCTGGACCTGCTCCAGCACCTCAATATGCTCTAAGGGAGAGGCCCAGAACTGGACACAGTACTCAAGGTGTGGCCTCACCAGTGCTGAGTACAGGGGGAGAACTACACCCCTAGTCCTGCTGGCCACACTGTTCCTGATACAGGCCAGGATGCCATTGGCCTTCTGGGCCACCTGGGCACACTGCTGGCTCATGTTCAACCGCCTGCCAACCAGTACTCCCAGATCCCTCCCTGCCAGGCTGCTCTCCAGGCACTCTCCCCCAGCCTGTAGTGCTGCATGGGGTTATTGTGACCAAAGTGTAGAATCCTGCACTTGCTCCTGTTGAACTTCATACCTTTGGCCTCACCCCATTGATCCAGCCTGTCCAGGTCCCTCTGCAGTGTCTTCCTACCTTAGAGCAGACTGACACTCCCCACCATTTTGGTGTCATCTGTGAATTTACTAAGGGTAGACTCAATCCCCTCATCCAGGCTGTCAATAAAGATGTTGAATAGAACTGGGCCCAGTACTGATCACTGGGGGACACCACTGGAAGCAGCACCATTCACCACCACTCTCTGGGCCCAGTCATCCAGCCAGTAAATAAACTGGTAAGGAAATATGATATGAAAATCAGTCTTGCCTCCCTGAAATCTACAGGACTCCTGGCCTTGCCAGGACTCACAAACATGGGGAGAAAAAGTCCCTGTGAATATAGTACATGATAATGAATCCTTCAAACATTAAAAAGATCAAGAACAATCCTGTTAAAAAAAAGTGTTTACTTTCAGTTAGAAAGCCACCTAGATCTTTAAGCTGGTGGACTGACCCTCTTACTAACCATCGGTTGCCCACCATAGGCTGTATCTGGCACTAGTGCGACATTATTGCAGCCAGTTCTGTCACCTCAGGGACACAATTACTACTGCTATAGCAGTAGCAGCCTGGAGCCTGAAGTGGGAATTAGGGCTCTGTTGTACCCACTTCTGTGGAAATTTTCAGGAAGAGCAGACAGCCCCTACTCCAGCCTGGA
Source organism: Florisuga fusca (assembly GCA_038090715.1). Lineage (NCBI taxonomy): Eukaryota > Metazoa > Chordata > Aves > Apodiformes > Trochilidae > Florisuga > Florisuga fusca. Next base: position 16,336,254 of record JAAWXA010000021.1, read on the forward strand.
CCCACACTCCCCCTGGCACTCCCACCCACACTTTGATCCATGTGACCACAGCAGGAAAAGGTCTGATCCTGTCACTATGGAATGAAAAGACATGTTACATGGCATACCTTCATATCGCATCCAGGGGGAGCAGGGGTTGTCAGAGGTCCTTAGGGTGCTTCATTGACAAAGATTGCAAGCCAGGAGCAAACTATGGCTCCCTGGAGGTCCAGCAGGTCACCATCCCTGCTGGCCCCACACCAATACATCCCTGTCATTGCCCCACTCTGGTGCAGCCATGGCATGCTGTGTGCCCTTCTGGAAAGGAGCGGTGGAGCCACCACCATGGTGGCCATGCCTGGCTCACAGCCCTCTGGGAGTGCCTCTACGGCCTCCCCCTGTACCACCTGCTGCCACCCGCATTTTCTGGTGGTACCCACCCATTATCACCATGGCTGGTGCTGGGCCAAGATTGCTGCTGCCCACCCTGGCCACAGCCATGCCAGGTGGGGGTGAGGACATAGTACTGAAGTGGTGATGTTAATGCTTAGAGAATCATAGAATCTTAGAAAGTCAGGGGTTGAAAGAGACCTCGAAAGAGCATCTATACCAACTCGTCCTGCCAGAGCAAGGGCACCTATAGCAGGTCACATTGGAATGTGTCCAGGTGGGCTTTGAATGTCTCCAGGGAAGGAGACTCCACAACCTCCCTGGGCAGCCTGTTCCAGGGTTCTGTCACCCTCATAGTGAAAAAACCTCTTCCTAATATTTGTACAGAACTGCCTATGCTCCAGTTTATAACCATTGCCCCTTGTCCTATTATTAGTCACCCCTGAGAAAAGCTTGGCTCCATTCTCCTGACACTCTCCCTCTACATATTTATAAACACTGATGAGGTCACCCCTCAGACTCCTCCATGCTGAAGAGACCCAGCTCCCTCAGTCTTTCCTCATAAAGGAGAAGTTCCACTCCATCATCTTGGTATGGTGGACAGGAACTCAACACCCACCTCCTGCCACAGCACCTCCCTGGCTGCTTGCTTATGCAGCCCCAGATGGTCCTACTCTCCTTTTCTCTTTCATATTTTGGTTATGCAGTTAGGTGTGACCCTAGCACAGCAGTTTCTATTAAAGAGTCAATTTTCTGCCACTTATTGACTGGGAAGTTCCATCTTGGTGAGCCTGAGGCAAGCAGGGTATGCTGGCACAGCCAGATCTGGAGCCATCTCTTGTCAGGCAGCCTTGCTCCTTGCCTGGGCCCTGCCATGGCTCCTGGCAGCTGGGGACAAGGGGCTGTGACAGCAGCATGGAGGGGAAGAGCCAAGCACTGCAACTGGGCATTCAGTGAAAAGCAAAGAGGACTATGATGACAGTGCTCAGCTTTTAGACTTTTATTTTTCAATCCGTACAGAAAGCTGTTGCTATTATAATAAGGCATCAAAAGCACTATTGAAAAGCTCACAATGGACTGTGACGTTTCATCCTGTTGCAGGTCAAAAAGGAGATTTACAAGATTAAACCAGTTGCTTTCCCAGTCAGTAAACTTCACGTTCATTACACACAGATTTTTTTTTTAAATCATTACAAAGATTAAAAAACTGTAAACATAGCAGAAACGGCAACAATGCAGAATAGCTTCCTAGGCAAGAGTCTCAGGTATTTCTGCTGTGGTCCAGCTTCGGTCTGGCAGGGAGAAGGCAAGGCCGACTGTGTCTAGGAGCAGTGCTGGGCAGCCACCACCCATGTGACAGGTCTCCTGTTTGGTGAGTCCCCAGCAGGTGCCAGGCAGTTCCCAAAGGGCCAGCTTGGGCCACAAATGTCTTAACTGAGGAAAAGATACGGAGAAAAGGGGTCACTGGGGAGCTGTTTGCACAGCAGGAGGCAGCAGCAGCAAACTGCTGGGCCTGGCTGACGGGGAGCATGGGCACCTCCAGCCCAGCTGCGGGCTCCAGGTCCCCTCTGGTGGGAAGGCAGAGGCCAGGGCAGGGCCTGACCCACAGGCATCATGAGGTAGAAAATGGGAAAGTTTCATGTTCCACTGTTGGGGTCAGTCAGAAATTGACTGATATCACAAATTCAGGTATGTTTCCAGGGTACTCCAGGGGGCCACCTAAAACCGCCCCAAAATTTAGATCCCCAAAGAAGGATCCTTCTAGTGATCCATGTGACAATTTAAGTCCAGGCAATCGTACCCTAGACAATTCTCACATTTGTACCCTTTAAGCATTTGCATTTTGAGAAGGGGAAATCCAACTGTGAAAGTGCACAAGAGGGCAATTAATTTCCCTTGGCCTCAGCCTTTGGTGTTGCCCCGTGCATGCTGAATGATGTGAAGGCTCGCTCGCCAGGCAGTGGGCTAATATATTCATTTTCCACCACTGACCACCTGAGAGCAAATGTTTTGGTCTCTGTTGCACTGCACAGCATGAGAACCTGAGAGTCTAGAGATTTTCTATCACACCACCCACGCATATAGTCCTGTAACTTCTAAAGGTATCTTTTTGGGTGATCAGAAAAATGTCCTGAGAGTTTTTACCTGGTAAATTCCTGCACTTGTCCTTCACCTCTTTTGTAGCCCACACTAATACCAAATAAATAACTGGATTAGTTCTGTTGCTTAACTTTTTTTACTCCTCACATTTCTGCAGTGTATATTTGGATTATTAGGTTGACTTAATGTTTTCTTAAAATGCTCAGAGAAAATGTGAAGGTTCATTTACGTACTGCAGGTCCATGATCTATGACAGGCATTTTACAAAGTGTCAGGAAACTTCTTACTTGATAATAATGCACTGACAGTCGGGGAAGCGTTCTCTTTTCTACTGCTAATAATCGGTGTTAAGGCATGCCATGGTTCCTACAAAAAATCTGTGATCCTTTCAGCTTTAGCTGTCATCTTTCTGCAACAGTGGAATGTACTCCCACTTTATGCATTAAAAAATAAAAATAATGGCTCTTAAAACTGCTAGCCTCAGTTTTGGAGCCTCTGCTGTGTAGGTGAGTACAAATTCCCATTTGGGGACCCAGGCTGGTGAAATGGTTTCCACTTTGTGAAGTTTGTCCCCTGCCAGGCAGCATCTTGCCGCCCCCCTGCTCAACACTGTCTGCTCTTGTGCTTGGCACAGCTTTCCTTGGACCTCTGGAGGTCACGGCCAGCGCCTTTCTGTCCTCAGGGCAGGATGGGAGGCAGCGCTGTTCCACCACCCACTTCAAGCCATGTGGCAGGCCCCGAAGGCAGTATCCTTATACCCACCAGCAGGCAAAGGCCATTCCTCTCTGTGTCCTGCTTCTTGGGCTATTTTGTTCCTCACTCTAGCAGATCACAAGCTGAAGACTTCTCTTCACATCTGGAAGCTATTCCATTTATTTACCCTAGAAATTCCACCCTGAATCCCTGATGACACATCCAGAGGGATGTAAACTCTCCAAAGAAGATGGGGGCAAACAAACATTCTCCATTTTATGACAGAAACTGGCAAAATCATCTACTAGGCAGCAGCACCGCCTAATAAGGCTGCTCTTTTAATGACCAAATAACACAGGACTAAAGCAGCAGTTAGAGCAGGTAACATTTGAAGCAGATGTCTTTCACAGGGCCAACTTTAAAGCCTGGGTACTGCATCAGGGCATTTACAGTGACCGAAGCCATAAACTTGGAGCAGCACAGCTTCTCACGCCCTCCTTAAAGGTACCTGCATTAACCACGTGTGGACAGCACACACATGGGACTGAATCAGGTGAGTGGTAGACACAGGTGTTGCATGTGTCTCCTGACATGAACAACCAAAGAGGGAATGACAAACAAGGTGGAAAAAGAGCCGTCTGTCTCTCCACAAGGGGACCCCACATTTCTGCTTGCTGCTTGTTATTCTGAACCTTGTGTTGCCACATACTCCTGGCTGAAGGGAGCATAAAGGGAGCATAAAGGAGACCTCACCCCCCTGTTGTAAACTCTTCTCAGGTATGTCACAGTGGGGAAAAAAGTATCAATTAAAAAATATTTTATATTCCTGATTTTTGAGACTTAAATTAACAACTGACAAGGCTGTCACCCTGTGACGGTTCTACTAAGTCTGCAGCCAGGGGCTGTACAGAGAGAACTTTTCACTCACATTTGGCTTTGGCAGGGACACATACATGTATACTTTAACATACATATATATGTTAACAGGACATAATATATATTAACCACTGTTCCGTAAGAACTGACAGCAGCACATACAATCTTTGTTGGTTTCCCCAGCACTGCAAGAACACAACTTTAATGTTCCATAGAAACTGGCTGATAATAAAATAAATAACATCAGTGGTACAGGTTTTTGGCTGCTGTGCCACAGAACTGTGACTAATAACATGTACCCTTCATTGTCCCCATGTTAAATGAGTCCCATGTAAGCCAGTCTAACTGCTTGATACTTAACCTTTTAGTTTCTTGACAATTTATTTTTTATAAATAAATTGGTTTCTATTGAATGAGCCTCAGAAAGCTCCTTCCTGACCTTTCCTTGCTGGTTATGAGAAGGCTGACAGCTTAGTGACATAAAACTGGAGTTTCAAAAGACTAGTAAGATACAGAGAGCCCCAGTATAAGCAAGGCCCTACAGCTGAGCTTCAATTTCTTCTGGTGCTCAGTCTCAGTATTCCTGCATGCTTTTTTACTCTTTGGGTCTTTGGAGACTCCAGCAAGAGGTCAGTTAATTCAAGTTAAGGCAGTTTTCATACTAAGACATCTGTCCACCAGGAACTTCTTTTATATGGGCCACTATAGCTATCAGAAGTTAATGCCTATCAATCTTTGCTAATCTGAACTGAAATGGAGCCACTGACCTCAAGCTGAAAGAGCCTTTTGTCTCCTACCAATGCTACAAGCCATATGGTTCCTTGCCCTATGCCTCTTATTTTATATTTTAAATAATTATCACTAACTGTACAATTGTTTGAAAATATGGGAGATTCGTGGCAAGTGGTGTTTTATTTTCCCTTAGTGCTCACTCAACATAAGTAAAGGGATCAACTTAAAACTAAAGGATAAAAACGCATCTCTCCTAATTAAATATTAGCCCTCCTATTTGATTATTGGTCCTGCTTCTTAAAAGTCTGTTAATAATCCTGCAGGCTGCAAAAATTAACAGCCTCCAAAGTGTCAAGGTCAATCCTTTTCTATATGGGAATAATAAAATTGTATAGGCAAGAAACCAAATGGAATGTCTCATATTAGGATAAAGGAGTATCTGAGGAACCTACTTATCACAAATCTCTCTTTATTCAGTGGATTTCATTATTTTATATCAGTTGCATTTTCTCTGGTACATTTTCCCTTTACAACAAGTGCTCATATACTGCAAACATTTGATTATAGAGCTTAAGAAAGAAACACACTCTTGTCAGACAAAAAAATTGCATCACCAGCTATCTTTAGCTGCATCTGTTTTCTTTAATGATTTTAAAGAAATCCTGTAGAAATGCTGCCTTAAAAATCATGACCACACTAATTATCTACAGCAAGCACATCTTCCTCAACTAATGACAGCTCGAGCATATTATCATTTGCACCAGACTTCATTCTGAAATTGAAAGACCCGTAGAGCTTTGCAGACTCCTTGGAGGATGCGAACCGGCTCCTCCGGTACAGCTCCCCTTTCCACATGGACATCATCAGCAAGCTGGAGAGCACCACTCCCCCCAGGGTTAAGAGACACAGCCCAGCGATAACGCAGCGGTCCAAGTGAGCCCCGATCCTGGCACTCTCGTTCTCCAGCCTCTCCATCTCCCGGGCAGCCACGGTGTTGGGATCCACAGTTACGTCTCTGGGTACCACGTAAGAAATTATCACCAGCAAAATGCCACTAACCAGGAACAAAATGGCACTAATGAACCCATAGTCCACAGATTTCCCAGCTGCCACTTCTGAAGCAGCATCATCATCTTCGGAGGCCAGGGAAGGAGAATCGTGCATCCACTCGGGAGGCAGCTCCCTGCAGGAATGCTGCTGCAAAGGGGCATCCTGGCAGCAGTCGCCTCTAGGACTTGGGGCACTTCTTAGATGCTCCAAGTTAACATTTTCATCCACGTAGGTGAATGATGTCTCGAGTTCCTGAGCACAACAGCAGGCTTTCTTCTTCCCTCCATCCTCCTCCCCGGGCAAGTGCTCAGGCAGGTGGCAGGGCTGGGAGGTGCCAAGAGGGTGCTCCTGGGGTGAGGTGCCTTGAGCAGAGGGCTGGGGTGCGGAGGGGGGCTCAGCCACAGCACCTCTCTGCAAGGACTTGCAATGCCTTTCACAGTGCAGTGCTGCCACAGCAGCAGCTTCTCTGGTGTCCACCTCACACCCCTGATGCTGATGCTGCTGCAGGTAGGTTGGGGAGGGCACGCTCCAGCCAGCAGTCGTGCCAAGGGGCACCTGTCTGCTCTCCTCAGCCAAGTAGAGAAGCTCCATGCAAGCCATCGACCTCGTCCTGGCAAGCCCCAACTCCTGGGCTACCACATCCTTCAGCAAATCCTGTCCCTGACCCGCTGAAGCTGCTTCACAGAACCAGAGCTGCTGTATCCCAGAAATCTTCTACTCTTTCACCAACGTTTTGTTAGGGACATGGCTTGTGTCAGCTGTTAAATGATTAAACAAATCCTCTCTGACATTCATTTCTTTTTGGTCTGCAAATGAAATAGCAGAGGGGAAAAAAACAACAACAAAACCAAACCCGACAACCTCATGATGATACATTAATAAACCAAAGAGAAGATAACACAAATGTAGTACATCAGTCTTCCTCTCAACTGTTTGTGAGGGAGATGGCAAACACGATTGTTTTAACCATGCATTTAAAACTGCAATCCTCTTAGAGATCCAAAATCTATTAGGGAATCTAATCAACCTTTGACACCAATATCCAATTGAGGCTGTAAATCATCCACAGAGCACAGGATAGCCAGAATAACTGCATCACATATCAGAAAAAAGGGATGCCTTGTCTTTTAGAAGCAAATAACCTCTTCCAACCCCCATTCAAATAAAGAATTTAAACTCAGATTCTCAGACTAATTAGAAAGAAACACGCAAATCCATGTAGCTCAATAATCCAGGCTCTGTATTCTCTGGTGGAAATCTGATAATCCTACAGGAAAAGCAGTGCTTTCCTATAGTAGATCTCCAGTTTGATTAAGAGCTTTCGGAATGAAATTATGCCTCTAAGACTGGTGACTCAAGGATGGATATTACTTCTCATCTGCGATTAATTCGTTATTAGCCTCTTCTTCCTCGCCTCAGCCCCCACCGCCCTCACCCTCCTCCCCGAGGCCGAATGCGCGGTACCATTAGGAGAAGCCTGCAGCCCAATAAATGTGTTGCATGCGTAGAAAACACATGTGCGCTTATAGCATATACGTGATCGCTAAGGCACGGTGCTCACTCACGCTCTTCCCGGGACCTTAGCGGGAACCGGCCAGGCTGGGAAACACGATCGCGGGGTGTAGCTGGATCCACACGCAACTGAGTGACCCGGGTGATACAGAGGTTACAGGCGCGCAGACACGCACCGACCCACACGCACACCCCGCAGGCAGGAGCACGCCTCCGCCTCTTCCTCCGCCTCCTCCTCCTCCTCCTCCGCCCCTCCCCGCGGGGCTCTCACCTGCCCGGCACGGTAGCTTCTCCCCCGCCCGCCGCGTTGCCCGCCCCTCANCCCCGGCCCCCCGCCGGGGCGGAGCCGGTCCCTCCTGCCGGAGTTTCTGCCTCAGCGGTACGTCTCCTGCCGGTCTCCGGTTCTCGTCGTGGGTTTGGAAAGGAGTTTCGATAACGCGAGTCGGGTGAGTGTGTTAGCACCCCGGCTTGTTTCGCCGTAATCACGACAGATCACGACTTATCTCAGTGGAAATATAAAATTGCATTCTCAAATGATCGTAGCATTGCCGGAGCCGAGACTTCAAGAAATGTACTCACCGCAGGAGACGTGCAGAAAAATCTCAGGAGCTCGCTGCTTTGTGGCAGGCTCTCCACTTTCTCTGACAAGCACAAATGACTATTATAAAAACAGACTTCTGCCAAAAATACAAGGTGAATGACCAGTTGGTAGGAACCTTTCCTGACTTTTCTTGCCGCTGCTTTCTCTGAAGTGACAAACTAGTGTGAAAACTAGTGTGAAAATAAATTGTGGAGAAGGAGGAACTGAGGATTTGTCGTAGGTGGATACTGGTGCTGGGTGAGACTTTAAGACGGGAGAGAGGGACCTTTGGCTTGAAGTTGAAATGAGGATGCCCATAGAAAGTAGTGAGCAGCACCTGCCTATATGGCTGTTGGGCAGGAAAGCAGGGGCACAAGAGGGACACTGACCTGAGAAGGAAGCAAATGAGGCAGAAGAGAGGACATTTTGTCTGAAGAGCTGTCCTGACATCAGAGGACATGGTGATTCTCTGCAAAGACTCTTTGCCAGTTCTGAAACACTGCATTAGGCAAACAAGTCAAAATTTTTAGACAAATCCTGCTGGTACTTGGAAGACCCAGCACAGAAGATTTAAATCAGTGTGGCAATAACTCCCATGAATGCCAAAATTTCTTGCCAGGACACAGCAATATTAGGGGACTACCAGTGCCCATCTCAGTGCTGTGGGCTGGTTTGGACCAGCATTTCAATGCATTGAGTGGTGTTTTTTTCACTCTTTGAAGAAAATCTGTAAGGAGAAAATTATGGCATAGGAATACAACAGAGCTTGTCCTTGGAGCTTTTTTTAACAATGCCCTCTTTGAAATAAATACAAAGGAACAAATGGAACCTAATCAAAGAAACAGAAAAAGGTCTATCCGAAAAATTTCTAAATACTTTAAAACAAAAGCAAAGGCAGAAACTAACTCTCTTTAAGGCTATGACATGCTTCCATTTGGGAAGCAGCAGGACAGGAACATACAGATATTGGCTGCTGACACCGCAAGCTGCTGACTGGCAGGACAAAATGTGGTGATCAGCCCCAGCAATGCAGCCTGCAAGAAGGCAAGAACCTCTAGTGGGCCCCAGCATAATCTGCCAAGGCTTTGGGTGGGCATTTTATTACCAATATCTGATACAAAGGCAGGAAATTGTTGTCAGTGCCCAAGAAATGGCCGAGTCATTGACCTTTTAAAATCCAGGAGCTCATGTTCTTGTATGCTTGCTAGAACCTTAGTTACTTGTTATTTAAACACACACTAATGCCTTGCTGCTCTGCCACCCACTTTCCTCTCCATTATGTGCCAGCTTGTGTTGGGCATGTATATTAAATCGCTGCCAATAAATACAATTCCATAGTGTGAGAAGCAAATAGAGAGGCACCTAAGACTCTGTCAAGCACAGTGTGTTCTTACATGCCTTCCCAGATTATGCTGTCCCACCGTTGCCTCCTGCAGTGCACAGGCTCCTAGCAAAATCATTGCCTAGTCACAACCCATAATACTGACACTTCTTTTTCTTAATTTGGATGCAAAGAGTTACAGAATTTTTCTTTAAAGAATATAAGGGATTGTTGCCAATGCTCTGAGGTGTGGAGGTGGTGAAATGAATGCATAGCAACACACTCTGCAAACACAAATACAGCTGGTGAAAAGATTAATCAAGCAAGGGCAGGAAGTAAGAATATTTGTCACAGAGAAAAATGGCTACATAGAGCTAAAAAACAGAGTGATGGGCACACAGTGGGACATGAATAAAAGCCTGGAGTAGATTGTCAGTGTTGATGAGCCATGCTTTCTCTGCTGCAGCCTGCCCTATCATAGAGTCAGAGACTGAACTGGGCCATAGTAGCAACACAGTGACAATAAGGGATGTGATAGCAGATTGATAAAAAGTCTCTCAGTTGGGATATGTGGAATTAAATCTAAACTGTGCTCTAGACCTGCTTGGAAGATGCCTTCCAGCTGATCCAACTATAGATGTTTATCTGAACTAGATACTGATATCTAATCATGCTTGCATTTGGAGCCTTTCTGAGGGCTTGGCCAGCCCTGAAGACTTTAGAGAAACCATGCAAAACTGGAACCAGTTTCCTGAATAGTACATCTCATGATGGGCTGATGAAAGATGGGTTTAGAAGTAATCTGCTTGTACCTTGTTGTCCAGGAAGTTTTCCAGTGCTGAATGAGATACTCAGTGGAGCGTTCCTCCATTTATTTTTTGTTTCTTTTTCAATTCCTTTCAGCTTCATAACATGCACACAGAATCCTGTACTAATCCTGTATTAGCAGAATTTTCAGTTCCTTGCCTCACACAGTCATGATGTCTTGGGTTTCCAGCAGCCCCTGTGTAAGTGTTGCAAGACTTCTAAGATAAAGGTTCACTCTGGCCAGCACTACTCAGAGCATAATGTGTTCAGACAACTCTAGGGAGACTATCACATAAACTTCCTGTTTCCACTTGGATATATCATATTGCTGACTAAAGTAACTTTACTAGGGAGCCAACAACAAGGGGCTGCAGTAAAATTTAAAACCTATTAAAGAAATATATAGGCCTGTGTACAGGCCTGTGAAAAATAACAAAGGTAATGGAAGAGAATGAAGAGGCAAAGATAAGCTTTTATATGAAGTGCAAAAAAAAAAGTTACATAATTTTATTTTGCTTAGAGAATATAAGTATTCTGAGGAATGTGAGTAAAAGCTACGAAAAGAAGTATCCAGCATTTCTGTGTGTTTAAAACACATTACTGTCACAGATCTGTTGATTTATAAAGCAAAAGAGTATAGGAAAACAATTTAATTCAACTGTGATTGCTTCATGAATGTACACCCATTGTGCATTAATAAAAGACACAATAAATAAATTACATTTACAGAGAGATGAGAAACTAGATGTGTGATATGATGTACTGGAATTGTCAAGTGGAGATTTCATCTTTGCTAAAGTCTTCTGCTTTCCGTGTCTGAGGATGTGAAACCATGCTTTGGATAACTAGAGCTCCTGAACAAAACCAAAAGACGTCACTCCTCAGCCTTGGAGCAAAGAGTCATCTGGAGGAGCTAGAGTGAAAGGGTGGGTTGTTGACCACTTAAAAGACACAGTTGTTATAGCCCATTTTTGGGGTTGTTTGGACATTTTTAGCTATGTGCAAAGAGACCTTGCAAGTAGGAGAAACACAATTTAGAAGTGTAAATCAATTATTCATGAACTCACAGACATGGACAGGTAGGATTTCAGGAGCTGTCAGCCTGAAGTCTGCTTCCCAGTGTGGCACCCATGGAGCCTTTGCTGGCCTCAGGGGCACTTGGAGGGGAAGGGCCAGGTCTGGGTGTCAGGGAGCTGCTGTGACCCCCCCACTCTGCCTACACCAGTGATTTGAGCTGGAGGTCTGAATGACTGACAAGCCCAGGCTTTGATGTTCATCCTGACATTTGCCTGCTTTCCTCCTTCAGGATCTTATACTCATCCATTTTGCCTCCTGAATTCTTGGGTGACTGATGACTTACTTCTCAATACCCTTACTCTTGACTGTATGTTTATTTTCCTAGCATGCCACTGACTTTCTCACAGCCCTTTTTCAGTAGCCTGGGCTCAGGCTGCACCGTGGAACATACCCAAGCTGACACTGCTGTGTTTCCAGCAGACTGGCTGCCTATTGCCAGACACCTGAACACCACTGTAAGTGCCAAAGCTGTGGGACACTGGGGTGATGGAGATAACTCCTGCCTCCCTGCACACCTCCATAGGGCTGAGCACTGAGCTGTGCTGTAGCCTCTGAAGGAGCCATGGGCCTGGGACAACCACACTTTCCCACAGATGTCTTTTCACTGCTGAGCAAATACCAGCACTCTGCTCTCTCTCACACCTGAGACATCCAAGGTCTCCATTCATTTTCCTCCATGACCATGCCTGGGACATTAAGGACACATTTCTCCCCAGACTGGAGGCTGCAGCCCTGAGAGCTCTGTGGCTGCCGAGTGCCAGACATCATGCACACAACTGATTCCTGGCGTTGCCTTGTCCAGGCATTTTTCGGGATGGTAATTCTCACCACCTTCCTGCTCATCTACATAGAAACACAGGGATTCATCTCCAGTGATTCACCTCCAGTAATCACACATTAGGTCTGGGAGATGTGGTCAACTAAGTGTACAGCACAGGCTTCAAAATACTGATTATGGAACAGGGGAATATAAAGAAAAAGTGAGATTATTGACTATTCTGCAGGAAAGTTAACCTGCAGATCAGAGTCTGCTTAAGGAAGAAGTAAAGAAATCACCAAGAAGTTTTTAAGCAAGGTTTAAAGGACAAAGGAAGGTACAGAAAAAAGGAAGGTGCAACAAAATATGAGAAAATAATAGCTTCTCCCATAAACTAGTGATTTTCCCTTATGCTGTATCTGGAAACAAATTACTCATGGCTGTTGCAGTACTCATAAAACTATGGGTGAAAGAAGGAAGTGAAGGTTGCAGTTTCTGACAAGACAAGGACACACAGCCTTCAGTAAAATATATATTGCTGGTGACAGAATGGGGTTTTACACAAATTATCAGTAAGAGTAGACAGAGATTCTATATTATCAGCAAAGTGCTGAGGAAGATCTTCCACAACAATGAAGATGTGTTCACATTAGAGAGGTAATGCTGATAATTTATGGAATAAGAATGTATTAAAAAGAAAAAATATATTTAAAACAAATTCTTTTGGTGGTTCTTTATGTCCATGCATTTTGAAGAACATTAAAAAGCTGAAATCATTATTCCTGTTTTAAAGACAAAGAAGCTGAAAGACAGGGAGCTTGTGTAGTTTGTTACAAGGCAGGCAATATGTTAGAGCTAAAATGTATGCACTAAAATTAAGAAGAAAGAATAGGATCTTGAGCCCTGTTCCTCATGCTGCCTCTTTCAGCCAACTGAAATATGCAAGTGGTGACTTATGAGGGAACTAAAACCTCCATATCTAACCAGGAGAGAACCATTGGCATGAGGGAAGAGAGCCATGGAGCTATATCAGCCTCAGAAGTCACAGCATCCAAGTAATACAAGCTGAAAAGGTATCTCAGTAGGGTTTCAAGGCAGCACTAGGATCCATGCAGACTACTGGTGGTGGCATTTGAATCTAAATTAGCAGCCAGAACAGCCCAGATTCAAGAGGGCACAAGGCAGAGCTTCACTTCTCTTTCTCTTCTTCTCTCCTCTAGTCCCTTAAGTTGAGAATGATGCTGAATTTATTTGTGGAGCAAAGCTTTGCCCATGTGTCTAGTCCTGGCCTGTTTACAATCACTGCAGCAGTTTTGTCATCAGCTTTAATTGGACCAAAATTTCTCATTGCCTTTCCCCATCTCCTGGTAGTCATGAGTTTCCTTACTGAATGCTTTCTACAGTGAATGGAAAAAAACTGGTGGGATACAACAGCCTAAAACCTGGGGTAGGTGAACACCAGGGGAAATATAAGACTAATTACAGTAATACAGGCCCTGAAAGATAAGGCAAACTCTTCCAAAGGGCAACATTCCTTGTTCAAATATTAAAAACCACTTTGAACAAAGTGCTAGAAAATAAACTGCAAGGAGCAATGCTCAGTGCCACATAAATGAGCTAGACCATCTATCTAGGCATTTTCCTCTCTGAAGCCAAGTGCTAAAATTTGGTCCTGTTTGCTTTCCAAGGGATTGTGACCACAGTGAAATTAGAAGGAAAAAGTATTTCATCTTTTCCAGCAGTCAAACCTCTAAAGCCCAGCCTATCCCATGAATTTTGAGAGTGTAACCTGAGGTTTTTAAACAAGACCTCTGTTGACATGAGTGGTAGGCACTGCAGACCAAACACCCACAGAGCAGTAAACATTTAATTCATCAACATTCTTCTTGTCATACAACCACTGTTCGTATTCCTAAGGACTTTCCATTTACTCTCCTCCTTTGATAGCATTTGAGGAGGGAGTGGCACCTCTTCTTGAGGCTGAGCTTGGGGACACATCTGGGATCAATAGAGGAAAATAAAACCTGGCCTGATGGTTTTGTTTTTCTTTAGTTAGGAGGCAGGGAAGGAAATATGATGTCATCCTCTATCTTAAACCAACTCTCCTATGGTTTTTAATTGCAGTGTGTTTTCAAGCCATATATTCAAATAGGAATAGCACACTATGTTGGCTCTTTCACAACGAGAATTGTTAGAGGCACATGCTGCTAAAGTAAAGGTTTTATGATTTTCTGCTCTTGACACATGGGAGTCATGGTTACTACGTTATGCATGCAGCAGAACTGCAGTGATAGTAAAATCTGTGACGTGCAGACAGGACTGTGGGCACATTATGAATAAAGGCAGTCATTTGAGCAGTCGAAGAGTACATAATACATTATTTATGGGAAATCAATATTTGTCTGTAATAGCTACATATACATATCTATCTGTTCAAGAAAGCAAAGAGTTCTTTATCCCACTGTTGGTGAAAAGCAGAAAGCAGGACCATAGACGCCAGAGTTCATATTGACAAATTGCCAGCAGTTTCTCTGGTAACATCTGGGAAGCCACCACAGAGAAACTGGGTTTTGCAGGGAGGTTGGCTCTTGAAAAAGAGAAGATAGTTTTAACTTGTGGCAAAGACCTTGTTCCTGGGCAACCAAGTCTCTCTTACACATGGCTGAACGGACTTTCCATTGTGTCCTGGTTGGGGCCAGGATAAAGGTGATTTTCTGGTTTGTACTTTTGCTTTCAGCTAAGTTCCTTGTAAGTAGCTGCACTTGCTGAAATTAACAGCAAGTTTCTCAGACAGTGTCTGCTTCTAGGACTGATAACACTTGATGTTTATAGTTAGGGCTAGAGAGTGGTGTGCAGACCCAAGGACACTGCTCAGCTCTGAGGAAAACATTTTACTCTCTGCAGAAAGAGTAAAGAGGTCCTGCCTGAACCCCTCCTTTGGGGAGGCCCGAGACAAGACAGATGCCAGAACTGACCAAACAGAGTATTCCATCCCATACACGTCATACATCAGTATAAATTTGAGGGATCACGAGAGTCAAATTTCTTCTCCTCCTTCCTGCTCTTCCTGCCCTTCCTTCACCAGTTCCCTGTTTGCTTCAGCATCCTGGGAGGATTCCGTCCGTTCCTCTGCCTGTGGTCCTGATCCGTGCCAGCCTGAATCTGTGTGTTCCTGCCTCCAGCTCCTGACTGCTCCTGACCCCAGGGGTCCAGCCTGGACTTTCCCAGGGCTGCCCTGCAGTCTCAGTGGTGATGTGAGACTTACTGGGGGGGAGGGGGGAGGAACGTGGGATCAATCTTTTCCTGTATATTTGTATATATTCCTGTATATTTGTATATATTTAGTAATTTCACCTATTTATCATTCCTGTTTCATTAAAGTTGTGTAGCTTAGTTTCCAACCCATCAGTCTCTTTCCCTTATTCTCTCTCCTTTCCTTATGAGGGAGGAGAGGGGGATTAATAGAAAAATCTGTTATTCGGTTTAATTGCCAGGCCAGTGTCAAACCGTGACACATTGCAACAGGGTCTTCAGTGTAAGAGAAAATGACACATAGTGGGCTTTTTGGTGAGAAATGCCTTAGCATGAGTCCTCCTTGATGCAATCAAAGCAGGCATGTTGGTGTGGAGGATTGCAGGACACCTACCTAGACCAGGAGGGGACTGCAGTGAACCATATGCCCACAGGGGAGTCCTTGAGTCGAGGTGAGCAGGACAGCACCTGGTGAGACTGAGCAGACAGCTTGTGGTCACCAAGGGTTCCTTGCCAGTAGATACCTTCTTCTGGAGGTGGGTAAGCAAGGAAGGGGGATTGACTTTTACTGTGTGCTGGATTTATTGCCGTATTTTCTTTCCCTGAATAAATTATTTGCTTGTACGCTTTCTCAGAGTTATTCTGAGTGGGGAAATCAGATTTAGTGCAGGCATGTGGTTTTCTGGGAATTCTTAGGTGGGATTTTATACTTGGTTTAATAATTTGTCTCAAGAAATGTGAAATACATTGGTGCTACTCATTTCTGCTCTCATTAACCACTTGACTGAGGGCTATATGTGGACATTACATAAAGATAGTATCATTTGTTCAGTTATTCTTACTTCTGAGGCATCCATGTGTGCATACACATATACAAACATGCGAAACATATGCACACACAAATAGTTTTATGAAGATTTCCATGGTAAGTGGGAGGTTTAGAGATGAATCTCCATTTGTTTTACTCAATGTGATACACTCTCTTCCCCACACAATACTATACATAAAATGAACCGTAGAGAGCTATTTCTCCAAGCAGACGGAAATGCTGTATTTTGAGGTGGGTAGCTGTGTTTCAAAGCCAGAAATCTGCAGGAAAGACTCATACAGGGCCATCTGGACAAGTTTTTAATTAATGTGGAAGATAAAAAATGAATGGAGAAGCCAACAATTTCTTCATCTTCAAGGGTGTAATCCTGCAGGGGAAAATATACTCATGGTTATACTTCAAAAGGATTAATGAAGAACATCTACTGTGGATTTATAAAAATAAATTCAGGCTGAGAATGAATATTTTTAAAATGTATGGTTAGTTTTATTAATTCATTAATTTCATTGACTTAGAAGAATTCTGTTTTCCTTAAGTAGAGACAAAAAGAAAGGATAATGACAGCAGATGAAGAGAAATTTATGTGTATTCAGAGTGATGGATTCTTTCCACCTAATCAAATAATAAGGATAACTTTTGCAGAGGAAACAGGGAAATTAGTATTGTTCTGTCTTGCACATAATACAAGAGTTTTACAATTTACAATATGATCACCCATTTTGCTAGCTGAACATCAAAAAGTAATAAACTATATGATTACACTGAAGACTGAGTTTTCTGCCTGTTTTCTGGAGTGTTGAAGAAGAAAGTGTGGGAGAGCTATTTGAATTTCATTGCCTTGCAATCTTTGATAAATATTGCCACTTTTAAAATACTGATCTGATTCTTCATCTGTTTTGCTTGTGATATTTTTAAACCAGAAGCATTCACAACCCTATTTTTGGATAACAGGAGAAATCAAAAGATACTTGTTACCGTGAAAAAATTTATTCAGTTTCTCTCAGAACATCTATTTCCCTCTCTATCTATCTATAATTATATGCACATATTCTTGTCTGCTGAAACTTACCAGTTTCAGTCTGAGAGGATGTTTTTACATCCCAGAATAAAGTCCTGTGGTTTTGTCCATTGCTATAAGTCTATTTCGTCCTTTCCTTCCTCACATGGATTCTCTAACACTTTTATAATTGCTTTAACAAATGCTGTGATCTTGACATAAAAAGGAATTTCAGAATTCAACAGAAATTATAAACAGAAATTATATACTTATATAATATATACTTATATAAATTATATACTTATTATGCTGGAGGAGCAATAGGCCAGTGACCAGTGGAATCCCTCATGGATCAGTGTTGGGACTGGTCTTGTTTAACATTTTTGTTGGTGACATGGGCAGTGGCATTGAGTGCACCCTAAGCAGGTTTGCTGGTGACACCAAACTGTGTGGTGTGGGTGACACTCTGGAGGGAAAGGATGCCATCCTGAGGGACTTTGACAGACTCATGCCAACCTCATGAAGTTCAACAAGACCAAGCGCAAGGTCCTGCATCTGGGTCCAGGCAATCCCAAGCCCTGATACAGGCTGGGCAGTGACTGGCTTGAGAGCAGCCCTGAGGAAAAGGACTTGGGAATGCTGAAGGATGAGACTCTCAACATGAGCCACCAGTGTACACTTGCAGCCCAGAAAGTTAAATGTATCCTTGGCTGCATCAAGAGAAACGTGGCCAGCAGGTCGAGAGAGGTGATTCTCCCCCTCTACTCTGCTCTCGTGAGAGTAGAGTACCTGGAGTACTGTGTCCAGTTCTGGAGCCCCTGTTACAGGAGGGACATGGAAGTGCTGGATTGTGTCCAGAGAAGGGCCACGAGGATGATCAGAGAGCTGGAGCACCTCTCCTATGAAGACAGACTGAGAGAGTTGGGGTCATTCAGTCTGTAGAGGAGAAGGCTCTGAGGAGAGCTTGTTGTAGCCTTCCAGTATCTGAAGGGGCCTACAAGAAAGCTGGTGAGGGAATTTTTAGGATGTCAGGTAGTGATAGTACTGGGGGGAATGGATTCAAAGAGGGGGGAGATTTAGGTTGCAAGTTAGGAAGAAGTTCTTCACTATGAGGGTGGTGAGACACTGGAACAGGTTGCCCAGAGATGTGGTGGAAGCCCCATCCCTAGAGGTTTTTAAGGCCAGGCTGGATGAGGCTCTGAGCAATCTGATCTAGTGAGAGGTGTCCCTGCCCATGGCAGGAGGGTTGGAAACAGATGAGCTTAAAGGTCCCTTCCAACCTTGAAAATCCCAACCCTGAAAGTTCTATGATTCTAACAGTAACAGACATACAGGGTGAAAATAACTTCGCAGTGATGTTTAAATGACTTTTAAGATGATGTTATTGGAGAGGATGGAATGAATCATTCCGTTATCTAAACACAGACTTCCAGTGTTGTTCTAGGTACTGAACAGAGGATATGACAGCAAACACCCAACTCTCTGGAACAACAGCCATGTATAACACCCTAAACCATGTCAAATGGCACTAGGCATCCATGTTCCAGCAACTGAATCTCACCCAGGGAGCCTGACTTATCTTGATAAAAATATTCCAATGCAAGTTTAGAAAACAGATTTAAGTAGCTGAAAGATCACATTCAAACTGAAACTCTCACTCAAGTTAAACAAGTTTTTCATGTGTCAAAAAGATTATCGTTGTCTGAATAGCTGGAGGAAATTTGAAGGCTGTAAAACCAAAAGATTCATTTACCCAGTGATGCAAAAGACTGAGACATGCCTGAGGCCTTGGTAGCATCCCCTGCCATTGTGACCTCAACTTGTTCATATCCTCCATGCAGAGCAAAGATTTTTTTTCTTGAAGAATCTTAAATTATTTCCTTGATAAGTTATGGAGAAAACAAAACTTGTGCTCAGAAATCTTTTTTTTTTTACATACCTGGTGGGCTGATGTACAGAAAGACCAAAGTATACCTAATACAGGGGAATTCATCTAGAATATTCTTCATCTTCATCTGAAGATTTGAATAGCTTCATCTGAAGCTATGAAACTCATTTTGGACTTGATGATTTGAAGGTCTTTTTCAGCCTTAATGATTCTATGATTCTATGAAAAAGTTCTTCTGGTGTTGTTTTGTTTAGATGAAATGCTTCTTTATTGTGCATTTAAATTCTAGTGAAGGGCATTTGGAGTGCTAACTGGACATCCTGCAGCATGAAATTTTAAAATGGGAATAGGTGAATACTATCTTACCTGACGGAAAGAGATGATTTTCCAATAAAGGTGAGCCAGAAGCATCTGGCAAAATTTTATGCTGGCCCCTTACATTAAAAAAAAAAAAAAAAAAAAAAAAAAAAAGTAAAATAATAATAAAAAAAAGTAAAATTGCCACATAACACTATCTTAACTGTCACTGCCTTCTCAAAAATGATAAATTTCAAGTGGAAAAACCAATATTATTTTTACCCATATCAAAGTACAGCCTTCTAATCCAACACGGGACGTTGAGGGCAGGCAGAAGCCAGATGTGAAGTTCTTCATGTGCATCATCAATGTTGCAAAGGACTGGACCTGATCACACTAGCACATTCCACAGAAGATAGTCCTGTTTTGCTTTCCTACTCTAAAAAAAAAGAATCAAGTACAGATGCATATTTTAATGCTATGTGATCATTCCAATGCCAATCAATGCCTACAATAATTTGAAGGCTATGCTTTTTGTAACATTTATGTGATGACACAGACATGTGGATTTCTAATTGCAGTTTATTTAGTGTAATGAAGACAAATCAGGATATAGGAGCTCAAATAAATGACTAACAGAAAAAATTAAAATTCACCTCTACCGTGTCTGTATTAACATAAATTCAGAGTTTTTTCACTGAAACCAATGAGTTATGTCAGCCTAAATCTACATATTTGCTATTTTTTAAATTACCAGTAATTCAAGTATGTTTTATTTCAGTATGCTTGTCCTCATCCTTATTAAGCCTTTACAATAGCATTTATGCCTATGATCTGAAAAAGAATGTCATTCCACTTAAGAAGACACATCAACATTACCATTTAGTATAGGAATGGGTGTTTTTCTTTTTAGTACAGAAAATTCCCTGTTGACATTTTTTAAGGTAGCAAATTAATTGGACAAAAGATAGAATGGCATTAAAAAACCCAAAACAAACATCTGCTAGTGTTGTTATTGCCAGCTTCTAATTCGGCAATGACAAGTACATCTTTTTCACAGTGGAAGATTTTATTTTTCATTTACTGAGTACTGTGAACAAGCTTGGAATGAGAAGCTGAACACATGCTGCTGGCATTTACTCTGAGCAATAGAAATGTTCAAACAGTGGTACTGCCACCACCAGTAAACCCTTCTAATCTGTATGCCATCCATTGCCTGAACATTCATTCCACTGGTATGTTTGCAAAGTGTAGAACAAGTTCTTCTTGGAATAAGAGAGTGTCTGTCAGTCACAGGGTAACCTGTATATTGTTAGGGATGGTGTCTGCACGGTGAAGCAATCCCAAGGCATCACAAGAAAACTGGAGGTAGCTTTGGCAAAGTTAAGAGATTGTTGGGTCTACTCGCTTTTTTTTTTTCTTTTTTTCTTTTTTTTTTTTGGAAAACTACTTTGAAACTTCCAGATTTGTTGCCATAGGGGTTCTGAAATAGAGGCTTTTTTTCCTTAGAACTCTATACAATAACATCAGACTGGTTTTCTTCTTGAGGATCCTGAAAAACATGAAGTCTCAAGTTCAGTCTGTAAGTAGCGCTTCCCATGCCTATTGGATATTCACGAAGTGGAGAATCAGTAAGAAACAGGCACAGGTGTTTTTGGAGGATTTCATCTGGCATTATCTGGGCTGCACTGTCCCTGTTGTGTGTGATGGACTGATTTTACTGTCTGCTCACAGCCCCAGCCTCTGCCAGCAGCAGAAGCAGGTGCAGTGCGGAGCGTGCGTGCTGAGTGCTGGAGGGGACGCAGCACATGCAGCACTGTCCCATGAGCTGTATATAGGGGATGGTGCTGAGGAGAGACATCTGAGCTGGAGAAGAAAGCCACACTATAATTCAACACTAGCATGAGGGAATGAATTCATGTCAGATTAGCTGGAGAGGAAGAGAATCATTTAGTGTAAATTTGTACGGAGCATGAAATAACAGAGCAGCTGAACACAGGAGGCATTCTAGATGGCAGTACCATTGTGAACATATACTACAACTATTGCTGCCTCTTTTGTTATATACATATAAATATAAATATCAGAAGGGTAATTAATGGTTTTGCCTCCCCAGGAAGAGCGGGATCCTGCTCTGGGCTTGTAGCTGTGGCAGATAGATCTTCCAGCCATCATCACCTTGAATCCATCCCTCCCAGCCTTGATGTCCTTAAATTGCTGCCTCTCCTGCAGAGCTGTGCCAATTGCAGTGTGCAGTCTGGTACAAACCCTCTGCCACAGTGGTAAAGCCAGAGCCAGGGGCAATGCAGACACTGCCTTTGGGGCAGAAAAGGGGCTGCAGAAAACTATTGCCATGGCCTGGGGACAGTGGTGGCTGCAGAAGATGTGAGCTCTCCTCTTGCCCCCAGGCGGGACTGAAATAGCACTTTTTATCAAAGGATGATGCAGTCTCAGTTGTCAATGTCAAGGGCAAAATGGCAATACTGGGCTATTTGGGAAAGTTATGTAAGAAGTATTGCCTGCTCCGTGTGCTTAATCTAGGGAGTAAGCATATGTCATTTATTTAAGATTCCAGCCTCTGTTTAATTACATTTTCAATTAATTTGCCTTATGAGTACTTATAAATAGATTTTCCCTGAAAAATCTAATAACTTTAAGTTAGTATCACTGACAGAAAATGGAATGGTGCCTTGATAGAATTAATTGGTAATGAAATTCTTTTATCAAAGTCAGATATGAAACATGATTTATATATTCTACGGTCAATGCCAAGAGATTATTCTCATTGTCTCTCTTAGGAATCTTGAGACTGGTGGTATGGTGCCCAAATGCATGCTTTAATGTCATCTCAAAAGGGAATCCAGGGTAATTCCATCATCCCTTTTTTTATTATTCCAGATAAAAATTACTCTTTTTTAAGCAAACAATATAATTATTTTCTTTTTAAAGCATTTTTCAGCTAAAAGAAATCAGTGTGCTGATACATTAAAAAATTTTCTTTATGAAATTAAGATCTGGACTTGTTTGGAAGAAATGTAGATATGTTTCTTCAGACAAAAGCTACACTTAGGGGTAAGTTTCTCTGGGGGCGTGAGAAATGTTATTATAGAAAATTGTTTAAAAGTGCTTTCTTTTAATAAAACAGCAAGACAGACTTGTTACAGCTAGAAGTTATTTTCTGTAGCTGGGTAAGTTTTTTTATTCCTTTCTAGGTGACAGCCTTCAGATGGTTTTAGATGTTTTCAGAGCTCACCTCTTACTTAAATTCTCCTGAGGTAAATTTTTAAGAATTTTTTGCATCGTGGTTCGTTTGTTCTGCTAACCAAAGACAAACACAGAAAACCAAGTCAAAAATCCAAACAGCATACAGCATTTGCTACAGGTTTTACTAAATTTCCCCATTTAAATGCATGCTGTGTGACTATGAATTGACTAAATGCTCACAGAAGTTAAAAAAAACCCAAAAAAAACGTTTAGCTGAGGAGTTTATCAGCAGGATCTTTCTGTATTACAGAAAATCTTGTATGCACTGGATATGGTTTAATTCCATTAAATACCTGAGGACAGAGCTTGTCTCACACACCAGCTTTTGCTTTCAAAGCTAATTGAGCAGGCACTACCAGGAGATTTCTATTGGCCTTAAAATTAGCTGCTTGTCTTTCTCAAACTTACTTCACATGCTGATTTTCTGGCATAGTCATGCTCAGACCCATCTGCTAGAGTGCTGCTGTTCTTCTTCACATCATGAACTGATGCATCAGTTGCAGATGAGCAAAGCACAGAGCTCACTTCAATATATGTTCTAGGATAAAATGTGCAAAATGCATATACGAGCTTGCTGGGAACAACGAGATGCAGATTTTCTCCATATGATTCCTAAAAAGAGCCATAGCATGAACATTTGTCCTCTTACCATTAAAAAACACTTTTTTTACTTAGTACCTTTGCTGCACATTTCCCTTTTCATGTTTTCACAGGCTAGGAATAGCAGTACTCTGGGTTATTTGGGATCTCAAGTCCCTGCATAGTCACTCTCCATGACAACTATAAGTCACTCAGTTTTCAATACATTTTTCAATACAGTGTTTCTCTGTCACTCTGCAGGATCGCTTTAAATAGCAAAGTTTTGACTTTGTCATAACACGACTATTATATGTTCAGGATGGAGCAAGCCCGTATCCGTGCCCCAGCTACAGCAGTAATGTTCCTCTTCTTTATTACCTCAATCTCCTCCCCCTAGAAAGAAGACAAATAATATTATTTTTCCTCTCTTCGTCTCCCTCTGCCCAATATAAACTACACATTTCACAGATGGGCCACATCTGCACCTGCTCAATATTTCAAGGACACAGAAATGGGACTTAGAGATTTTTGCATAAACCAGGACAAAACCAAATAATTTTTTTAAAAAAATTGATTATCCTGGGATGCTCCATGCAAAATGAAGAATAAGGACAGGGAAATTTAATCCAAATGGCATGGAAAAATGTTTGAGTTCCATCTAACTCAGTGAGTAATCCATCAGATTCCAATTCTGTATAAGAAAACCCTCTCTGAAGCAGCTCCTAAGATCGGATTTTGAGAGGAAAGGCACCTCATGTAACCCCTTTGAGGAAAACTATTTTCTATTTGATTCTAAATGATGAGGTTATAATCAGGAGCTGGAAATTTGCACCCAGGCTGACAGTTAAAAATATGGGTGAAAAACCATATGACAAAAAAGGGTGGATCAGGAAAAGACGTTAATGTATTTTTTCCTAAGCTGGAAATGAACTTGGGTAGGGTAGATATTTTTTGGATCTTCTGTCCATTTATCTTGGCATGGGGAGGATCTGTGACTTGCTGCAATGAGTGACAAAATTCCAGGAGACCTGTGTTACCACGCTGTGCAGGTCACAGTATGGGGAGGCCATTGATACCCCAGGTCAGTAGCTTATACAGTCATATGGCCAGAAATCAGTGAGAACAGCAGAATCTGACTGCTAAGGCATATACTGATCCTATTTTTTTCTAACGAAAGAGTATAAAGGGGACAGAAAATGTAATCAGACTTTGTATAAATTTTCCAGTACTCTTTCCTGAGATAGCTGAAGGGAATGGTTCTGTTACGAGGGAAAATATAAAAATGATGTTTTTCTGGGATATTTGTTGTGTTGAAATATGAACAGAGAAAAACTCATCCTGAAGCTAACCTCACCAGACTCACCAGACCCATGTAATCAACAGTGGCTTAAGGCATATTGACCGAAAGACAGTGCAATTCAACGTTTTCATTAGGAGTTTGTCTACCATGAGAAAAGACAAGTGATGTCCTATTTCAGGATTTTACTTCATTTACCTCCAAGAGAGATTATCAAAGCCATGCACTGTAGGCACTGACATCTATTCTCTGTCCATGCCTGCCTCAGTTGTTGGACTACTGATAGCACAACTGCTGAAACACCGTCTTGTCAGTGATGAAAGAGACACAGTCAACCCAGATTTGATCACACTTGTGCCCATGATCTTTTAAAGGTTATGCAATGTATGAATACTGTTAAGTTTTTGTAGAAGTCATGCAGTGTTGTATGTGCTTACCTGTAGCTGCCACATTTGTTCTAGAAAACCTGCTATTTTGAAGCCCCAGTGATAAACTAAGGTTTATTAACTCAAGACACAGCTAATGGCAACCAAGGAAGATGCAAGTATCTCGTGTTTTAGCCTCAGATGTGTCCCATCATATTCTGACTTCTTTGGCTCAAATGAACCATTTCTGATGCTCAGGCTGGCTGGGCTGCCAAGGCAGAGGGGTGAAGACACACAGCATGAGGTTCATAACCCCAGGGTGGAACATGAGGCCAGGGCTCTTCTTACCTGGTACCACCACCACCTCCATCACCTCATCCATCCATGGGCAACTCGACAAGCACAGATTTCTCGTAAAACATATGTTTATGTTTGAGGTGATGGCAACCTCTAAGCTGGACAATTAGAAAAATGGTACATAGGAAGTGACTAGCGAGTGACAAGACAGAAAAGTGCCTAGGCCACATGTAAATTCTGCCAGTTAAATAGACTATCTCTCTGAGGAAGATTTTTAAATCCATGCTTGATTTTCATCCTAGGCAAGACAATACCTCATTGCAGCATGTTCTGGCTCTTCATCAAAACACATTCACATTTACTGAGAACTAAGAAGCATTCAAATAGCTTAGATGATGTGGAAGAGAATTATGTATTTACACCTCACAGTTTAATTGTCTTCATTTTTTCCCAGGTATTCACACCTGAGGGTCTGCAGTGTTTCTGGGGAACAGGAGCAGATATGCAGCAAATTGTACTTCTCTTTCCTCTTGATCAGCAGGTGCACAGAGCAAGGAAGGCAGTTATTTTATTTGCCACAGTTTTATCTTCTTGCACTTTTGCAAATTACAAAATGATGTAGAGATCTATGATCCAGTTACAATGATCTTACTTTTTTCCCAGTGGGGGAGAGGGATAATATTAACAAAGGAACAGTTAAAAATGGAAAGATGAAATAGATGAAAGATGAAATAGAGCTTTAACATCTAAAACATAAGTCTTGTTTTTCTCCCTTGGCTCCAACTTGTCCACTACCACATAATATATAGGGAAAAAAATTATTACTCTACTTTTAAAAATGCCTCAAGTTTGGGATGACTTTTGAAAAACTGGGTAGACCAATAACCGTCAAAAACCAGGAGGTGAGTTACGTTACTCAGATGCAGTTACTCTATGTATGAAAAAGCTGTGCAGCAGATGGTAACTCCAGATAGACTTTATGTTTACTTTATTTACATACAAATGAATGGAATCTTTTTTCTTTTTTTTTTTCTTCTTTTTTTTCAATACCAACTCTGCCCAGACTTGGCAAAGAGAGAAATACAAATTAATTTGCATTCCAGATAATACTTGTCACTGTAAAAGAAGACTGCTGTGAACTCTACCTTCTCCTTTTAGGTGGGACATGTAAAAGTTTGTTAAATCTGTTCCCTCATCCCTATAGTAGTGTTTGTCTATTTGTGAAGGAAGTTGCATGACAAGATCAAAACCAACTGAAACAACTGAACTCAAAAACAGACATTATTTTAACAGTAAATATCAAGAAAAGATCATAGTGCATCAACAGCCCTCATTTTATCTTTAGAGGCACTGAGCCTGTCACTTTTGAATGTGAAAATGTTTGCTGCACTAGTGATTTCTGACCTTTTATTTTTGTATTGATGCATGGGTCACATACTTACTTAAAGGTTTCTCTTCATGGAAATAACTTTTATTGCTGGGGTGTTATCAGAATCTGAACACACCATGCACAGAAGCCTGTTGTACAATTACTTGGCCTTTGGCAGCCATTAAATACCCCAGAAAGAGAGAAAAGCTGCAGTGTAAGAGTTCTTCCTACCATATACAGCAATGTCCAGAAAGTCTCTTTCCCTCTACTTGGGACAGGTCATCTCTGGTATGGATTTTTCTGGTGACTGAAAGGATGTCTTAAAGATTGTTCCCAAACCGAAGCTGTTCTAGTGTCCTCCTGTGTTGCAAAGTATAACTGTGTTTGTGCAATCTCTGCATTTGTATTGTGGCTGCATCTTCTGTCTCTGCACCTTTTTAAAAATATTTTACCCGTTTTCCACTCTCTGCCATCTATTCTGATTGGACATTTTCAGGGCACCAGCTCTCATTTGGATGTGCACAGATGAAATCTGCATGAAGCTCCTTTTTATAGCAGTGCCAGAGCACAGACACAAAAACATGTTCCAGCATCAGATTATTGCTGTTTTTTTTCTCACATCCCCATTGGGGTCTCAAGCACCAGCCTGGAACAATTTGTTTAAACACCTTCCTTGTCTCTGTTTTTACTCTTTGCCTCTAATACCTGGATAATAAAACTTCTCTCACAACTATAGTTAATCACAGCTTTTTGAAGTCTTTCTCATCTTGTTGGTTTTTCAGTTAATTATAGATATATATTGAAATTATAGGTTTCCATGTTAACAAAGTTCCTCTCTTTCCATCTGGCAAGTGAGTTTCACTTGAAATCTGGCCAGTTGGCTTTGGTTTTTTACCTTGGCCTGAGTCTGTGGTGAAAGCAGGTGGCTTGTATTACTTTCTTAACTGTCTGCATGGAGGATGATTGCATTATTACCTGTCAGGCATATTATTTTATATTAAATATGCATAATAAGCAGTGGACATAGGTAACATCCTTCAGCCTTGGCTGTCCTTGGTTTTAGGCATATATGTTCGTGTACCACTCCAGTATCCAGAAAAGAGGAGCAATCTTGCACCCAAAAGTGTGAGGAGCTGTAAGTGTGCCTAGGTTCTTCATAAAGATTGAGATGCACATAGAGGGAAGGTTCAACAAATCTATACTTCTTGTTTTATGTAATTCCAAAATTTTTGAACCATCTGTCCCATAAGAAATGTTCTACGTTACAGAAATGAGCCTTGAAAAAAAGTAAGAGTGGCAGGATAAAGGAAAATTACACTGAGAAATATTTCTGAGGCCCTTTCCCTGAGTTCAACAGCTCCTGAAAGAAACCTATTTCCACTCTGTGTTAGATCAGGGATTTACAATCAGGAAAATATTCATTTCATTGGTAACCAAATGGTATAATCAAAAAGAAATGTGGGCAGCAAGTTGGAGAACAAGACTAAGGCAGGTCAGAGCTGTTGGGGGCAAAGGTGGGTGAGTAGTGCAGAAGAGCACACTGGAGGTCCTCTCTGTCACCAAAGGTCCCCTTTATCTCCCAGTTCCCTGTGAATCAGGGGGAGCATCTGAGCACCATAGACTGGTGAGAAGGGCAGTGGTCAAGGAGAGAAACTACCACGTGCGTCACTGTCCAGCAAGGTGAAAGGTAAAACTTGAGAAAAGATATATTTTTCAGTCTGCAGACATTTAATTTGATTAATTTGATGCTATTTGCAAAATGCAACCTCTTTGTCATACATACCCTATACACATTTAGGTTTTGCCAGGCACCCAAGTGAAGGGCACTGAAAGCATGGAGCTTTCAGAGTATACTTCCTTCACTGGAGCATCCTAGAGGCCAAAGGTTTTCATTCCTGCCTAAAGGAGTAGAGAGAGTTAATATATCCTCACAAATGCAGGATGAATGAACTGTCTGTGCCATTGCATTTGTATGAACAACTAATGTGGTTGAAAGCAAAATGTATCACGAATTAGAAATGCAGAGCTTACAAGGATATTCATAAATGTAAATAGCTGAAGAAAAAAAATGAAATCTTTCAGAAACAACAGAGAAAATTAAAAGATACAAGTAATTCAAACAAGCATCAAAGGTCTGAATTACTGAGGAGCTGTTGCTAATGAGGAAACAATTGACTTCACAGAGCAGCCATGCTAATGAACTCTGCTTTATGGATGACAATGAAGTATTTTTTATGAATGCCTAAGACAAAGCTGGCGAAACAATGAATAATAATGAAAAATGAAAATCTCTTAGAAATTGTGAACAATTATGTTTCTTCTGTATTGAGAGCAGTAATTACTTATGTACTTCTTTTGCATTTTCAAGAGTAAGAAATAAAAAGTCCCAATTCTCTACCATATTTAAGCACAAGCCTAAAGAGGAGCATTGGATTAAATTTGGGCCATAGTAGGCAGAAGAATGGTTTGATATCCATGGAGAGTAACATATCCATAGATAACCAACTGCAGGCTCTGCTGTGAATAATCATGATGTATGGTTGCTATGCTGGGCCATATGGGAAACCAGTGGACAGACACACTGTGCTGTGTGCCTGGCAGTGGGCACAGTCGGCCCCAGAAGTTTGACAAACACACAGATGCTGTGAAAAGGGGTAGGAAATGGTTTGAAAGCTCCCAGAATGCAACATGGTGTTGCAGTCAGGAGATCTACAGGGTAAAAATACTGTGCTCTGAACCCAGAAAAGGTCACACAGACACCTACCTACAGACCTTAGATTTTATGATCAAAATCTGTGGATGTAGGATATATGAAGACTCTGTGTAATATTTTACAAGTTGTTAAAACTAAATATTTTGTAGTGAAGTTAAAGGTGCTTTATTCAGCACCTATAAGCACTGGAGCTGTTGTCTGGTGCTTCTTTCCCAGGTTGGCACTAAGTGCTAAAATTCATATCTCCTTGTATTTTCTGGTCTTCCTACTATTAAACTTGTAGTAAAAATATTGTTCTTTACATCAAGTGCTTCCAAGCACTCGACACGCAAGTAACCAAACAAAGCAAGGCAAACAAAAGAACTCACATTAATAAAAAATAAAATAAAATAAATAAATTTAAAAAAAAAAAGACTAGTTTAGCAGTTACCCAGGTATGCCACGAGATGTCAGAATGTGCAAGTGTTGGTTTCGTAGCAACTGCCACAATTTCAAGGGCCACAGTGCTTCCCACTACCTACCTGGGAGTTTTTATTTCTAACTTTTTCTCTATATCCGCTGTTTTCTAGGCACAGCTGTAGCATAAATACTGAAGCCCTAACTGTTCTACCATAAATACAGAAATCCCTTACATTGGAATAACCCTATATGGATTATTATGACTGTCAAAGGTGGAATTAAGAATTAGTTTGCCAAATTAAATATAGAAAAAGTATCATGTTTGTGTGAGATTCCAAATGTTTTAACTGAGAAGCCACCAAGCTTTTTGCTTCTTATGCTGAATCATAATTCTTGTTTTTCTCCAAAAAGCACTCAGTTTCTGTATGTTTTCCTGCTATCTTGCAATATGATTTTGAAAGTTTATTTGCCAACAAATTCTTACATATCTACTGAAATGTCTAAAAGTCCTACAAACTCCACTTCTGCAGAATAAGAACAGCATTCAGTGTCTGATTCCCTTCACTTTTTTTCCAGCACAACATTCATCCCGTGGGATGTAGAACCCAGACCGTGATCAGAGCTGTTCCTGCTTGCCTGCAGCTGGGTCCTCAGGCCTCAAAAGGAAATGTTATCATCCTCTGCTATTCTAGAGAGAGAATATTTTTCCCCCCAAAGAAGCCATGCTCACTTTACAAGAGACTGATCAAGCCCTAAAACAGCACTTCTATTCTTTCCAGAACATCTTTTGCATTGACTCATACAGCTGTAAGTATTCCTGTTGAGTGGGCAGCCATCCTCTGTGTTCTCTTTGTTAAAATCATATTCCTTTTATTTTTTTTTTTAATACATCTAATGAAAGCATCCAATTAAATACTCACTTTTCAGTCTGAGGGCAGCCTGGAAATGAATAGATGAGACTAATGGAATCCTAATGGCCTGTAAAAACGAGCCTTTTATTGTGATATTTTAAAGTTCTTAATGGGTTCTCTTGCTTCGTTTGCTGTCTGAGTGCAGAATATGGGCACAGTGTTCTAACATGGAAAGTGAATTTATTTCTTGCTAACACCTTCTTTGTGGTGAGTTGACCCTGGGTGGATGCCAGGTGCCCACCAAAGGCACTCTGTCTCTCATCTAGCTGGGCAGGGGACAGAAAATACAATTAAAGGCTCGCAGGCTGAGGTAAGTACAGGGAGAGATCACTCTCCAGTTACTGTCACAGGGAAAATTAATTTATTACCAATCAAATTAGAGTAGGGTAATGAGAATTAAAACCAAATGTTAAAACACTATCTTTCCTCCATGCTGCCCTTCTTCCTGAGCTCAGCTTAACTCCTGAATTCTCTGCCTTCTCCCCAGAAGCAGCGCAGGAGGTGGAAAATGGGGGTTGGGGTCAGTTCATCACATTGTTTCTGTTGTTCCTTCCTCCTCAGGGGGAGGACTCCTTGCACTTTTTTCTTGCTCCAGGGTAGGGTCTGTCTCATGGAAAACAGTACTACATTAATTTCTCCAGTGTGACTCCTTACTATGGGCTGCAGTTCTTCCTAAATTCCTCCAGTGTGGGTCTCTTCCATACTGCGCAGTCCTTCAGGAACACACTGCTCTGGTGTGGGTCCCCCATAGGATCACAAGTCCTGCCAGGACCCTAATCCAGTGAAATCTTCACACAGTGTCACAACCTCCTTTGGGCATCCACCTGGTCCTCCATGGGGTCCTCCATGGGCTGCAGGTGGGTATCTTCCATGGAGGAGGGGGGTCTCCTGTGCATGGGGACAGCTTGCCTCACCATCATCTTCACCATGAGCTGCAGCCTGGAGCATCTTCTCACACCGACCCTGGTGTTCACAGAGTTGTTTCTCTCTCATAGTCTCACTCCTCTCTGCCAGCTGCTGTTGTGCAGCAGATTTTACCTCTTTTTAAATACATTATCCAAAAGCCATAGGCTCCCACTTTTGCTGACTGGCTTGGCCTTGGCCAGTTGAGGGTCCATCTTGGAGCCAGCTGGCGTTGGATCCACTGGACACAGGAGAACCTTCTAGCAGCTTCTCACAGAAGCCACTCCTGTAGACCTCCTGCCTCCTACCACAATCTTGCCACAAAAACCCGGTACACCTATATCTCAATATGCATATGAGAAGTGTCTTTAGTCAGGCATGATTCATATAAGCATGTAAGCAAATAAATAGAAATATATTTAATGTACATATTTAAACTCCAAAGAGCTTTTGTTTCAGTTTGGGTGACTAATAGAAACCAAGACTACAACTGCTACTTGTCTGTGTTTGTGCTTAAGATGAGTAGGCAGGACTTGGCACAGACTATCTACCCAAAAAGAAATACATGTGACATTTTAGATGTTGACAGCTTAAAAAAAAATAGACCAGGGTAGCCAAGAATTATAGTATGACTGCAGCTATTTAATTTATGGACTGACTTGTGTAATGCAAAGCTAAAGTGGTGAAGCACTTAACAGAAATAAGACAGATGGTCAGTGAATCAACATTTCTGTGAAGGGTGATGCTTTTATCCATTTTTTTCAGTTCTGTTAGCATTATTATCACAGTATTGATCAAAGAATTGGATTTTATATCAATTTACATTACCTGATACCATATGATCAGAACAAGAGCAAACATAATCTTTCTCCAAGAAAGATGCAGCTTTAATAAGCCTTCTGGCAACAGCTGTGGCAATTTTCATGGAAAACCAGAGGTCAACCCTCTGTTTACATACATATTTAAATCTTCTAAAAGCATTCTTCTGCATACACATTTCTGTTACATTACCTTTAAAAACATTTTGTTCCTTGTTGCTTAGGAAGATGTCAGAGATTCATAATGCAGGACCTCCTGTTTTGAGCACCACCGTACTTAAATGGTACTAAACAAGCTGCTGCTGCTCCTGTTTTATAATTTTTCAAAAAGAAAGTTTGGATTGTTTTTCATCAGCACAATAAAATGTTCAGATGTTCATGAATCAGCTGCCTCTATGATGGAAAATGTTACAACTGCATATTTTTGACCTAGTTTACTGCTCAGTTGATTGTTGTTCTCTGCCTTTTCCTGCTCTGGTGCTCACGGGTTGAAAAGAACAACCTTTTTTATTTTTTTAATTTTTGTCCACATCTGGGCTTTGTGGTGGTGCAGATCACTTGTTTAAAACAGGAGCTTTGGATGCCTTCTGCAGCTGGTGGGATTACACCTGCAACAAGACCTCTCTTATGCCCGAAACAGGCCCTCCTCTCCGTGAGACTGAGACCATCATGGCCTGTAAGGGGTTGAGAGGTTACAGCACACCATGATATTTATGCAGTGGGCTTTTCTGTAGTTTTTACCTCATCATCCCTCTCCTCCATAGGCATGACACCTTCCTGACATGGGCTGGTCTGCCAGGAAGCCCCAGCAGGGGGATTCAGCCAATTTGGTTGTTTCCTCTTATTTCCACTTTCTCACACAGTACAGACCAACTTCTCTGATTTGATTTGTTTTACTTGCTCCATATTTGATATTTGCAAATGAATTGTTTTGTTGTTGTTTTTTGGGGGCTTTTTTGTCATAAATGTGAAAAAGGGAATTCCAGAGTACAGCTTTTTATTCCAGTGAATTTACTGAGGCACTGCTACTCACTCAGGGAATTCACCTGGGTCCAAGGAGAGCAGGACAGATGTGTTATGTAGCACTGCAATAGTTTTACATTCAAACAACTATGTGCTAAACTGCTTCCATTTGTACAATCTCATTTCATAAAGCAAAAAAATCACAACAAAACAAAACTCAGCTTGCTTAAGATTAAGAACCTTTTCCTTTGCTTTGTTTTTTTGCTTTTTGGTTTGTTTGGTGTGGTGGGGTTTTTTTTTGTTTTTAGTAGACTATCAAAACTAATCAAAAAAAAAAAGGAAAAAAAATTCCCTAGGAATTCTTGCTTTAATCCAAACCAAGCAGTAGTCTTCTCAAACAAAAAATAAATTTGTGCATTCCCAAATTAAGGCATTTACATGGAAAACAAACATTTCTCTCTGAAATAAGCTTCAGAAAAATACATATTGATAGATTTTGGTCATGTTGCTTCACAAGGTGTTGCAAGTAACTCTCTTAATTATCTAGAATTCATAACAATAGACCATGGGTCTACTTTGAAAAAAAATTCCGATTTGGAATGCAAGGAAGCACCACAGTCCTCTGGGACAGCAGTTGGGTACCTGATGAGATCCCAAGTGCCATTAGGCACCAGACCATGGCATGCTGCCCACTGGCTGGAGTCAGAGTTTCGAGGCCTGGCTTACATGTATGTCCTATATTTAAACACATATGTATGTGTAGAGGAATATGTCTGCAAGCCAAAGATTAATCTCATCTCTAGAGTAATAAACAGAGAAATTGGACATAGTAATAAATAATTTTAAGATTTATTATGTATTTATTATTTATTTATTATGTATTATTTATTATGTATTTATTATGTTTTTCTTTTAAGTATAGAATCATAGAATTGGCTGGGTTGGAAGGGACCTCAGAGATCATCAAGTCCAACCCTTGATGCACTAGCACTGCAGTTACCAGACCATGGCACTGAGTGCCACATCCAGTCTCTTTTTAAATATCTCCAGGGACGGAGAATCCACCACTTCCCAGGGCAGCCCATTCCAATGTCTGATCACCCTCTCCATAAAGAAATTCTTTGTAATATCCAACCTAAACTTCCCCTGGCACAACTTGAGACCATGCCCTCTTGTCTTGAAGTAGATCCTGAGGTCCTAAATCCTTGCAGCAATGAGGCCAGATTTTGTACAAGTGATGCTTAAAAGCCAGTTCATTGTCTGTAGGGAAAGGGATTTGGGTACCAGGAGAGCAAAGCTGGGAGCAGGCTGGGGCAGGGAGTGCAGAAGCAGAGGCACAGATGTCTCTAAAAACTTGCAAGGCTGGCAAATGCTTTTACAACTGCATCTTCTGAGGCCACCTCTGACTACCTGAACCTGAGCTATGCCTTCGAGTAATCTTTCATTGACAGAGCAGTGTGTGGACCCCATCAGGAATGTGGAGGGAGTAAAGGATGACCACAAGGGTGGTCTTACAGGTAGTGATCAGTGCTGGCTACTGCAAAAATTGCAGAGTGGCAGGCCAGCCCTACTGCAAGAGCAAAAAGACTGGGTTTTTTTGAAAGCAAAGATAAAATCTCTATAATTCAGGTCTGAGACCTGCTGATTTGTAGGCAAAGACACATAAGTATTGCACTTCAAAAAGAAAAAAAAAGTTCTGCATTTTTTTCTTAGCCCATACTGCATTTTAGCTACTTTTTCATTACATTTTCTTCGCTTTTTAATTCCCCAACAAAAAATTCTTTTTGTTTTCTCTCCTTCATAAAAGAAAAATATATTTTCTGTCTTTACCAATATCTGTCATTGGCATTCAGATCTGTATTCCTGGTAATGTTTCTTTGTTTATAATTTTTCATAGCAGACATAGAATATTTTCAATATTCAGAAAGCATTTCGTTATCATTTTCTTCTTCTGGCCAATAGATGGGACTCTAACCTCTGATATCTGTTTTTGCTTTGATCTTATCACATAGATAAATAGTGCAAAACCGATTCTTGAAATCTGAAACATGAGGGATACACCTTAACCCATGTCTCTGAAAAACATCTAAACAAGAGACTGCTGCAGCTGTTGACAACTCAAATAAGCCAGAGACACAGGATGCTGGAGGCAGCAGTACTGCAGATTAGAGCAGGTTTATCTTTTACACAAAGTGTTTCATGAACAAATTAAAACTACTCCCCTTCTGGTTTTTTTTCCTCCCAGAAAACATACATATTGTAGAAGTCAGTTATCATAATGAATGAAAAAAAATAAAACAGCAGACAGGTCAAGTTGATAGGGAGGTTACTCCTGACTGTTCCTGTTGCCTTTTGCTCTTGGGCACAAGTTTGTCACAAAAATCACTAAAGCTTATCAGGAGAAGGACAGAAACACTGGATTTGGCTGGAAAGTATTTCTTTGGATGATAGTTCCAAGATTAAATGCTTGAAGGAAATATCTACTTTGCAAAATTTCTGGTGAAATGAAGGTGGGGTACTAGTGGACTTCAGCCTTATTGGAAATGCACCAGCTCCCAGGGTAGACCTGAAGAGTCCCTGTTATCCTGGCTGAGAAACTGTTGGTGGAAATCCTGGGACATTATTAGTGTCTCTCACAGTCAGTGCCCCGAACTTGATGGCTGGGAGGCTGGGACCTTTCTGCTGGCTGTTCTGGTGTGGGGGAAGCCCTTTCACAAACAGACAGGGAGCTGAATGCCTGGAAGATCTGCCATCATTAACATGGTGTTCAGAGGGCCTTGGCCCTCCAGGTGTATTTTCTATTGCTTTTCCTTTTTCCAGTGAAATGCTTTGATTACTTTAATTTGTCTTTTCAGATTTTGTAAAGGAGAAGAGCAGATGAAGTCCTGCAGCAGAACAGAAGTGCCCCATAGGGGAATAAATTTTATTTTCTAACTGGAGGTGGCTGTGAAATAGTGAGCAGTTTTGTCTGCCAGGGTGCATCTCTCTCCCTTGCTCTTGTTACAGTGTTATAACAGCACATTTTCTTTTAAAGTGTTCTTATATGTTTGGCTATCCTGTGTACTGAGCCTTGGTGGGCTCAGCTACAGCCAGGTTAACATCACACATTAGGATACAGATGGGAGTGCATGCAATGAATGTAACAAATGCATAACACTGCCTTGAAGGCATTTGCCCAAAATTGATCATAATAAGGGGGCTGATGCCATCAGCCTCAAGCTGATGCTATTAAAGTGGGAGGTCACCATCAGCCAGATTAAGCAGCAACCAGGGAATTATGCATGGCTTTCAATGTAAAGGGGTCATCTGGAAAAGAGATATGAAAGGCATGTGAATATTTGTGACAAGAGAAAGTGAAGAGTATTTCCAGCTGCAATCAGGCTGGCTTTGATACTGCCAGGAGTCACCCCACCAACACCACTACCTCTGCCCAGGTCAGACAGAGCATCACCCCTCTGGGTGACATGGGGGCTGTGGGGTTCCTCTGCCCAGCTGACGAGGGACAGGACAGCAGAACTCTGGGGACCCATCCTTGCAGTGTGCAAGCATGAACCCAGGGGTTGCTGACATTTGTGTACTCATTAACATTTCCTAAAGTGTCTAGCATTGTAGATATTCCTGATACCATCCTAATTTTACAGGACACTACCAGGAGGCTCTGCCTCAGTGCGTGTCTGGCTACACCTTGGGCACTGAATGCCCACTGGCATCTGGAGAGCTGTAGCTGCACTCCTGGAGTGTGTCTCATGCTTTAATTCTATCCAAATGACATCAGTTTTATGCAGAAAGAACCCAGTGCTCCAAAAGCACTCCCAAGCATGGAAAACAGGGGCATACAGGGGTGTTGCTGGTTCTCCCAGCAAAGCAGATAGTGCAGATGTGTTCTCAGCTGGTTGAGTATGTTACCACAACATGGAAATCTCAAACAGCTCTCTGCACCCAGCACAACTTTGTAGATGGGATGTCTGCCTACCCCACCCACCGTTCACTAGCAAAATGAAAAATGATGTCATCGTGGCCTCATGCGTTTCTTTAATGAAAAATACTAAGTAATTTGGTTGGTATTTTAATTTATTAGGTTGTTATCTACTCAATTTTTAAAAATCTTATTTTTACAAATCATTGAAGTCCCAAATAACAGGAAGGAAAACGTGAAACAACACACAATGGCTACAAGACCTGGCAATTTCTTACTTAGCCATCGTCACCAGTTATCAAATTCTATGGGGCTTTTATTTGTGATAACCAGCATGTCACCTTATGCCATCATCATGCAATAAATGAATTAGTGTAGGTTTATGCTACAGGAAAACCTGGCACTTAGTAAAATTAAATATTAATATTTTGGAGGTTTACAGTCTCGACATATTTCCGTTACTTTGAAGCAAGTGAACTCCACCACTTTCAGACTAACTCCCAGGAGATCTGGGTGTGCATTAGACAAAGAGGTTTTGGCAAGTCATGCAGCATCCCACTCAGAGAACACTGGAGAGATGGGGAGGCTTTGATCATTGACTGATTGAAAAAAAAACCAAAACAAAATAGATGAAGGGAAAAGGGAATTTCTCGATCATGTTGAAGTTCTACAAATAAAATATGACATCCCCTTTAACAAGGGCTTTCATTTGTCCCCAGGCTGTCAGCAGGCTGGCCAGACTGATTAATCAGATCAATGTCATATCAGATGATCAAAAGTTGTATTCCTTGCATTCTCTGCCCTCATCTGCCCTCTGCAATGCTCTGTAACTGTTGTCTGGACAAAGGCTTTGCTCAGAACATCCTCTAGCAGGCAAATGTGAATGTGTGTGCACTTTTTACAGGGCAGCTCAATGTCCAGCACACAAAAACTGTACAGCAT
Source organism: Florisuga fusca (assembly GCA_038090715.1). Classification (NCBI taxonomy): domain Eukaryota; kingdom Metazoa; phylum Chordata; class Aves; order Apodiformes; family Trochilidae; genus Florisuga; species Florisuga fusca. The sequence continues at coordinate 16,374,127 of JAAWXA010000021.1, forward strand.
GCTTAGGCAACATATGTGTGTGTCTATCATCCCTCAGAGGGAGCATGTTTCCGCCCACACAAACACCTGCTATTGCCACATTTTGTCTGAAATTACTCCTTTAATTCTCTGAACCAAAGCAGCAAGGTTGCAGACTACTGAATTTTCCCGAATCTCTAAGCTGTTGCTAACTATTTCTCATGTTCCAAATGATGGATTTGTTTCTCTCCTCCTGCTTGCCTCCCCTTCACTCCCTGAAATGTGTCAAAATTGATGACCTGCACGTTTAGAGAAATTAAAGGAAACATCTCCTTACGTTGCACATGATTAACCTCTAACTTCACCAGTGAAGGAGAACATTATTTCAAACACTGCAGGTGTACTTTGAAAAGGACAGAACAATTTTAATAACTAGTACTTTTACAGACAAATTTAATACATTAAGAGTAATTTATCATTATACTTTTAGGTACTTCACGGCTGTATTAGAAACCAAGAACTAATATCGGTTCCTCCGGGTAGAACACTGCCCAACGTGTTAGTGATTTTTCCATTATAATTTCTCTAAACCCTAATAGTGTTGATGGCCTGAAGCTGAGTTTATTGAAAGAATAACCTGAAACGTAAGTGCAAACATGTCTTCTTTCTGTAGGAACTTGAAAACATAATTAAATGCTTTCGACCTATACACCTATGTACACCTGTTGTGGCCTCTATGCTTGAGAGAATAATGGGTAAGAGCCTCATCAAATTGCTTGGTGGCCATGGCTGCTTGGGTGAGTGGCTACTTCTGTACTGCAGCTGTGTTGGAAGCTGGAGTCTGGCAGCTCAGGATTCAGGCAGGCTGCACTGCTCATCATCCTCTTGACTCCCGGTACCCTTTGCCTCCCTCCAAGGGCTCCACACATCATACTCAGTGTGCAGGGCGTGAGGACATTTTGCAGTGTTTTGTATTCCTGGGGAATATGAGTGCTAGGTCAAATAATGCTTTTAGCTATCTCTGGATAGATATATCGATTTAAGTGTAATCCATTAATGGAAGAATTATGAATTCATGACACAGAGTTTTGCAGCCCTGCACAGAACAGTTGTGCTTTTGTAATGACTTTCCTTGTTTTCTAAGTACACTTGAAACCTTCTGCACCATCCACTAGAGTGGATGACCTTCTTTGCCCCCAGGTTCAGATAAATTACATAACCAAGCTTATCCACTCCAGTTCTCCAAAAAGATAAGAGATGAATCAAGCAATCAATGCCAACAGCAGCACCAAATATGCTGAAGACCCAGGATGGCCTTACATTAAACTACAGCTGATCACTGTAACCTAGGAAAGCCAGACTGCTTCTCAACTCTTTTACCTCTATTTAGAAATAAATACCTCAATGAAAATTATTAAAATGTCTACATTTTTTCTACTGTATTTCCTCTATTTAAACGAATTCATTACAATAGTTTAAAACATAATAGATTAAAATATTACTAGATTAAAGTATTTTAATTTTTAAATTTTTTAATAATTTTAAAAAATATATTTTTGGGAAACTGAGAGACAATGGGAAAAATGTGTCTCTATGCTAGCAATCTATAAGGGTACCTGCTTCATGTGGATTTCTAGCTCCTCACATCTTACGCATTCATCTTTGCCTCCTACTCTGTTTTTTTCCTCAAAGTGGAAGAAGGACACCTGTTCCAGACACAAGCATTGAACAGTTCAGAGGACAGTTTCTCCCACTGAATTGACTCCTTAAACAATTGACAGAGGCGTGATAGAAAAATTAGTCTCTTTATTTATGCACATAGGTGAAATAAGTGTTCAGATTCTTCACGGGGAAGTCCAAAAAGATCCCACGATGTTTTGCCTTTGGCAAGACACACAAAATATATGATATAAAGACCTAGGTCTTAGATGCTATGAAGCAGCCATATAATTTTTTGCCATCTGCAGTACTTTGCAAGTCAGTATCTCTCACCTCTGCATCTTACATCCTTTCCTTTTGGTGGCTGGAATTATCCATCATCTCTCCCAGTCTCTGCTTCAGGGATACTGAGGAGCCATTGGGGAGCTAGAAGAAACTTCTGTTTCAGCACTGTAGGGTGGAAAGAAAGACAAGAGTTTGCTTCTGAGAGAATGACCAGACTGTAGGAAAACAGGGCTGAACTGCCCACTTCCAGTGGCCGTGACAACTGGTGGGAATACGTCCGAGAAAAAAGAAGCGGAAAAGCACGAAAGCTGCATTTCTGAAGATTAAGACCCAACGATCAGGGCAGCCTGCCACTTAAGCTGTAGGTGTGGGGTAACCCTGAATATGGTCTTCATCAAGAGGAGACCACCCATGCTCCCAGACTCCCCTCATCTTTAGTGCAATCTACTGCAGAGGAGGAGCAGGTGGACTGCTGCCTGCCCTGGCAGCTGGGAAGGAGGAGCAGTGGTGGGTGGATGGGTGCAAGCCACCCTGCATTGCTGACTCTCCTCTTATGCTCTAACACTGGGAACCACCTGCAAAGAAGGATGGCATCTGAACACCTTTCTTGTCATGCTCATGCGAGCCCAAGAGGGAAAGGTACAATGAGGGGTAGAGGGTGGGAATCAGAGAGGCCTTTCTCCATGGGAAAGAACAGCAGGGATTAGCAGGCTGCTTAACCTGCAGCTCACCATGTCTGAAATGTGCCCACTGTGTAACATACCTGCATGGTTTGCTGCACCCTAAGGGGCCATTGGAATGAAGGAAAGACTCAAAGACACTAATAATCAAACTAAATCAACAAACAAGCCTTAAGCACTTGCTCCATATGCAATGCCTGAATGGCTTTTTGTTTGGTTGGGGTTTTTTGTTTGGTTGGTTTTGTTTTGTTTTGTTTTGTTTTCATTTTCTTGCTAAACAAACCAGCAGCATAAAATAGATAAAATTGTTGTGGAAGAAGTTTTTGTTATCAGTTGCACACAGCTTTAGCTTCAAAGAGAGAAAAAAATCACTGAAACATTCAAAACTGGGAACGCCAGTGGAGGAACCCGTCTGCAGAAGGTGCAAATTCTGGCGTGGGTGTCTACCTTGACCTCATGTAAAACTGCAAATTGCACATGAAGCCAAGAGCTGACAGCAGCTTTATGAGCTAGACTAGAAAGAACTGTTTGTATCTGCTATGCAAATTACTGACATTAATAAATGCCAGGGCTCAGGGACAGAAAGAAGTGATTGCTTCTTTAAGAGAGGGGAGTAGAATAACTTTAGTCAACGTTGTTTTGCATTTTAAAGCTGGAGAAAAGGATGTGGTCCTTTCTTCTGTCAAATACATATATGTATTTTAATTAGCAAACGTAAAATGAGGTAAGAACCTCGAATGTCTTGCACTTTTATTATCCTTTCGTTAGATTAACTCTTAGAGCAACACTGATTTGTTCTTGGTGCTATGCAAACAGACAATAAGGGTCAGTCCCTGACAATGGTCTAAAGAGACAACAGAGACCAAAGTGGGGACATAATATCCTGACTTATAGCTGAGAAGCAAGGCAACAGTGTTTAAACTTGGAAGATCAATGTTGATCATGTTTCTCCCTTAGGAAGAGCATCAAGGAAGGCAAAATATAGCAAAAAGTCCATTTTTTATTGATCATTTACTCCTCAGGGACAATTCAGTCCTGAGTCACTGCTGAGCAGCGTGTGATGGGTAATGTCGAGTCAATCACTAAGCTGCTCCAGTGCAAGGAACTTCATTGCCAAGGGTCTATTTTGCACCTTTCACTGTGCCTTCTGTAATCACCTCAAAAGAGATGACGACTCAGAATGAGTCAGATGTCTTCTGTTCTTTTTCTGAGCCTTTTGTGTACTTGCAGGTAAAAATAAACCAAAACAAAGTAGAGAAACAGTCTGTAAAGTCAAGATGTTGACAGGAGCAGGTGGAATATATGAAATGAATTTTAGCATTTAGTGTCATGTGTTCTCTTTACTTCCATGGTACAGGCTTGCTTTTACTAGACTTTCAAAATACAATGTATAGAATGTTTCAGCTAATTTGAAACCATCAAGTGCCCACATGCAAGTGCATCTTCCTAGGCATTTATAAGCATTTTTGTAAAGAGATTTTCCATCCGAGGAAAAAAAATATCTTTATATTTATCCTATAACAATTCAAGAAATATATGTGTGGGTTTGGTTGTGAACTTCTTGCTCTCCTGCACAGACCATTATATGACTGGGTATTGTAGTTTTGTCATATGAAAGAAAAAAAAATGCTGTGTTCTTCCTTGTTCTTCTCAAATATGCACATTATCAAATTAGGAGAAAGCAAATCCAAGCTTGGTGCTATTCAGTTCACTGATCCAATTCTAATATGTTGGATTCATGTCACGACCTTTATTCCTTATTTTTCTGTATGTGCTTGCTGGAGCTAACAGCCCTTATATTTTAGTGACTAACAAGCTACACTTCTAATTGGACCTAAGCAAGCATGAGAGAATTAATATTGTTCACATGTGTCTATCATAAGAGATCTGAGGTCAGAAGAGAGACAGAATTCTAAGTATTCCTGCAAAGAGATTAAAATATTGCTTAATGAGGTCTGTGGAGTACACTGATACAATGAGAAGTATGTTGCAATTTCTGACTGTTGCTATTATTTTAGGAAGTCAAAAATATTTACTGGAATAATGAAACTGTTATTATTTATGGTTTCTAAAAGTCAATGGGAATAGTATTGGCTTTTTAAGAGCCATAGGGATTTCCAGTAGGGATTCTCATTTGAATATCACTACTTTGCTCAGTTTTAATGCCAATTTTATCAGGCTAAAACCCTCATGTCTGCTAAAAATGTGTTGTTTTTCAGACAGACTTGGATGTTAAAGGTTACTTGGGCTGATCTTCTAACTGGACGACTTCATTTCTATGTGGACAGTTATATGTTTTGTTGAGAACTCATGCAAATATTGTCTAGTGAATTTGCAGCTCACACAATATCCTTTCAAATAATAGGTGCTTGCAAACAAACAAAAATCTTAATATAACCTTCCCTTGCCATATCCTCACAAAATCCCCAAACACAATGAATTCTCCTTGATTCCTGGGGTTCAGCTGAAAACCTCTTCTCTTGACTCTTGGTGATTCCAGAGACTCAGAGATTCTGAAGCTACATACAAAACCTCTGCTCTTTCTTTTTTTCTCCTCTGCTTCTCATTTTAATGAGTGGCTCAGGCTTCAGTCTCAATTATTCACCCTCATGCCTGGAACTGGAAAATTCTCCCCCTCGAAGAGATGAACCAACACGACACAAAACCAAAATTGTGTATGTGTGTGAAGTATTCAACACAAGCTCTGTCTTTGGTTTCTTTAAACTTTCATGTATTTGATTCCTTTGATCAATGGACTGAAGAAAAATATTACAATTACTCATGAAAATCTGTCTGTACAAAGGTTCCTACGTAGTGAAAATGAGCAGCCACTTCCAAAGCCTCTTACACCACTCTCCATGTTTGCTCAATTTCTGTCACCTCATCAGAGCAGAAATTCTGCATGAGACTTCAGTGATAAGTCACACCAAAACAAGCAATGGGCAGCAGTCAGATGCAGAGCAAAAAAAGATCAAAAGCAAAAGAGGCTGCAATGTTTTTGTAATAAGGGACTTTTTTTCCAGCATATTACATATTCTATTTCTCTTTCTTTTCATGAGAACAGTAGTCTGACTGCACAGGACAAGCTAGGGGCATGTAGGTAAGCCCACTCATAATGGTTTGTAGCATCATTGGAAAGATTTCAGTTTATAAATTGAAATTTAAAAGTAAAAGTATGTGAAAGGCAGCCCAAGATCACTTGGCAAATTACTACCCAAGCTGGAAATAGTACTCAGAAATACAGACCCCAAATTACATGCTTTGTGCTGGGTCACCAGGATGCAAGAATGCTGCTATGGTGTGGAAGAGAATATCTTCTTATCAGTACATAATGAAGTATAAAAAGAGGAATAAATGGTCAGCTTAGGCAAGGAAGTAACCACTGGAATTCCCTGAGGGTATGAACTGTTTAGGATATCAATAATAACTATAGAAAAGGGGCAGAATAAAGTGGCACTGTTTGCTGACAATCCTAAACTATTTTTTGTAATAGAAACAAAGTCTGACTGATTCATTTCAGTAGTTAGGAACAGTTAATTGTCACTATGCCACTACATAAGTTGATAGTGTACACACTTGGAAGACCATGCACAATTCTGATGCTTTGATCTTAAAAAGAGGGAAGTAAAGCCCAAAGAAGGGTGCAGAGCATCTGAAAGAAGGATTTAAGGTACAGGGAATCATTAAACAGGCTAATATATTTCAGAAAGAAAAAAAGGCAGTTGAAGTGGAATGGTAGAGGTCTATCAGCTACCTGAAGGCAAGGGAAGGTTCACTACCTTTCCTGCAAAGAGAAGGATCAGAGGAAGCTAGCAGCTGGAATGTTAAAAACAAACAAGTGGACATCTTTCTTCTCATGATGATCTGATCTAACATGATTGATCTTGTGTTCTAATATAACCTAATTTAACATGAAACTTCCAAACCTATATTTCAAGTTTTGAACTGCATTTGGAATAAATGTTTTTGAATAAGATAAAGCTGCTGTAAATCAAAGTAGCTCTGCTGCATAAAACAGGTGAAGATATGTGTGGAGCCACAGAAGGAAGAAAACCAATACAGAGGTGGTAAAGGCATCTAGATGGGCTATTGCTGTGGATGAAAAACTGGACAAGAGCTGTCAGTGTGTGCTAACTGCATCCTGGACTGCATCAAAAGAAATACGGACAGCATGTCAACGGAGGTGACTGTCCCCTTCTGCTTCATTTGGTGACATTCCACCTGAAGTGTGTCCACTTCTGGAGCCCCCAGCATGAGAAGGACATAGAGCTGATGGAGGGACCCAGAGGAGGACCCCAGAGGTGACTTGGGCACCTCTCCTGCGAGGACAGGCTGAGAGAGTTGGGGTTGTTCAGCCTGGAGAAGAGAAGGCTCCAGAGAGACTTTATTGTGACCTTTCAATACTTAAGGGGCTTATAAGAAAGGCAAAGAGGGAATTTCCAGCAAGGTCTTCTGTAACAGGACAAGGGGCAATGGCTTTAAAATTAAAGAGGGTAGACTCATATTAAATATAAGGAATACCATTTTTACAATGAGGATGGTGAAGCATTGGAAGAAGGTTGGCCAGAGGGGTGGTAGAAACCCTGTCCCTGGAAACAGTGAAGGTCAGGCTGGATGGGGATCCAAACCCAATCTAGTTGAATTTTCCCTACTCATTGCAGGGGATTGGACTAGATGTCCTTTAAAAGTCCCTTCTAACCGAAAGCATTCTATTTTATGCTTGTTTGTTCTACAATTCTTACAGAAAAACATGTAGGTTGGAAGGAAGGAGGAACCAAATAAATGATTTATTCAGAAAAATTACTGAAAAAAAAGTTTCTCATTTTTCTGAAATACAATGATCTGTACTAATAGTCCAGGAAAATTTGAAGTTACAAAGGTTTTTACAGTTTCAAAGGCTGGATCCCTTTGCTGTCTTCTGTTCACGTGGCATGAGCTATTTCCCATGTTACAGGAACTATTGCAAAGGAAACTGTTCCTTACATTTCTTTCAAACTTCTCTTATATGTGATCTTTAAAAAAATACAATTCAATTTAAACTGAAATGCTTTACTTTAAACACAACAAAAGAGATCTAGCCCACAGTACTGGAGTAAATTTCAAATTTTTGCATAGGACTTTTCTTCCTTGGAGGAAATCAGAGTGCAGAGCTATTGCAGAACTGTCTATATGGAAAACTGTTTTGTTTTCCACAAGTGGCTGAGGAAGTTATTTCTTCAATACTCACATCAAGCTGTCATGTCATGTGGAAAATATCTACATTAGCTTAAAATCATGTATTATTTTTTATTCTCCTTTGAAGATTTTGCATCATTCACACTTTTATTTGAAATTTATTTTATTTATCTGAGCTTTATGGATACACGAACAACAAGTTGCTAGGCTTTCCATCTGAAAGACCTTTATTCTGTTTTATTAAAATAGCAAACTAAGGACTGTCAGCACTAGCTCAGAAGTCTCCTGATCCTTGTGGTGTTAGCATCAATATATTTCATCTATAGCCTGTGACAGCTGAATATCTTTAGAGAAATTAGAGCTTCCAATAGAGCAAGGAGAAAATATTTCCCTTTGTTAAGGGGTAATACATGATAGAACTGGATGAAAAATACTACTTTTCTCTGGTTAAAGATTTAGAGATACCTTGCTGCTTCCATTTTAGCAGATAAGCAGACCACCTGCTTCTCAAAGCCAAGCAGATCAGGGACAAAAATCTTCAGACTTTAGGGAAAAGCAGGACCCAGTGTTAAAAGTAGTGAGCTAAGAAGAGCCATTAGGCAGAAAGTTGGTGGTTCTGTCTCCCTGTGGCTGGTTGTTGTAGTATGAACTGCTGCAGCCCACCTGGAGAGAGGGCATGGGGGAAATTCAGGTCTCTGTGAGGAGGTTGAGTCCAGCTCTTCAACAAGTCGCCTGATCACTCTCTTCCAGTACATTTTCACATAATCTTTGTTTAGAAGAAATAGTCATTTTTTGACTGATGGAAGTGTCACTGAAGTGCTTCCAAACAACTTTAATACATAGTAAAAAAGTCCTAACAGCTACTGATTACATTTTCACAGGGTTTTTTTATTTTTCTGGCAGGAAGGGATTCTCCTGTAAAAGCAGCAGCATTTTAGGAGGGCATCCCCTCAGCTGGAACTCATTCGGCACAATAATATCTTCAGTGACTTGAGGCCCATAAACCATTTCCATTTTCCTTTCATATAGCTGTATAGGTCTTGAATTTGACTCCAGGGCTTTTTTTTTTCAGAACTTTTGTTGGTTTTTTTTTCCCCTATAATACTCTGAAACTCTGTTTTGTTGTTTGAGTTTCTTTTCCTTGACTTGGGAACTATTGTCTGTTCAACAACACTACCTCTTTCCTGTCCTGCCTTTGTATACTAAAATCTTGAGCACAAAACCCTGCAGTAGAACCTTTACTTAGCATTGACCCTTTTCATTATTTGCTTTGAGTGAATCACAAGTACCTGCATTTCCTGGGTAGGGGATATTGATGCAGATGGACAACAGAAAATCTGCAAGTGACATTCTGGAGACTCCTCTGGAGTTACTTTCAATTTATTATAATACTTCCAATCAAAGCATTATCCTAATCCACTTATTGGTGCTTGATAAGCATCATGAAATAAAACTTTGCTGAGGATTTTTATTAGCAACTGCAATTCCTCTGGAACTATTTGATCACTTTTGTCTGAAATTACTCTTCTCAGATCATTGACTCTGTAAAGTTAATGATATGTGCACTGTAACTGGCTTCTTAAATATGTTTTGAGTCCCCTATGATTAATGTGCTTATTCTTGCCAGAAAAAAGTGAAGCTGTAGTATACTCAGGGATCTCAGACATGCTGTGAGGCACTTTCTAGAGCATCCTGGAAATTCCCTTGGTGCAGTGATGACCTGCTGAGAGAACTTCATCCTGGTTTATTCCTTTTGCCATACAAGTGATGGCATTTGGAGTCCTGAGTTAGAAGTGCTGCTGTGCCAGGACCCATGGTCTGTTCAGACCCCCTGTCTCTACTACAGAGATTGGTCTCAGGATTTCACCTTGGTTCTAGGGTAAGGACTCTGGGAAGATTAGAGCTGCTGAAAGGGACCCACATGCACACTACTTGCTAGAGCATTCACAGTACCAGCCTGCCCAGTCACCACAGGCTCCTGAAATTCTGGACCAGCCATGGCATAGCTCTAAGGGACAGAAGGGACATGTGACAAGTTCTTTGAAAAAACTACTTCAACACTACAAACTCCCAGCAAAGCTCAAGATTTTCAGAAATTCAGATGCGTAAAGGTTGCTGTCTATGGCCCAGTTCTGTGCAGCTTTACAAAAGCCATAGCATGGCAGCACTGTGTCCAGTTGCACATCCACATATAGTTGCATCTTTATTTTAATCTTGGGCTTTGAATCCTTTTGACAGCTTTTACATAGATTTTTACCTGCTGTTTGACTGGTGTTCCCACAACAGGTAAATATGAATGCTTTCTGTTTTTGCTAAAACTTCAAACATAACAGAACCTTAATGTAGATGGAGAAGCCTGTTCGTTTTGTCCAGGGACTCAGAAAAAAATGACTGACACTTTCTGATCCTGAGAGAGACACTGCCTTTTCCAAACAGCTTCCCAGCTCTGCACAGGTGAGCAGCATATCCTTGATCTGCATTCCCATCAGCAGAGAGAGGAGAAATCTGACATATAGCTGCTGCACTTTTATTTTTCAAAGATAAGAGACATGATGTCTAAAACTATTGTATCTCTGTTCACACATTTCTGTCTCAGCATTGAACATGCTGCCTCAGAGCCCTCCCAGGTCTGCTGGATCTGCTTTTATGAAGGTGCCTTGTGAAGCCAGATTAAAGCTCCTGGAACCTCCTGCCTTTTTGCTCATACAAATTGCAGAGGATGAACATTTCAAAGGGTTACAGGTACTTAGAAAATCCCCACAGTCTCCAGGAGCCTTAGCTCTACGTATTTCACTATTTAACATAATTTCATCTGTGATAAAATGATCTGACCACTAATGCTGTGTTGTCAAGGAGATTATTTGGCCTTTCTCAAAGGCAGTTCACCTTTGTGGAAAGCAAAAAGCTTGGGTTAACAATTCATTGTAAAAGAGTGCCCACGCGCTGTCACTGACGTTATACAGATAGCAGCATACATTAATTTCTTGTTTCTGCCTTCTTGAAAATTTGTTATCCCAGTTGGTGTGTTTTCCAGTGCTGAAACTGCTTGGGGTTTGAACTCCTAGAGAAGATCTCTGACAAAATGTTCTAGGTTATTTATGGCTGTCAGGAAGCAAAAGGCAGGGAAGCAAATTATTGCTGCATATCACTGCAGAGGCCAGTTTATAAGGATGATGGGTTATAAGTGCAGTCCAGATAAATTTTCTGAAATTATTTTTGATGCCTGTGAATAAAAGGATAGGAAGTTATGTGTCTCTTTGCACAGTCAGAATCTGTTCTGATGTCTGCTGGAATCAATGGGGAAACTTTCCCTCTTTTGCATTTTGGGTCCACTTTGTGCATAAAAAAGATCATGATCAAAAAGAAAAATAAAAAAAAGCCAACAATGAAGGAAGGTCTTTAAAATCTTTAAAACCAAACCAAACCAAACAAACAATCAAAACCAGACAGTGTACTGTTTGCTTCAGCTGATGTGTAAGGAAAAATGAAAACAATTTTGTAATCTAGAAATTGAGGACTGCCATATCAAGGATTAAAACATCCATTGCATGCAGGCAAAACAGGCAAACCAGTCTTAGAGACACAAGTTAGAGCCTCTGAATCTGAGGCAGGTGTTCAGTTTGAAAGAAAGACATATACCTGGCATGATATAAAAATAATTGGGCTCTCCAACCAGTATATGTTGAATAGAAGTCTCAGTTTCCAGAAAAGTCATTATGTTGTCACCTTATCAAGACTAAACATCATGAATGTGAATTTAATGGGCACTCATCTAGAAAAAGGGTTGTCTGTGCATTCAGTTCTTGTCATGTCAGCTGTGTAATAAAGCTCAGAAATGGCATGCAGTACAAAATGTGTTTTTGCAGTTACTCAGTACACATAGAAATTTCCATCCTAGAAAAGATCATGACTAAAAAGTGTGGTTTCAGAGATGGAACACAAAACAATAAATGCACCAGTGCAACTTGTTGCATTGGGAATACTCATTGAGAGCATCTGCCATCTTCAGATATTTTTTTTTTTAATAGGACTGTCTTTTTAAGGGTTGGTTTCCTAGGATATTTTCTGGTTAATAATCTCCAGAGTTAATTTTTTCAGCTAAAAATCCTTTGTACAGAGCTTGGTCTTGCTGTAATTGCTCCGGGAAGATGTGAGCAGTGATCCATTTGATCTGCTTAAGTATGTGTTGAGTTTTGCTTTTACCCGGTTTGCACACCTATTCCTAACAATGAGGAGTGAAATAATGATTCCTGAATGACATCCAGCATGTCCTCACACAGACATGCAGGTGCAAAGAAGCCTTCTATTCCCTGCATATTATGAATTCTCATCCTTCTTTTCTGAATTCATCATGTTTCCAGATGTTTTCCGATACATACATCATTGCAAAATATCGAAACTGGTTTGTATCGAAACTGTTCATAAAGTGCCTGTTGCTGGGGTAAGCGTACCTTTTTCAGACACATTTTCAAGGATGGAAGATTCCTGGCTCTTTCATAGAATCATAGAATTGTCTGGGTTGGAAGGGACCTCAGAGATCATCAAGTCCAACCCTTGCTTCTCCGTAAGCAGCAGGAGAACTCACCCCTCAATACACTGAAACCACTGTGTGGCTTATAGAAAAGTCCTAGCTTCATTTTCATGTAAGTTTTACTACACTGAAATCCACTGTTTCCAAAGTAACAATGCATTAGGAAAAATTATTGTATATAGCAAATTCAGAGATGTGTGACTGGGCAGCCACAATCAGACAGAAAAAACAAAAGATGCCTTTTGAGCTGGAAGGCTTTTATTGCCTTCTTTGTATCTCTTCTGGGAATGTGTAGAGCCAGGATGAGAAAACTGGCATACAAATGTATGTGCAGAAACATCACATTTAGCAGAGGGAAAAACTACAAGTATCTACTTTCTCAAAAGACAGTAGATAGTGACTCTTGGTATTTCAGGTGTTTTCACGAGTTATTTTATTGCAGAAGTAAAAAGAACAAACTAAAACATAAAGCAAGAGTTTAATTTTTTTTCCTCCCTTTCTTCAAAGTGAAACTTACCAGTGGGCAGCAATATTTCTATCCCTACATCCAAGCTTAATGATTCTTTGATTTGCCTGACCTGCTTGAAACCCTAACAATTTTTTCCAGGAAGTTTGCTTAGGGCTGTGGGTTGAGCAGCCCTGCTGAAAGACCTGCTGCATGTGCTTCTCCTCTCTGAGCTGTTTCTGACAGCATAAACAAGCAAGGTAAGACTTATCATAATAAAGTAAATAACCCTTGCACCCATCTTTTTGGTTGCAGAGGGGTCCAAACAGCTTTTGGCTCCTCAGGCTGTTCTGTATCCCTTCAATACACACCCACATGTTTATACATACACACACACATGCTGAGGACCGAAAATATCTGAAGCCCTGTTATAAAAACACCCTCCATCAGGCAGCTCATGACTCTCAACTCTACCTGGTTTCGGTGGTGGGTCTGGACACATTAGAGAAGACACTGAAAGTGGCTCAATGGGCAATTAACATCAGGTTTTTTTAGTAGAATTACTTGAAGGAATGTGTCCATTAAGATCTGGCTTTCATTTCATATAGAAAACACGCAGCCAAGCCTTCAAGAAGAAGCTTTTTTGGTGAGGTTTCTCAAAAGCAGTGAGAGCAGGTTTGGTTCTGTTAGCTCCTCATTACAAGGGCTGCCACGTTTGCTGCCAACAAACCTCATTCTAATGAGGCAGAGAATTTGATCCTGGAAGCACAGCCTTGACTTTGTTGAATATCATACAGTTATGTATTTCAGAAGCATTGCAGAAGTCTGGACTGACCGTGAAAATGAAAATGTTGGCTATGAGCAAAGCAAGAAGCAGTTGTTACAAAGAAAGAGAATCCACCTGAAGAACAAACTGAGCAGTGCAAATAATGCTCTTTCCCCAATGTCAAGGAAAGCAGAACAGGGATTTGGTTAGTATAGGGTGAGAGTCACCCCTGGCTTGGCTACAGCTGCCCCATAAGGGCTGGGGAAAGGCAACATTGGAAATGCTTTTCAGAAAACACAGGAAAGTATTCTTCCTTGCTCTGTTATTTTTTTCAAGTGTCTGTCCCCAGAAGGATGAAGGCAAGGAAGCTCTTCATCCAGCTGCTACCCAACTGGAACATCCTGTGCTTTATTTCCAACAAGCACCAGCCCTGCATGGGGGGCTGCTCCATGCCTTTTCTGTTTCACTGGCTGTTGAAGGAAGAAAAGATGCTGTCTCAATCTCACTTTCTGCTCACTGCTGGGCCTGAAACCTGCAGTGTTGTCTGACTGTGGCCAACCAGGCCAACCTCATTCAGCTCCACAGGCTCACTGCTGATTTTTTGTGGAGCAGGATCTGGGGCTTTCTTCCCTGTGTTCCACAGGTGGCATGCTGAGGACTGAACCCCATGGCAGCAGGCTGTGTTTCTTGAGGGTAAGCAGCTTTCCAAATCTCTACCCATAACCACTCATGGTGGGGCTGGGCCTGCACATATGGATGGGGTGAGTAGGGTGGACAGAAACAGCCCCCCTCACCTGATCTGGGATGTCTTCCTGGCGTTGCTCTGCACACTGAACTGCTGAACAGATGCTCTCTTTTGTTCACCTGCAACCCTGTCTCCTCCTTCCAGTGCTGCAATCAAGATCCATTCCCAAGCCCGAGCTGGCCATTTTGTTGCCTCATTTTCTGGTTTATGTGGATTGCTTAACCCTCCTGATTCTCTGAAAACAAACCTTTTCTTCAGGTTTCCTTGGCAGTTAGTTATAATCCCCTTCTGCTGCTGGTCCAAAGGCTCCTAGAGATGGCTGCCAGGATTCCCCTGAACAGCCAGGCTATCTCTGAGAGCTGCCTTGCTGTCTGATGTCAGATGGACAGTGTTGGTGTGTGAGACATGTCACAGGGTGGGTACTCCTGTCTGCATGCACCTCTGGAGCATGTGGACACCATGCCCAGCACGGGGATGCATGTTGCAAGCCATGCCTGGTGCCAGCCAAATGTGAGAAAGTGCTGCTCAGTCAGGTCTATAGGCAGGGGATTAACATTTCCTTCAGACCATAACAGCCATCACTACTGGTACCCATGTCTTCACTCACAGTTTCTTGTTTCCTCCTCTCTTATTTTATTCCACCCTAATTTTTCTTCTTGTCCTCAGGAACAGTATGAACCCTCTTAGACTCTATGTGTGAAGTAAGCAGGTGCAGTATGAAGCATCCCTTCTGTGTTATGTCATAAGGTCTGAACTTGTTCCTGATGGTAGCTTTTTCTGACCAAAGACATTTAGTCTCCCATGTTACTAGCAAATGACAGAAACTGCTGTTCTGTCTGTTATCTTGCCTCATGACCTCACCCACCACACATACATGCTATGCAAGTGCAAAGCAGGGCCAGAGAGAAAGAGTTCCCTGTTACAGATTTCTTGGTATGTGGAGAGCTGATTTCCATGTTATGATAACAGATTTTTCTGTTAATAACTCATTGCTAACAGCTGACATCAGAGTCTGGCAGTTGACATTGAAGATAAACCCAAAAGATAGCAAGGGACTAATGAGGAGCAGCTCAGCTATACTCTTAAATCTACATACAGAATAAAATTACTGTACCAGTTACTTGGGACCGCAGTCCTCCTCATTTGCTTCAGTGACTGAGCTCTGTTTAATACACCCCTTCTTCCCTTTCTGTCCAATTTAAAATGTTTCAGTCTTGTAGCAATCTTCTCTGTTGATAAGTCAAGAGAAAGCCACATCTGAACTACCAACACCCCACTGTGCGACTCATCACTTTGGAAAAAAAAAAAAAAAAAAGAGGTCGAGCACTATAATCAGCTCAACCTGCACAGGGGGTGATACTAGGCTGAAGTCAACTCAGCAGGTATTTTTTGTCCACTATTTTCACTTTCTTAAGCTTTGCAACTGAATGAGTAGCAACCCCATGTGCCTGCTGTATCTTGGCCTATGTCACCCTGGGTGGGAACACAACAGATCTCTTCCTTCCCTCTTCCATCCTGCCCTGCTGAGAGCAGCTGGAGCAGAGGAAGCAGGTCTCCAGCTTGATGCACACTGCTGTGAACTCATCTTTGACACTGCAGCCTATGATCCCCAGGGTTAAGATGGTTATAAAAAACATTCACAAAATATAACAGCCATTTAGAGCTAAGGGGAAAGGGGAAAACCACAGGGAAGGGGGTTCAGTGAGGAAGAAGAATGAGAGAGGGGAACAGAGGGCAAGAGCTGTATATGCTAGAAAATTGTCCTTCATACTATACTATCCATTAAGAAAAGTATGTTTTTTACAGTCTGGTAAAATAATACATCCATTCTTAATTATTAACTCCATAATAACTCGTATAAATACATTTAATACACCTGAAAAATGTGGTCTTGCATCTCTCCTAATGAAGGTATTTACTTTAGTTAAAGGGTTTCAATGTAGCTGTGGTGTTAGAGTGAATTAAAGTTATTTTCTGATATTGGGTACATACTCACTGCTTATCCATAACACAACAGAAATGAGTGAAGCTCAAAAGGAGCAAACTTACCACTTTTTTGTACCTCTGCTTTTTAAGAAAGACTAAAGGAAAACAAAATCAAGTGTCCAGGAAGGAAACAACGTTTGTTCAACTTTGTCTCATAGGATTACCGCTTGAGTAGATTTTACTTTCTGCACACCTATGAATTTATCCCTAATTAAAAACATAAGTTATTTGTTCTTTTGACTGCCTGTTATCAGTGTGGGTTTTTTAGTTAGCAGTTTCACATGGATAGACACATGCTTAAGCACACACATTGTGCTTAAGATTGAATGTCTCATTGTACTTACCAAAGCTACACTTACAAAATCAAGTGAGCAGCCTCTGAACAGTGGAAATAAAGTTGCTGGTTCTTCACAGAAATGCATCTTCTAATTAATGCTCTCAGTATTAAAATCTCAAGTTTCTCTATATTCTCTAGTTAGTTAAATTCTCTAAAAAGGTACAAATTGTGATCCACCTTTTCCCCCTTTGTTATGGGATGTATGATGGCTCTCTCCTGCATGGCTTTTCTGATAACCTTGTTCAAAACTTATTCCATTCCAGATGCATCTGTGACCTCAGGCTTTTGCCCTTTATGTGCCCCCCTTTTTTAATGTTTGTTGGTGGTAATGTAGTTGAGAAAGATAACCTTTCTGTCAAATGTATTAGAAGCTCATTGAAGTTTCTAAGAAATACTAGGTTGAATGAGCAAACAGATAAAGAGGCACAAGCTTCACTTGGTTCTTGGACTAGAATGAAGATCTAGTCTTGATTCTGAAACGATCTAATTTGGTACAGGCTGAAAAGAAGGCATAATAAAGCTTCCTGATGTAATTTCTTGCTTCTTTTGCCATGGCATTTTTGCCTCATTCAAACAACCACCACTCCCTGGATGTGCTTTATTTTATTTCCAAATCTTCTGTTTATTCTACTTAGCACATACAGCTGAGTAACTGATTTGGTGATTTACTGTTTGTGTTAAAGAGCAAACACGCTCAGAGAGATTAACTGAAGAGAAATCAGAACACTTATTTTTAAACTTTTAAAAGCTCTGAAGTTCTGAAGAATAGATTTACGTTTTCAACTATGGAACATGACTCTTTTTGATCTATACGAAATACTTTAACATCTTGAAATGACAAAATACAACTGCCTTTTTTCTTTTTCTTCCCAACCCATGTACTTTACTAGGTCTGAAACAAAGCTGAAAGCTGTTTCAGTTATCCTGACTGTATTTGTTTCTATAAAACCCATTTTCAGAGGTCCCCTCACTCTGCTATTGTAGCAGCTCTGTGCCCTTTCAGCAATGCTCTTGTCATTACCCAGTGTCATGTGCAAGAAGTCATAAACCTGTTTTCCATTGCCTTTGCATAACAGAACTTACAACATGAAGCCAACGATGTAGAAAAGCATGTTCCATATGCTTATGCTAACAGCTTTCTGTCTGCTCCCTGCTGTAGCTGAACCCACAGCCACCCACAGCCGACCAGCTCAGGTGACTTTCAGCAGTTTTTTTACCCTGTTCTGGTGAAGACACCACTGGGATCACAAACTTCCAGATTCCATGTGGGTCTCTTCTACAGTGTCTGCAGCAATCAAGAGCAAATAGCTGAGCCCACCTGGTTAATCAAACACCAGATTCCTTCGTGTTTCTTGGTGTAAGTTGTTTTTTCACTCCTAGTTAGGAAGCAGTTGCCAAGCTTTACATCAATTAGAGATTTGGCCCCAGGAGCCCCAGCTCAGTCTGGTGTTCTCACTCCATACTTGGGCAGCTGATGTACTGTGCTCCATCTGGACCCAGCCTGATGCCTCACCAGCTGAGAGCTGCTCTTCCAGGCACTCTTTCTAGTGCCTTTTCCCAAGATTTTGTTGAGCTATTTATTCAGCAAGGAAAAATGGCTTAGCTGTCAATTGTTTTGCAAGACCAAGCACATAAACTTCCTTCTCATCTACTAGATTTGTATTTTGAAGCCCCCGAGCATTTCATTACAGATGTGCCAAAATGCCTTTTGGGAAACAAGGGATCAGGTGATGTGAGTAATTTTCAAAGCAAGGAATAATTTGCATTAAACATTATCAAAATATGGTATCTTATGAGTCATTTAATATCCTTGTGTTGCATTTCTTCTGAGCATAGGAAGCTGGTAGTGTGTGCTGAATTATGAAGGGTCTTTCTTACAAAGTTAAAAGAATGCCCAGAAATTCTGTCAGACTTTTCATTAATGTATCCTCTAGAATGACAGACAGGCACCTATATTCTTTACAACAAAGCTCTGTGTAGAGAAAGTCTATGCAGGACAAGTAGGGAATTTTGCTTTTTTATGTGATGCTGCTAACTCAAAAGAGGGGAAAGTCCAGCAGCTATCTCCCTAGATGTTCTCATTCTTTCCACTCCAGAATTTTCCCAAGGTAGAATTTATTTCAGACACATTTATTTCAGACAAAATTTTAACTAGAAACCTACTTATTTTAAAAGTCAGGTGGCCTACATTCAGAGGGGAATTGAACTAACACTACTATAAAATTTCAGTACTTCAGAGGAGGAAGAACAGTGATTGTTTTTAAAGGGCAAAACAAAAGCCAGATCTTTCTCTATTACATGGATACTATCTTCTAAATCTGTTACCGTATTCATTCTTCTACGTACATGAACTGATGCATAGTTTGAGAGGGAAAACAACACTTAATTAGATGCTGATTCCAGGAATACAGTAGTGAAAGACTTTGAAGAAAAAATTAGTAATCAATGTATTTGACCTGGGAGTAATTCAGCATAAATGAGCTTTTAAAATTTATAGGTTAGATCAGTCAGTGAAACTAAATGTTTTGTTCACTGAAACAATGGTGCATGACCCCTTTGGTTAGCCACAAAGAGTACAAACTGTGAGGTGGGCTCAGCCAGGCTATCTACCATCTCTAGACTTTTTAGTTTATTTCTACCCCTACACCTCACCACTGCTATGAGAAGAGCCACCAGACCTCGAGCTCAGGAAGAACATGGAGACAGAAATGCTGTACTGAAGCAAATCCTTTGAGCTTCCCTCCAGATAAGGAGCTTGGGTGTGAGGCCTGAAAATGCCTTGAAAATACTCCACTGGCAAACACGGAGAGGAGAGAGACATATATACATAGATACCTTACTCTTGGTTCTGTCTTGCAGCATGCCTACTGCAAGTCCTCCGGATTCTCTAATTTCTCTGTGTTTCACTTTTATAATTCAAATTTGTAGCTGCTTGTTTTTCTTCAGTGATGTTCTCTCTGTCACCATCTTACGACATTTTTTTCCCTCAACTTCTTTGGTGTTTTTCTTTTAACATAAGTTTTGCAGTGCATTGCTGAAAGCAGAAAGCAAAAAAGGACCCCTTAATTTTTTTCTCTTCTTCAAAACTGACAGAAACATTCCTTCTGGGATATTTTGTGGTCAAATTCATAAGTCTGTAGTTTCTTTTTTTGTCTTTTCTCCCCCTTTTCTTGAAATATGTGTTAAAACCACCCTGCAGTTATTCACTGTTGTGCGAGTGGGGAGAGGTACTGATTCTCAGTTGCATGTCAGTAGACAGGAAGGAAAATGGTGCTTAATTTTACAAGCAGATAAAATATTATTTAAAGCATAATGATTATGATATGTTTACTTGGGTCTATAAAAGATAATCCAACTGCACTATGCATATATATTTTACTGGTTTCTGAGGGAGCTGTTAGAATAAAAAGAGCAGCTGCTTATCTATACAACGAGCTCTGAGTATATGTTCTGGTAAGTTTAAATTTCTTTGATGTCTGCTAACCTCATCTCGGTTGTAACAAAAGAAATAGAAATTGCACAATCAGAGTGCTTTGTCTACAACATTTGACATGTGCACATTTTTTACATCATAAGTCATGCCTTGTTCTTTGTGTAGCTCATTCTCATCCTACAAATCCCTTCAACAAATTGCTTCAGACTGAAAATACTCCTCTTGTGTAAAGATGCTTGTCTTGATAGCTGTGCAAAGCATTCATTGAAATGTAGTATGAGATAATGCTTCCATTGTAAAATTAGTAAAATCAATCTAAAATCTATACAAATAAGCAACTGTTGTGATCTCTTTATACACCAATAGAGTATTAAAGAGGCTGTACGTAGAATACTTAGAATTGTACCTTTTCTGCAGAAATGTCCCTCCCTTCATTTCAGTGGTCAGTAGTATTTTGTAGAGCTCAGGTCAACTTCATGTAAAAGCCAAAGGTACATTTAGTAGTGCCAGAACCCTTCCTATCAGCATTCACCATGCCAAGCAAACACAGCTGATAGCTCTTTTAAGCACACCTGGGAAATGTAAGTTTACTTGTGAAATTCTAGGAATCCTCTTTAGTCTAAAACACTGTTAAATGACCACTGGAACTTGCAGCCTGTATTTCCATGCAGTACACAACTGAACACATTTACAGGAGTGTTACTAATGAGGTGCTATGGGGTTTTTTTCTGGTGAAAAATTATGACCTATACAGTACTCAGTATATTAAAGATATTAAAAGGAAATATTTTCTGTTACATTTTAAGGTAGTCCTTTATATAATTGATGTGCTGGGTCACGTATTCATTTATTTCCTCTTCACTGCCATAAAATGACAGTTTCTTTATGCTTCTAGTGTATATGATTGTGGGAATCATAATAACATATTTATACCTATTGCCTCTTTTTCTTTGCAGATGAGAAACACTTTATAAAATGGTAAAACAGGCAGGTTCAGACACGTAAACTGTTCAAATGAACATAGTCCTATTAAAATCATGTTGGATGATCTCTCTGCTTTACATTTTCTCCTAGAACTGAGTGGCAAGTATTCAGGGTAGTGTCAGAAGTACTTGTGATTATTTTTGTGGTTTCATTCTTAGGCAGCAAGTCTTTTAATGACCATCCTCAAATTTGGGCTGGAAAACATGGGATAACAAATGTGATCTCAAAAAAGTCAATTAATCTTGGTCATAAACTTTACTTTTAACTTGTATGCAACATCACTGGGCACAGAGCTTTGCATGAAAGTCTGAAAAATATTAACCCCTGAAGAGGATGGTGAATTTACTATACTGTGACTCTTTCTACTGCTACTGTTCTGCACCTGCTCTGCTTTTTATCTTGCCACTGAAATGTAGGTGCCCATGTTGCACTGCCATGGCAGAGCAGAGCAGAGCCTCCATTGTCCTTGACAGAGACCACTCCAACCTTCCCTTTTTGGATGTTTTCCATCTCTCTAGAAAAGGGACTGAGTTCCTCCAGACTGAAAATTGCATCACCAGGGAACCTGAATTTTTAAAGCAACATAACCATGATTTGCTAAGAGTTTAGATGTTTCTCCTTGCTTTGAACAGTGAGGCACAAATTTTGTGACTGGACTTGTCACCAGATAACCAGGAGTCTTTTTCCAGTAAGCAGAGTAAATACCTGAACCTGATCTGTCTTTCCCAGCCTTCATCTGAGGCTCTTCCTAATCCCAATAAAGATCTGAGTCTCTGTGTGACACTTCCCTTTTTTAAGGAGGCACAAGAGAGGAAGCAGATGCCCAGGGAATACCATCATGGAATCAAAGGGTGGCCAGCCCATCCTACTGCTCTGAGGCAGAATCAGCCAAATCTTTTACAAGCGGCTTTTTACCCATCCCTAATGCTGAAGCCTCAAGCTTCCCCAGGCATTCTATACTAAATCCTCACAGTATTTCCCGGTAAAAGTTTTTTCCAACCTGAATTTTTCCTCTTGCTCTTTCAGAAAAATTTTCTTTGATGATTTTACATAGCTGAGTCTATTAAGAAGTGGAGTCCATGTTAATTCAGATGATTCAGCAAACAAAAAAGTCATAAAAGCAGTCTTCCTCACTGGTTCTTTTGTGTCATCTCTCTACATTTATTCTGGCAAAGTTCCTTCTGTTTTACTGAGAGGATGAACAACCTGTAACAGCACTGCCTGAGTTGCTACACATTAGTGAAGAAAAGAGTAATGCTCTTTAAAGTTCTGCCAGTCTCCTTTGCCACATGATACCAGATCTGTCTCAACAAACCACAGCATCCAGTGACTTTGTTGACAGTTGATAGATAAAACAGATTTCCCTTGTGAGCAAACATATTATTTAAATCTGTTCTTATTTTCACTTTGAGCAAATGTCTACAACCAGTCCAACATGAAGATTATAACAAAAGATAGATACTTAAAGAAGATACATAAAATTCACCTGTCAAATAGGATTTACACATATTTATGACAGATGCACAAATTAAAACCTCCTAGATCAAACAGATTTTGTCAGATACACATATTAATCCCTAGGTCATCATAAGTCCTTAATCACTTAGGTATTTCTTGAAAAACGACCCAGGGTTTTAGCAGTACTTCAGTGGAGATAACAGGCAGCTAAAAATTAGCTAGAAAGAAGGATCACTGCCTGTGGTTAATGAGATTAATTTCACAGAAAAGATGTTTGGTCCCCTCACAGTCTTTACTCATAAAAAGTCTTTCCAGGTACAGATTTATTCCTCAAACCAAATGCTTTGCCACAGGCTCACTACATTATCACAAAACCACAGTTATGTGCAGCAGAGTAGGAGAATAAATTCTAGTTGACCACAGTGACTACAATACATCAAATGTAAATACAAAATGCATTTGGAGCTAATCATGCCAGTAGGTAGTTACTAACCTTAAAAGCCAGCCTCTGTCAAAAGCTTGGAGACATTTGTCCAGTAGAAAGTGCTCGGTGCTCCCTCAGATGTGGACACAGAGTACAGAATTCAAATCAGTTATGATTTTTTATGAACTCTGAGTAGAGACAAGTAATAGAGTATGAAAATGCCATTTTGGTGGAGCCATTTCTCAGAGCAGAAAAGGCCAGCTGGAGAAGTGATCTGAGTTAGAGAAACAGAATTAAGAATAATTGATAGTTAATGGGGTAAAGTGTTTATAGTGATTCATTGTTTCACCTCAGTGTGTTCTTAATGTTATGAGGCAGTTTGTTATGGGTTTGTTGTGCCTCAAGTGGGCAGAGGGACATTTTAATTGAGACAAATGGGAAAAAAATTGCACACAAATATTTTGGCTAAAAGTGGTGTGCAGCACAGAGTGTATCAACATGATACCTCCCTCTGCCTCCTGTCTAAAGGTTTGTACCTACAGAAATGCATTAGTAAAAATCAGAACATTTTAGGGGCTTGTTTTTCTGCCTCTTGTTGTGAACTCGCTAGCTTCATTTGTACTCATTTGTACATTTAATGTTAATTGATGCCTGGACCAAGAGGTATGTGTATAAAATGGAGTAACAGGCATTGAAAGTATCATAGTGATCTCTGGTCCATCTGCTCACAAAATTTCTCTGGCACAGCTGCCAGGCTTGAATATGTTAATGATGAACTCAGTGCTTTTGAAACTAGCCAGTGTATTTTGAAGGCTGCGTTAACACATTAACTTTTACTGATTCCCAGATTCAGGATGTGATCTCTGACTGAGGATCGTGTTAAAAGGATAATTTGAATGTACCAGGTAATGTGCATCACATGTTTATGTTGAACCCACAACACCAGATGCTTAAATTATATAGACAGTATATTTACACTGTCTTGAAATTCCTAATGCAATTGCTGCAGATTTTTTAACAACACTGTAGGTTGGGCAAGTACTGTATGGAAGGAAAAGATAAATGTTCCATAAAGGATTTTAATCAATTCTATCAATTCTATCAAAATCCTCTGTGTACTTCCTTTAGATATTTTTTTCTTTACCAGAATACAACATTTGACAAAAAGCCATAAAAAGTGAACAACTGACTAAAATAAGGTCTGTTCCATCTCTGTTACATACCAGTAAGAGGTGCAGAAGAGTGAAGCAAGCATCAGATAAGACATTTCTTGCACATCTTCCATATAGAATCATAGAATCACAGGAAGAGTTGTGAAGGACTTTGAAAGAGCATCTATACCAACCCCCCCTGTCAGAGCAGGGTCACCTACAGGAGGTCACATAGGGATGCATCCAGGTAGGTTTTGAATCTCTCCAGGGAAGGAGACTCCACAACCTCCCTGGGCAGCCTGTTCTAGGGCTCTGTCACCCTCACAGTGAAAAAATTCTTCCTAATATTTATACAGAACTGCCTATGGTCCAGTTCATAACCATTGCCCCTTGTCCTATTGTTGGTCACCCCTGAGAAAAGCTTGGCTCCATCGTCCTGGCACTCTCCCTTTATATATTTATAAACACCAATGAGTTCACCCCTCAGTCTCCTCCAAGCTGAAGAGACCCAGCTCCCTCAGCCTTTCCTCACAAGACAAATGTTCCACTCCCTAAATCATCTTGGTCGCTCTACACTGGACTCTTTCAAGCAGTTCCTGGTCCTTCTGGAACTGAGGAGCCCACAACTGGACAAAATATTCTAGATTCAGCCTCACAAGGGCAGAATTGAGGGGGAGAAGAACATGAGGCACAAGACATCATGGTGGGATGCTGTGGTAGAAAGGCCTCAGTCATTCTTGAAAGAGAGATCAGTGTATGGAGGTGCTGAAACCTCCCATTTCAGCTGATGCCATTGGGAGTTAAGGAATTCAGCCAGGCTGTCAACTTTCCTGGTTTGAATTCTGATTCCACACCCTGCTGGGTTTGATCCCTGCTGGGTCACTGGTAACTGCCACTAAATCTGTGATAGTTTACTCCTAGGCTTCATCGGCTGTGCCCAGCATAACAGAATCTGTAGATCATATGGAACAGAATCTCAGTTCTCTGCCCCAGTAAGACAAATGATAGAATTTTCTGTACCATTGTTCCAGTGATGAGTAACCTGAATTTTCCTGCATGCCACTGCTAGGCCACTGGGAGCAGCTCTGGTTCTTTTCACCAATATTTCTTCATCTGTTAAGCAGGAATAAAGTTATTTGCTTTACTTAATTAAGTATTTTGTGGTCTGAAGATTAAAAGCATCTTAGCACAATAGAAATGTGAACAGGCAAATGGAAAAAGTTGACTGGAAAAATAAACAAAGTGTCTTCAAAACTCTGAAATTGTTTTCAGTCTAATTTCCAGCTCTGATTTACCTGGTATTCTCTTTTTGTTGTTTCAGTCTATTTAAAATCCAAGGTTTGCAAACATTACACCGTGTGTTCATACTAATCCTTCTCTCTTAACACTAAAACCTGATTTAAATTCAAGTAGACTTTCCCCAGTTGTGAGACATTCTATTTTTTGAACCCTTCCTGAGCAAAGAGCAAAACAATTGCCCTAAGTGGAGAAAAAAATGGATGTAAAGGCAGATTTAATCTTCAGCCTCTTAACAAAACAGTGTAAGAGGAAACTATTTGAAGGATTGTGGGGGGCAATTGACAAGGATTCTTTCAGCGAGCCCTACAGGAGGATTTGCTATTGTTTCTCTGCTGAGATATCAAAATTGCCAGTGAGACAGGAAAGCCCTGCATCCATCTCCAGGTGCAGCTGGGCTGCTGAATACTGCTACTGCATCTTCCTGGCTTTCATCAGTGCCTCTCAGGGCAGTTACCTCCACCAGTCTTGGACTTGCTTTTACACACCCTGACCAAACAAGGAGGAATTTACTCAACCAGAGGAGATTCTTCATTGAGGAGACAGTGGAGGATTAAAACACTCTGTGTGTGTGTGTGTGCATCTATGTGTGACTTAGCTCATTGAGAAGCAGTTCATGCTTTGACAGTTTTATTGTTGTGGTTTACAATCCAGAAAAGAGATGAAAGTGCTCAAGAGTCATGACAGCACAGAGAATTGTCTATAAAGTGAAGAAAGTCATTTTTTCCTGCTATTTTCAAAAGCTAGGATACATTTCTCTCTGTAAGCTCTGAAGGGACTCTTACAGCTCCGTGCAAATCATGGGGCACGTGTGGATTACCATCACTTTCACAAGGAGAGGGACATAGGGATAATCAGAATTTTAGAGATGGATGTATTTTTATTCCCAGTCAATCTTCCCTTTGAGTGCCAGGGTATTGATCAATATGATCAATACATGAGATAGCTGCCTGAGAGCAGAGAGGGAAAGTGATGTGAAGTCAGAAAACCTGTGGGGATTTACAAATCACTCTCCTTTCACCTCCTGCTGCTGTCTCCACCCTCAGTACATTGTAACTCCTCCTGGAAAGCGGTGATGCTGAAGTCAGCCTGGGCTGGATCAGCTCAGTCCTGTGCTGTGTTTAGCCAGCTGGCAGTGCAGGAGGGCTCTGCTTTCCCTGCAGCTGCATCCTCCTCCTCCTCTGCAGGGGAAAGCTCCCATCTCCACACGCTGTGTTTTTGTGAATGCCTCCACCCAGCTATGAGAAAACAGCTTTTCCACCTGTGCGAATGAGATGGAGTCTTAGAGGAATTAACTGGTCTGGTAATTGAATTTACAGAGACTGAAAGTCCAGGTGCTTTTGGGTGAGCAGAGGACAATACAAGAATGGGACTGTGACTACATGGAGAATGTGCCTGGGGGCTACAGCTTCCCCACACTTTGCTCCACTCACACTTTTGCAGGGGACCATGCAGAACATGTGCTGAGAACAAGAGCTGCACAGAAACAGCACTGAGTTGTTGAAGATGGAGAATGGCACAGGGGATGAGCAGAACCAAACTGGGCTGCCTCTATCAAGCCAGGAGATTATTACAGTCGAATACCAAGTGGTTACCATCCTCTTGGTCCTCCTCATCTGCGGACTGGGCATCATGGGCAACATCATGGTGGTTTTGGTGGTCCTCAGAACCAAACACATGAGAACTCCCACTAACTGCTATCTGGTGAGTCTAGCTGTGGCAGATCTCATGGTGCTTGTGGCTGCAGGACTACCCAACATCACAGAAAGCCTGTATAGATCCTGGGTGTATGGGTACGTGGGGTGTCTCTGTATCACTTACCTACAGTACCTGGGGATCAATGCTTCTTCTTTTTCCATAACTGCCTTCACCATTGAGAGATACATAGCCATCTGCCACCCAATCAAAGCTCAATTCCTGTGCACTTTTTCAAGAGCCAAAAAGATCATTATTTTTGTCTGGGCTTTCACCTCCATATACTGTATGCTCTGGTTTTTCTTGCTAGACCTTAATACAGTAGTCTACAAAGACACTACTGTTGTGTCCTGTGGTTACAAGGTGTCCAGGAGCTATTACTCTCCTATCTACATGATGGACTTTGGTATATTTTATGTTCTGCCAATGGTATTGGCAACTGTCCTCTATGGCCTGATTGCTAGAATACTGTTCCTGAACCCCATCCCTTCGGACCCAAAAGAAAACTCTGGGACATGGAGGAATGATGTGGCTCACCAAAGCAAGGCTGTGAATTCCAAGATGACCAGCAGGAGTTTCAATAGCACTATTGCTTCTCGAAGGCAGGTAGGAACAGCAGTTTTAAATAGTTTTCTGATACCTGAAACCCTCCGGGTTTATAGATCACTAGTCTAAACCTGTTAAAGGGGGCAAACTGCATTGTCCCTTTTTGCTAAGTAGTCAGTCTGAAAGTCTGTAATACATACACACATATGTGTAAATATGTATTTTTTCTTGCCTACTCTATTTACTGCAAGGATTGAAAAACAATTAGCATTTAATTTCCTTTATCCATTAGTATATCATTTTCTTTAAGCAATTAGGAAGTGTCAATGAAGAATGAAACATATTTAACTATAGATTCTTTATATTACAGCTTGTCAGTAATCCTGCCAAATATACAAAGCAACTCTTGATTTAATTTTGAGACACGAAGAGAAGGATCTGGGCTGGGTGTTAAGGAGACTTTAGTTTTTGTCCCAGCAAAGGCACTGTGTCACTCTGCAAACACACGCAAGTGTTTGCTTTCCCTGTCTCTAACTCTCCTGTAAAAGCCAATTTAAGGAAATCTGCATATAAAAGTGCTTTGTAAACACTAAGTATCTTTGTTATTCTGCCTCTCTTGAAATATTTTTATGTTGATGGCTCAAAACTGAGGCTTCTTTTACATGTTTTTAAATATCTATACTGCTATGTGAAATTACACATGCAGAATATAGTTCGGAGACAAATTGATGGCTATTTACAATAAACTGCTCTCACAGCAGGTCTCACAGCTGGGTGCAGTGCTGGGAAATGCAGAGCACATCACTTTGCAGCAGGCTCTGAGGAGCAGGCTCCAGCCAGCCCAGGGAAGCAATGCTCTGACCTCACAGCCCCTGCAAGGCACCCCAGAGGTCACCTTGCCAAGAGGGATGCTTCTGCATCCCTGCACTGTGCAGTTCCCTCAGGAAGCAAAGCTGAGGAGTGCACCTTTTCAGACAAGCTTAGTGCCTCCCTTGGGAGAGAGTTTGAAATTTTTGTTCTTATTATTTTATGTAAATTGTCACTGTTTAATGAGATGGACCGTTTCCCCTTTTTTAGAAGGACTTCACTGACCTTAAAAGTTAACTGAGCTGCCTGCTAGAAAACCAAGATCTCCCAGAGCATTAGAACCATACCTTGAAGTGCACAACTGAAGCATGTGGGCCAGGTTAAGTTAAACTATGTCTCCAATTATAGTTAATAGTTAGATTAAAAGTGCTGAATTTTGGTTTTCCTTGTCTGTTAATTAGTAGAGGATATTGTGGTTTTCAAGTTCTCAATATCACTTTAGTACATATGCTTGATTTTGTGTGCTTAGCATCACCTGAAAAACAAACAAATCTTTTATGCTGAGCATTGCTGAATGTGACTGCTGCATCATGAAACCAAAAAGCAAGGATTATAATGTGATCATAGAATCACAGAATCATAGAATTGGCTGGGTTGGAAGGGACCTCAGAGATCATCAAGTCCAACCCTTGATCCACTACCACTGCGGTTACCAGGCCATGGCACTGAGTGCCACATCCAGTCTCTTTTTAAATATCTCCAGGGATAGAGAATCTACTACCTCCTGGGGCAGCCCATTCCAATGTCTGATCACCCTCTCCATAAAGAAATTCTTTCCAATATCCAACCTAAACCTCCCCTGGCTCAGCTTAAGAACATGGCCTCTTGTCTTGCTGGCAGTTTCCTGGGAAAAGAGACCAACCCCCACCTGGCTACAACCTCCTTTCAGGGAGTTGTAGAGAGTGATGAGGTCTCCCCTGAGCCTCCTCTTCTCCAGGATGAACAGCCCCAGCTCCCTCAGCCTCTCCTCATAGGATGATGTCTTTTTTGTCTTTTAAAGACAGGGCAACTTTGTCTAAAAGCCTAAGTAAACTGATTGCTTATAATATTATCATCAGGAGTAAAGCTAGCATTTGCACATAGTACAACTAGAAAGCAAAGCAAGGATAGTGTGGCATTATTAGTCATATTTTTTATATAATCCCAACATGCAAATTATAGCCAGTGGTGTGAAACAGGAAAACACAAGTCCATATTCAAACAAATCTAAAATCTCAACAGTTAGTAAGACACAAGTGAAAATTCCATTCTGCTCTGGCAAAGATATGCAGTATAGTTTGGCCTCATAATGGGTTCTGCTGTCCTGTAAAACTTTCTCTATGTTTTCTGAGAGCTCAAATAGCTTTACAGTGATGGAGTTGCATGCAATGTCCAGCATGCAGAAAAAGTGACTGAAAATGTGGTGTACACCTCTTACTTCATGGCACTTCTCATGTTTATCCAAGATCATTTCTACAAAATAAAACTTGTGTATGTTCCTGAGGGTGGCTGGCAGCTTGCTCACGATCCCCCACAGCAGGATGGGATGAGAATAGGAGCAAGAAAGCTCAGGGGTCAAGATAAGGACAAGAAGGTAACTTCTCAGTTACTGTCATGGGCAATGCAGACTTGACTTGGGGAAAATTAACTTCATTCGTTTAGGAGTTTTTGCCCCTTGCTGTAGCACAAGCTACACTCAGACTCTTCCATGAGGCAACCAGCATTGGGGGATGCAGGAGAGTTGTGGTCAGGTTGCAGAGGTTTCTCTCTGCCACTCCTTTTTCACTCTTTTCCTCTGTTTCCTTGTGGGTCCTCCATGGGCTGCAATCCCTTCAGGTGATAACTCTTTCACCAAGGAGTGCCTCCTTCTTCTTTTGGTGGGTCCATTGGAGCTGAGTAGAACTGTTTGTCAGGCATGGGGGTAGTCCTGACACCTCTTCTCAGAGAGACCACCCCTTTACCCTCCCCACTGTCAAAAACTAGACATGGACACGGAGTACAGTCCCATTAAGTGATTATGATTATTACTATATATTAATCTATTATAAGTCTGCATTCATATAATATTCCAGAATGAAAAAATTAGGTAGGTTTCTTCAACCTTCATGAAGATTTAACTCAGTAATTTCATAACCATTACTTATCACACTGATTAATTCAACATGGCAGTATGTGAACTGATTTACCCACTTAGTCTGACCTGGACTGATTGACTAATCTGGATCTAATTTCACCCAGAATGACAGGTCATACCATTGTCTTTAATTTTCTTGGGACTTCCCAATACCTGTTTTAAAAGTCTTCCTGCCTTAAACAAAGCTCTTTTCGAGTTTTTTTTATTTATTTACTTATTTAGCTGGGTTAAAAGTGTGCCATCCCCTGCATTGTCATACAGTAGTAACTCTGTTTGAGTTGAAGAGCACTATGTGAAGATGTTTCCAACTCCTGATTAAAATAGATTCCATTGTCCTGTTTTTAACCTATATTATTGTGTTAGCACACAACTGCCTGTACTGTCAGCTGTGTTTCTATACCAGCTTCCAAGAATTTGTCTTTATATACAATCGATACCTTCTATTGTGAGTTATAAAGTTATGCAGTTTCAATTGTTTTCTTCACAAATAGCCATAAGTCATTTAGGTTTCTAGTATGAGATTTAGCCCAGAATTAGAAACCAAAGGACTGAAAATGTGAAGAGCAACTTGGAAACCATCCTTGATTCAACATCCAGCATGCTTCCTCTCACCTTCCCCAATGGAAAGCAGGGCAAGGGAGGAACAATCCTGTAATGGCATCTAGAATACATCGATGCTCAGGCAGCAAGAAAATACAGAGTAAAAATAACCATTCCTCACATCTGTGGAGGACAGGTACCTGAACTGAGGAAAGGAGTCATGGAAAGCTCAGCAGTGAGATAAACAGAAGGGACAAAGGTGTCCATTGGTGAAGGAGAATTGATGGACCATGTTCAGTTTCACAAGAACAGGTATTTTCAGTCTCTAATGTAAACAGACGTAAGGTCAGCATGGAAGAGAAAAAAAGTGGTCAGGTGGTCAGGGAATTTGTATGTTGTGTTCAAAAACAGAGCAGCAATTTAGATCTGATATATATATTAGAATAGTGAGTCAAGCCTATTTTAAGATATTTTTCCTGAGAGACTCTCCTAGGGACAAACTCAGACTGAAGTCATATTACATCTCCACAGAACAAAAATAAGCTTTTCCAGGTATAAAGTAGTCCCCTGCTCATTCCCTCACCCTCCCACTGATGCTATTTAAAAGTCACTGACCTACGTAAGTTCTAAGAAATACTGATTTTTTTCCAATGTTCAGAAAGCAAACAGGTACAAAATCTGTTTACTAAAGGATCAATACCCCCATGTCAGCAATCATCAATGGAAAAACCCTTCAAAGCACTCTTCAGGGTCTCTTGAAGTTTTCATTCAAAGAACTGCAACACAAAAGGTTACAAAAACGTATCTATTTTCAGCACGTTTTTTTTCACCAAACAACATCTGTTACTGCTGATATTGGACAACTACTGAAATTATGAGTTATTTGTTTACACTGCAAACTAAAGTTCTGTGAAGGAAAAGAGCAACAATATGTACCCATAGGATGTGTCAAACTCCATTCCTACATCCACTTCTGAAGAGCTAAATCAATCCCATTTGTACAATTTCAATTCAGTTTTATGGAACTGTAGTGGATAGCAGGGCATGAGAGATGTATTTTCAAGTTTTACAGAAAGAAAGACAGTTTTATTTGACAGTCAGGCAGCCCTTCATACATAGGAATAATTCACTTCGTCTTTTTCATCAGTCTTGTGGTGTCCTAGGAGCAGAAAGCTGTTCAGTCTGCCTCTTCTTTGTCAGAAGCTAGATCCAGCTTATCCACTACTTATGGAAAGCAGTAGGAGCCGTTTGTTGCCTTTGCAGACCTTTTGATCAGCCACTACACTTTAGTAGGCAACTTCTGACTTTCTCCTAAGGGAAGAAAAGGGGAAAAAGGAAGATGCGGTGAGCTACAGCCCAGTCAGTCTCCCTCTGCCTGTCAGGATCATGGAGTAGATCCTGCTGGAAGCTACATGGAAAATAAGGAGGTAATTGGTGACAGCCATCATGACTTCACTAAGAGTAAATCATGCCTGACAAAGTTAGTGGCCTTCTGTGACAGGGTTACAGCACTGGTAGATAAAGGAACGGGATCTGAAGACATCTACCCAGATCTGTGCAAAGCATTTGACAGTGTCTTGCCTGACATTCTTGTCTCTAAATTGGAGAGACATGGACTTGGCTCATGGACAACTCAGTGGATAAGGAATTGACTGGATGTTCACACTCAAAACGTTGCAGTCAACAGCTTGATGTCCAAGTGACAAGTGGTGTTCCTAAACCTTGACAAGCTTGAGAAGTAGGTCCTTGCCAACCTCATGAAGTTCAGCAAGACAAAGTGCAAGTCCTGCACATGGGTCAGGGCAATCCCAAGCACAAATAAAGGTTGGGTGGAGAATGGATTGAGAACAGCTCTGAGGAAAAGGACTTGGGGGTGTTGGTTGATGAGAAGTTCAACATGAACCTGCATTGTGCACTTGCAGCCCAGAAAACCAGAAATATCCTGGGCTGCACCAAAAGAAGCGTTGCCAGCTGGTCAAGGGAATTAACTCTTCTCTTCTACTCTACTCTGATGAGACCCTACCTGGAGTACTGTGGCTGGTTCAATACAGGAAGGATGGGGAACTGTTGGAGTGAATCCAGAAGAGGGCCACAAAGATAATCAGAGGGCTGGAGCACCTCTCCTTGAAGACAGGCTGAGACAGTTTGGGTTGTTGAGTCTGGACAACAGAAGGTTCCAGGGTGGCTTTACAGCGGCCTTCCAGTACCCAAGGGGGACATACAAGAAAGCTGGAGACAGACTGCTTACAGGGCATGTATTGATAGGACAAGGGGTAAGTTTTAAACTGAAAGAGGGAAGATTTAGATTAGACATCAGGAAGAATTCTATAGTGTGAGGTGAGTGACACACTGGAACAGGTTAAACCATAGAAGCTGTGGCTGCCCCCTCTCTGGAAGTGCTCAAGGCCAGGTTGGATGGGACTTTGAGCAACCTGGTCTGGTGGGAGGTGTCCCTGCCCATGCAGAGGAGTTGGAACTGGACGATATTTAAGGTCCCTTACAACTCAAACCATTCTATGATTCTTAGACCTCTGCCAGAAGGAGAGAACGGTGTGCTCCACTTTCAGAGGAATCAGTTTTTGTTCAGGGCCATGGAGTGGTAGGTCCTGAGGAACTAACTAGTATTACACCTGGTTTTAGTGTTGAAAACATGCAGGTAAACTTTCAGGAATATGTTTAGTTTGTGACTTTAAGAAAAATCTTAAACACATATTAGATCTGATGAAGCTGGTGATGACTGCTGAATGGGCTTTCAGCTCGGCTTTGCAAAGAAATTAACCTTGCTAGGCTGAAATTCATGTATAGCTGAACAATACTGTGGGGAAGCATTTGGTGGCCAATGGGGGTTCTCAGTGACAGATATTTGGTATTATTTGCAACAGAAGATTGGGAGAAAATGAAAAGGTGGCTAAGAATATGGTGAGACCTCTGTGACTACAGAGAAACTATAGAGTATTTCTGCTGAGTGATTTGCTCAATTTGAACCTGAG
The DNA here is from genome assembly GCA_038090715.1 of Florisuga fusca. NCBI lineage: Eukaryota > Metazoa > Chordata > Aves > Apodiformes > Trochilidae > Florisuga > Florisuga fusca. The sequence continues at coordinate 16,408,191 of JAAWXA010000021.1, forward strand.
AAAGCAGAGTGAAATAGTTCTGGTGCATACATTTCCTCAAGTTAAACAGGAGAGAAGGTGAGAAAGAAAAAATTTCCAGCACTTTTCAGTTGAACTCAGTAGCTGAAATTTCAAAGCTTAACAGAGGAAAGATCAAGGAAATTTCAAAGATTAACAGAGGAAAGATTACAAGATTATATCATGACAAAGAGTATCTCTTAAAACCAGACAGTTCAAAGTCCCATTTACTTGATTCAGAGTGAGAGAAGGAACTTCAATGCAAATTCAGTGTTAAGATTTATTTAACAACTACGGGATCATTTGCATAGATGATTACAGGTTCTGAGGAAATGAATTGAAATTGATTTCTAATCACTTGCCAGAAAATACAAACTTTAAATTTGGAGCTGTCAAATTAAACACATAATTTGAATGTGTAAAGAATCCTGGACATCATGAAGCACCGGGAAACTCTAATTATTGTCATGGAACTGCGTAAAAACTGCAGGTAGTGGCAAGAAATACTGAAGATGATCCAAAGCGTTATGAGCCAAGAAGGGACTTAATCCCAAATCCCTTAGGACCTTAAATTAAAGACATTTCCCTCTGATTAAGGAAATTCCCTTCCAATACTTTGTTATAATTTCACAGAATCACTGGGGCTGGCAGATCCAGTCCAGCCCCAGTGGCAGTGTTACATGCAGTGGTGCTGTGGTAGGCTGAAGACATCTGGCTTGTTAGCCTACTGGTTCTGCCTCTTTGGTTTAGTTTCTTCATTCCAGTTTCAAAGACAGATGCAACAGCTGGATCTCTAATTTTTTCAGGCATGCATTCGGTTGCATTATGCTACCAGTTTTTGTCCTTGCTATTCCAACACAGCCTGTTGTCAAAGGATGATTTACCAACCAGCAAGTAACTATCTGAACTCAGCGTCTCACTGGGGGTCTCAGAGACAAAACCACTACTGGTCAGTTGGATCAGGAAACTGAATTTCTTCCTGGAAATAGAGAGCTTGTGCTAAGTTTGTGATTTTTGGAGACTCTGGAAGGACATGCACTGCATCCAGTTTAAAATTATGGTGAATTCTCCTCATTTTCCTGACTGACTGAACCACCAAGGGGTGCAACATGCTTCTGCCTCTTCTCTTGCACTGACTGCAGACTCTGGCAGGGTATGGGTACATCAGTTGGACCATTGACCTGAGCAAACCAAAGAGCATCTCTGGAGAGAAATAGTTTTCAGTTTGACCAGCAGTCTGACCTGACCCACACCCTTGTCTTTGGGGCCAGCAAGAGGAGGCAGGTGAGATCAGGATTGTTTTTTCAGCTGCAGTCATGGATTACTTTGGCTTCAGTTTATGTCAAGACAGTGAAGTCGCAGGGTCTGAGAGCTGCAAGGAAATGTCTTGCCTGGCACAAAGCCCGACAGCATGAAAATATCCTCTTGGTATTTTTAAACAGATTCAAACCTGCAGACTGAATCCATCTCAGTTCAGGGCAGTTTGTTTTGTATTTTCTATCTGGTTCTAAGAGACAGTTCTAATATCTTGTCCAGTCACAGCCCCAGTAAGCTGAACATGGCAGCAGTGTAATTGTCAGATAGAAGGAAAAAGTCCATCAGGCTGCCAGTATGCATAAATTCAGCTGATAGTTTGCATACATTACATACATATATGTATCTGAGGCATATAGGATGCAGTCACTTGAAGAGTAACAGTCTTTTCTATTCACTGCTGTAAAGTATTAATTGTGTGAGTCTGAAATATCCCCTTCCAGATAGTAAGATCAATTTACTTCTAGTTCAAGCCAGGCTTCAAACTGACAGCTTCACCATTGTAAGTGATTCTCTGAGCAACTGTTCATTAAATACAGGCTCAGAAGAAATGTAAATTACCAATGATCAGTGGGTTTGATAACAGAGTTCCCTGCTGAGCTTCTGGTAGTGAAGTTCTTTGATGCCTGTGTAGGCTATTACCCACTCGACCACTAAATGCCTGCAACACATCTATTATTTGAGCTCAGCCACATTGTTAATACAAGTTCCACAAATGGTTACTTTCTTCCTCTAAATGTGGATTATTTTCCATGAAGAATGGTTATTCTCAGTTGAATGGATTTGCTACGTTTGGAGGCCCAGGATGGAGCCCAGCTGGAGGGACAAGAGGCAGCACGGGGTAAAATTGGAGCTTTTTAATATGTACATTTAAAAACAGATAGATAGGTAAAGATACATTGATTTGTAGAACAACTTTGCTCTTTAACCTGTTCTTTATCATAGTATCTATTTAAAAAAACAGCAAACTGGGTTATATGGGTATGTATCTTTCTACATAGCTAGAAGAAAATGCATCCCTTAGGCAATGAGGTTGCAGGCTTCCTATATAATGAGCTATTTAATAAGAACACAAGAGATTTATATACTTTCTCATAACTTCAAACTAAAAAATATACCTAAAACTAGCATGTATTTCTGAGTGATTTTAGTGGCATTATCTGTCTGTCCTCCTGGATCCTTATCAATCCATATCTATCATTTTTGAAAGCAATGACTTTATCACTCATTCAGCCTGAATGCATCCTGTGGTTACAGGAGTTGCTGTTTCATTGAAATATAACTTCGGGTACCCAGAAAGAATGAATAAAGCAGAGATAAAAAAAGGTTTTAAAATTAATCTATCAACAGGCAACAGCAGCTTTATTCTGAGGAGAAAGGTAAATAATAAAAAAACCCAAAACAACCACAATCAAAACAGGCAGTTGTAGAGCACCAAAATCGCTGCTGATTTGGCACACACAGTCAACCAACAAATCAGTGCTGATCAGGCCCACAGAGTCAACCAAGTCATCTCCTGAACTGCATGAGGTCCTGCCACTATCCCACTGTTGCATCTCACAATGCTTTTTACCTTAGTTATTAACATCTTCCAAATTTTCTTCAATGTAGAGAGTAATGTGTATACTAGAACTGAATCATTTACAAGAAAAAGACACTTTTTACAGTGTTTTTTGTTTGGTTGTTTTTTTCTAAATTGTAAATTATTTCTTGTTCTCTTCATTTCAGCTACCCTGGGTGTCCCCAGAGGTTGGGTTTTTTCCTTATTCAAAATAAATTCAGATGATAAATGAAAGTTATTATACTAATCAAGTTTTATTGATAATCCTTTTTTTTTTTCCCTGGCTCGCTAAACTTTAATTGACTTTTCAGAGCAAATATTGAAAAATGAAGATCTAATTAAATTTTGAGGATCTAAGGAACAAAAATAAGTCTAATTAGTCTCTCTCTTCTTCCTTCTAAGGTAAGTACTAACTTTCTACCTCTCTTCTGCCTACCTCTGTGTTCCCTTAGGTTACCAAGATGCTGGCTGTGGTTGTGGTCCTATTTGCATTCCTATGGATGCCCTACCGCACGCTGGTCGTGGTCAATTCCTTCCTCTCCCGCCCTTACCAAGAAAACTGGTTCCTACTATTTTGCAGAATCTGTATTTATTTAAATAGTGCCATCAATCCTGTCATTTACAATCTCATGTCCCAGAAATTTAGAGCAGCCTTCAGGAAACTCTGTAACTGCCAAGAGAAGCGGGACAAGAAACCAACCAACTACAGCGTGGCCCTAAATTATAATGTCATCAAAGAGTCTGATCACTTCAGCACTGAACTAGAAGATATTACCCTCACCAACACCTACCTGTCCTCTGCAAAACTGTCACTTGGTGACACGTGTTTGTCATCTGAGGTAACAGTTAATACATTTTAATGTTTGGTGTCTAGTTCTCATTAACCAGAGCATGTTTTCCTGTGTGGGGCTGTGACGGGATAACTTTCAGCTGGGGCAGCTCAGGGGAGGAAGGGCAAGGTCTCTGCATGGTGGGGCTGGGGAACTGCCCAACTCTGCAAAGTGGTGTTCTCAAAGTGCCCAGCATGACATGATCAGGAGGATCTGTGGTATGGGGAAGGGTGGGGAGAAACACGTAGGTTAAGCCTTACTCCCTGAGTAGAGGACAATGATGGAGCATCAGAGAAAGGTGCTTGGCCATGGTGCCTCACATGAATGCCTGGCAGGAGGGCAGGCACTGGTGTTGGAGCCCAGTGATTCCTCCTGGACCATACTCTGTCTGCTAGCTGGAGGGCAATGGGGCATCTTCTTGTTCCTCACCTGCTGGGTCAAGCTTAGGGTTATCCAGCCCAGTGCCAACATGTGTCTGGAGCAAAGAGAAGACACTGAGCTCCCCCACACCAGCACTCCAGTTCTAAGAGTGCTGAAAGCCACATCCATTTCCATGCTACCTGCATCACCCCCTTATGTAGCACTACTTTATAACCCAACTTCTACATGATGATGCATATCACTCTTTTCACAATGCATTTTTACATAATACACAAGACTAATACCTTATATCTTACAATACAGATGAGCCACAAATGGACTTAGTTTTTTATTTCATTTTGCAGATGATATGAAAAATATTTCTTTCTCAGTTTGCTGCTTCTCTCCTACTTTCAAGCTTGAAGCCTACCTTTTTCTGAGTAAGCAGTGATGTAAAACCTTTGGATGCTGTGTGCCCACCAATCTTCATGAAATGTTAAGGCATTTCTGCTCACAGAGTTGCAGGATTTAACATTTATCTCTACGCCACCGTCTTCATTGTACAAGAAAAAGCAGCCTCTTGGGGAGTGGAAAGAATACACTACTGAGTCTAACCAAAGGAAGCACCGGGCATGACTTCAAGCAGGTGAGTTGGTTTCAGTGGAATACCCAAATCTTTCATCTCATGTATTGGCCAAAGCGTGGTCTGCCTTCTCAGAAAGAGCAAAGCTGCCCAGGACATCTCCATGGACATCATGCAGGGCAGTGGATGATGCTCCCAGTGAAGGTGGGAGGTAAGGAGAGGAGCTGCCATCCTGCGTGGCTCGCACCACGCTGGGCAGGGTCACCCCGCAGCAGCCAGGAGTATCAGCTACAGCAATCACCCACCAGTGACTCCTTCATCCCACAGAACTGCAAATCTTGTTGGAGGCATCATAACATGCTTCAGTAAGCAGATATCTGATGGCCAAAGAGCATGAAATACTTTTGAAATACTTTTCGTTTCCTTTTTTTTTTTTTTTTTTAGTCTTGAACAGCATGAAATAGGAAGACTATTCCATGAATTCACAGCAGGGAATATACAAATTTAAAACTCAGTAGGAAGCTTTAAAGAAATCTTTTTTTTTTCAGAAAACTAGTTAATAGATGTACCATTTAAAATGTAAATCTTAGACAACACTGAATCCTGCTTGAAAATAATATTTATAGAAAATTGTGTCACAGATTACTGAAAGGGTTTTATAGTTTCAATATATAGAATGACTAAAGAAAAGAGGAGAATTTGGTGAAAAATGACACTTGTTTTTTTAACTTTTCTTCTCAAAGGTTATCCATTAGAATACTCCAGGACATAAAGTGTTCTGGAAGACTGAGTAGCTGTATGTTTAGCCAAAAAGAGAAAACACCAGGAAAGAACTTTTCTTTATTCCAGGTCATTGTAAAGCTCCCTTTGCATGGTGACTTCAAGCACTGGTTTTGATAATCTGGAGGCAGAGACAAAATTTCTGTTTTAGCTCTGGTTGCAGCTGATGTTACCAGCCTCCATGGCTCATCCCCATTTCTTGAAAGAATTCCCTAGGGCTCCTCATTTGCCACCATGGCCACTTGCATGCTCTTCCCCCACAGCCAGTGATGAGCACCTTGAAGCTGTGATCTCCCCAAGGCAGCTGAAGTTAAACCCCAGTGTATCACTTTGGCTTTGCTGTAGATCATCTGTTCTTAATAGAATTGTATTTTGTTCTTCATGTGCAGCAGCATGTAGAAACTTGTAAAGCTGCCTGTCTGTGCATGTTTGTTATGAGCAATTTGCACAGCTTTTGTACATGACATGTAAAAAGCTGTAAAAAACCTAATTGTTCTAGTAAAAATCCATGGTGAGATAAATAGGTAGCCTCACTTGCACTGTAAGGCTTTCCTATCCAGTTTTTCTCTGCATATAGAATCATAGAACAGTTTGGTTTGGAAGGGACCTTTACAGGTCATCTAGACCAAGCCCCTGCAGTCAGGAGGGACTTCTTCATCTAGATCAGGTTGCTCAGAGACTTGTCCATCCTGACCTTGAATGTCTCTAGGGATGGGGCATCTGTCACCTCTCAGGGCAACCTGTTCCAGTGTTTCACCAACCTCACTGTAAAAAAAATTTCTTCCTTATATCTAGTCTAAATCTAACTTATTTTAGTTTAAAATCATTACCACTTGAAAATCATTACCTATCACAAGAGGCCATGCTAAAAAATCTGTCCTCAAAAGATGCCATAATGTTATGATGCTGCATATATAATATGCACTGGAGATCTAACATTTGGCCAGTGGTGGCTCAGAGGCTATCTGTATTCTTCAAGGCCTTTAATCATTGAATGGGTTGGGGTGGAAAGGACCTTAAAGATCATCCAAGCGCAACCCCCCCGCCATGGCCAGGGACATCTTCCACTATACCAGGCTACTCAAAGTCATGTCCAGCCTGGCCTTGAACACTTCCGGGGATGGAGCATCCACAAGTTCTGGTTTCAGTGTGTTACCACCCCCACAATGAATGCAAACTACTTCCACTTACATTCAGACATATCCTCAGACTTAAAGAGAACTAAAAATACCCTACTAGCTCTTAGATTTTTATTTTAATGTGAACCCATGTCTGCTGATTTCAAAAGCCTCCACCTGATATTGCTTGGATGGAGGAAGGGAACCATCTGCATCCTGCTCTTTCTTGCTCTAACATCTATTTTAATCTTGCAGAGCTTCCCAGGTACTTTCTAGCTCAGCAGTGATGGCAGGGCATGGAAGGGACCACTAGCAGGAGGGTCTAAACCAGCAGTACAGGTATGACAAACTTACTCCAGAAAGACCTTTTCTATTTTTTTTTCCATCAGCACTTGCCTTTGCCAGAGGACCATCCTGCTTCTTGAGACATTTAATTTAAGTTGAGGGGAGTCAGTGTTAAAACCAGTCTGGACACCACACCAGAGGCAGGCTGCGTGTTGGGACCTCTCCTCTGAGGCACAGGAGGTGGCAGAGCTTTGGCTGAAACAGAGCTGGCTGCTGAACCCACCAGGGCTGTCTTGCCATGTTTTCTAGGTCCTCTGCCCACAAAACTGGAGGTGGCATGTCTGGAATGTTTGCTGCTTTTAAAACAATAAAGGAAAAAAATAAAACGACAGAGTAAGTCACATGGCAGCAAAGCAGGCCAAGCTGGCCAAGGCTCAATTGTCCGAGGAGAATAGCAATCTAGCAATCATATCTCATAAACGCAGTAGTATAGCACTGGCACACACTTGAACAAATCTTTCCCTTGTAGAGTTTGATATGAAATTCCAGTTCTATGGCACCTTACTGCTCAAGCTTGCTTAAAGCTACAGTTTGCCTCCATAAGGGGAAGTCAAGGAGAGGTACCACAACCTGCACAACCTTTCCTCCAAAGGAAATTCTACATTAAAAGTAAATTATCTGGAATATCTTAGGTATTTAGTCAAGCAAGAGATACGTTCAAATTAAAAGCAAGGTCCTTCATCTGACTGAGCAAAGTCTTGCTGTGCAGTCAGCCAGCACCACTCACAGCTGATCAAAGCAGAGCCCTGGGTGGCCACTGGAGGGAGAGGGTATGGAGGTGGCTGCTGGTGATGTTGGCACATGGAAATCCTTTCGTTCTTCAGATGCTGTCATCAGCTAAGCCTCTAACCAGTACTTTCGCCCAGTCCCTAACTCTTAGGCTCACTAAAGAGGTGTCAGAACAAGGTCCTTTTTTTCTTAAAAAGTAAGACTTAAGAAGTCCAGGACAAGCAGCAGGCAGAGAATCCATGCAAGAGAACCATGGCTATGCTGCTGGCACCACAACCAGCTGGGCTAAGAGCTGAACCAAGTATTTGTGTCATAACAGTAACACAGACTTACACTTTCATCTTCACCATTTTCATAGCTCAGCCTCAGGGACTGGACCAGAAATAAATTCTCTCTTTTATTTGTCTTTTTCCTCAAACAGTAACTTTCTGCTTTCTCAGCTTCTGACTCCACAGTTCTTTTTCTTTCAGATGTTCAGGTGAGGTAATTAAGCCCATATTCTTAGTGAGGTTTCATCAAGGGCTAAAAATCTGTGTGGGGTATTTTGCATGCACCATCCCATGGAATAACAAAATAAAAGGAATTATTTCATGCTGATGTTTACTTGCACAAATAGAAATTATTATGCATGTAAATCTGTGTGCAAAAATGGAATATCTGAAATTGCAGATTTAAGTCAAGGTGTGATTTTAACTGACAACAGAATCAAAGAATCAAAGAATGTTTTTTGTTGGAAAAGACCTCCAAGATCATCCAGCCCAACCTTTAACAAACACCACAAGCTAACTACTAAACCATGTCCTTAAGGACCAGTTCCAAACGCCTTTTAAATACCTCCAGGGATACTGACTCCACCACTGCCCTGGGCAGGACATTCCAATGCCTGACAACCCTCTCACTGAAAAAATATTTCCTAACATCCAGCCTAAACCTTCCCTGGCGAAGACTCCATCCATTTCCTCTGGTCCTATCACAGTTCACTAAGGAGAAGAGGCTGTTTCCCTCCTCACTTCAGCCTCCCTTGAGGTAGTTGAAGAGAGCAATAAGGTCTCCTCTCAGCCTCCTCTTCTCCAGACCAAACACCCCCAGCTCCCTCAGCTGCTCCTCACAGGACTTGTCTCCAGGCCCTTCATGAGCTTCGTTGCCCTTCTCTGGACACACTCCAGCACTTCTGTGTCCCTCCTATAGTGAGGTGCCCAGAACTGAACACAGGACTCAGGATGTGGCCTCACCAGAGCTGAGTACAGAGGGATGATCACCTCCCTGTTCCTGCTGGTCACTGAGTTCCTAATACAAGCCAGGATGCCATTGGCCTTTGTGGCCACCTGCACACACTGCTGACTTGTATTAAGTTGACTACCAACCAGTACCCCCAGGTCCCTTTCCAACTTACAGCTCTCTAGCCACACTTCCCCAGGTCTGTACCTTACCATGAGATTGTTATGACCCAGGTGCAAGACCTTCCATTTGGCCTTGTTAAACCTCCTACAATTAACCTTGGCCCATTGGTCCAACCTGTCTAGGTCCTTCTTTAAGGCTTCCTTACCCTCCAGCAGATCAACACAGCCACCTAGTTTGGTGTCATCTGCAAATTTACTGAGGGTACACTCAATCCCCTCATCCATATCATTAATGAACATGTTAAAGTGCTATAACATCTATGGGACACATATAATGTGTTGTGACTATATCTTCACAGATGCTATTCATTAAATCCATGCTAATTTTATATGGATTCCTATAGATAACACTATGAGATTTTGCTAGATATCTTGCAAATGTGATTTGAGACCTATTTGTGTGTTTGTCCTTCTGTTTGCAACAGCAACCAGCCTTTTTCGTTGTACCTGGATATTGTAGATTAGATATGTGGAGTTTAACGGAAAAACGTGGAAAAAAAATTAAAATAAACTAAAAAAATGTGTGTGATTTCAGTTTAATAATACAGGAAACTTTTTTGCTAGAAGTGAAAGTGACTGGATGACTACTACAGACTGCAGTATTGTATTTGTCTTCATGTGCTTATTTTATGGTTAACAAATTCCTTTGCAACATTTAGATTGAAAGAACTGTCAGATTAGTAGCAATATTTGTATTTGTATATTTGTTGCAATGCACCTGTAAAAGGCATCCCCTTTTAATGCCTTTGATGTAAGAGATCGTGTTCTGGCTTTTGAAGCTACACTGCTCCCCTTGTGAAATCCAGAGATGTTGGAATCTTCCATGTTGGCATATTGTGAGAAGAGTTAGGTGTATTTAAAACACATTCTGCTTCAAATTAGTGCATCATGTCTTTGAAGTTGGAGTTAAAATCATATCAAAGCAGCTCAACTGTATTGGGAAGGGGGTTATGACATTCCTGTGGAAATGAATGGCCCAAGTCAAATGGTAAAGCTCTCACTAGATTCCCTTAAAAAACAATCCAATAAAACTGACCAAAGGACTGATCCTGCTTCAGGAGCTGCTGATATAGCTCCCTACTAGAAACTGAATGCTCAGCTCAGTCACTTGGCCTTTGGAAGAAGACAAATATGTCTTGGTTGTTTTTCAAAGAAGCTATTCTAAAAAAACCAGCCAAAAATCCCAACAAAAAACCCAAACAACCCAGATATGAACACTGTCACTGCAGGGAGAAAAAAAAGTGTTTTATTCAGGACTGCACAAAGATAAACAGTACTTTCAACAGTGCTGCATATTCTTATTTATTTCTCCACTATTGTATGAATTCTATTGTGTACACTTGTTTTATTTGTTACAAACTGCAGTGAAACTTCAGAATGACCTTTCAGTATTTTTTAATCTCCTCTTCAGACATAAATTTTTCTTTGCTGCTTTTTTTTTTCGTAAGAGTTTATTTTCTCCTGATTCTTTCATCACTACTGGGACACAGTGATACAGTGAACACCAGTGAATTAATCCATCTCAAGGGACTGGGACTCCAGAATGCCTTAATCTGGGAGCTGAATCTAGGAAATCTGAATTCACAAAAGCTACTGAAGAGCAGCTGGCTTAGAGACATTTCTTTTTCAGTTACTCGGAGTAATTCTACTCTCATTTTGTCACTGCATGTGGTTTACAAATACGATTGTGAAATTGTTCAAAGAAATGTACTGCTGATAAATGAAGAATATTTTGTGTTCAAAAGAAGCATTTTGCAATTTTTTTGATGCATGCCACTGTGGAGATTAATTTGTGATGGATTTTTGTTGCTACTCCAATAAAGTGTTGAGCAAGATAATTATACTGCAATATAATTTTTTCAACAGCCAGTTGAATACACACCTTTTGCCTGCCTTGATGTCCTTGGTAATGGACAGATTATGTCCATTTATTTTTTGCCATCTGTAGGGTAATGAATATCCAAAATAAGCAGGCTTTGCTTCCTGAAGGAAGAGCAGTTTGGCGGTAGTCTAGTAGTTACAGTGCTTAAAAGGAGGGATTCATGTGAATCCTTATCACTGCTACAAGGATTATTGATGTATTTTGATTTGGACAGCACTAACAAACAAACAAAAATCTTGGGATTAGGGCAGAGACCAGAATCACTTTGTTCTTTGGTCTCTATAGTCAGTGTAGTCAATTCCCCTACTCAAAGAGTGCTCCCTTGATTTTTGCATGATGTCAGCTGCTTGCTCTTGGACCTGCCCTCAAGGGGACCTGTGGAAGTACTTGGTATGCTCTGAATTTCCTATAGGGAATGTACAGGAAACCCATTCTCCTGTGAAGCAGGATATTCACAAATCTGAATTCCTTAGAGGACAGACTAAAGGCAAATGCATGTCTCTCTTCTTGGACAAATGCTCTGCCACTAGTACTAAAGACAGAGAGTTCATTCTCCTGTCAGATCTTGATGACTTTTGTGAATCTCAGATAACAGGTTTCTTCATCTTTTCACTTGGTACCCAGCTTAAGTTGTCTACATGGGGATGTACCTGTTAGTACATGATGGAAGTTGATCTGCTGGAGAGCAGCTCTGCAGATATATGGCACTATGGATCTATGGATCATGGTAAGCAGTAATTAAAGAGATCTTATAAGAAAGATGAGGAACATTTTAGCAGGGTCTGTGTGGTAGGACAAGGGGTTTTAAACTAGATATAATTTTAGACTTGATATAAAGAAGAAATTTGCTACAATGAGGGTGGTAATACAAGGGAAGGGATTGCCAGGATAAGTGGTAGATGCCCCACCCCTGAAACCATTCAAGGTCAGGCTAGACAAGGCTCTGAGCACCCTGATCTAGTTGAAGATGTCCCTGCCTACTGCAGGGTGTTTGGACTAAGTGACCTTTAAAGGTCCCTTCCAAACCAAACTGTTCTCTGATTCTAAGAGTTTGGGCAAAATCTTCTTTGAAGTGTAATGAAGATGAGACAAACAATGTTCTGATTTATACCCTATTTAAAAGCTTATTCTATTAACCAGCTACATTTAAAAGTTTAACCTGTTTTGATTGGCATGATGTGAAATCATATGGAATCTTTCTCCATTAGAGGAAGACAATTTCTTGATAGGCATCTAGCAAAGTTAGTGGTTAATAATTCAGACCTAAACTAAGTTGGATTAAATCTGAAACTGCAATAAGCAGCTCAACCAGCAGCTAATTTCTGTTGTACTGAACTAGCAGATCAAAGCACTGGAAAAATATACCCATTTTAAAATTCATTTCTTTTTCTTGCATAATTTTATGTATCATAGGTTCACAAAATAATTAAATCTGTGGGCCTTTGGAGGCAATTCCACTGTGGACTTTGATTCAGCAGAGCCAGCAATAGAAGATTCAAACTAACTTGGCCATCATGGTCTTCACCAGATGGCTGCACAGACACTCAAGCACATCCTGGTCTCAGATGTGGGTGCTGGGCTGCCACTGGGGAGGGAGTGCTCAGCAGTGTGGGGAGCTGGTGTCTGGCAGAGCACCAGCCTCAGAAATCATAAAGGGTCAGTGAGTTATTCAGGACATAAGATGCATGTTTAGGAATGGAATAGAAAAAAGATGGCTCTGTTGTGTGGAAGCCTCCTCAAAAATGTGAACTCTATAATGTCAGTATCAAAGTTTTACATGTAATACTGGAGCCTATCATGTTTATGAAAAACAAAAACTAAAAGAGCGAGCATCACTGTGAGAGGATAAAATTGACATGTGGACGAGGCAGTTAATGATGTCTCTGCTGTAATGAGAATGAGTCAGTCTGATTTTTTAGCAGTCATGTCTAGTAACAAGTTGCACATCAAAGAAACTTCAAAAGCTGCCACCGTGACACTAAAATAGGATGTGACAGATGCTTTAAAGAGACTGCTCTGGCTGATGTACTAGAAAACATGAGAGCATGGAGTGAGTTCAGATGGCAAGAATATATTTTTCTAAATTACAAACTCTATTTTAATTTGAATGACATTTTGGAGTGTTAGACTGAAGTTCAACAGGCAACTTCTTATTTTGACTTCTTAAATGAAATATTCTGATGTTAAGGAAAACAGTTCTGCAGGTGATAATTGCATTTAGTGAACAGTAGTGAATTAAGCAGCAGCTCAGCACAGGCACCTTTCTGCCACCTCTCACATTGTTTCAATGTTGTTGGGTCTCTGGAGCCCACCCAGCACTGTGCCAACTCTGTCAGACAAAGGACAGGAGTGAGCCTTCCCTGGCAATTGTCCCAGTAAGCACTTCAGGTGTTGCAACCCTCTTTGCAAGGGTAAGAGAATTTATATGGTATAAACATGGACCATGTGTGCTCAGAGACCTCTGTGCTTCAAAAGCTTTGCAGAAAACCATTGGCTAATGAATTAGAGCTTTTTAAATAAGAAAGTCTATGTAAACACTCTTATTTCCCCTTCCCTTTGCACTCCATTAGTCAAGCTCCCAATTCCAGTCGCTAACTCCAGCACAAAGTCCTACCACTGCCATCCCATTTTCTGCCAAGGAAACCAGACCACAGCTCCATCCTGGCCGTGCACGTCAGTTCTTGAGACCATGGCCTCTGCCTGAGCCCCCTCACTGCACGAGGAGGCATCACCACGACCTGCACAGAGGCAGTACCTCTGCAGAGAACACGTCCTCCCTTCCTCCTGCTCCACCATGCCAGGTGCCATGACTGTGCTGCAGTGTACCTGGATACGAGAGGAGCTGGGATGCTGCCAGAAGTGGTAGCACCACGTGTCAGATGCCAATAGCAGACAATATAGAAACTCCTTTTCTAATAAAATGTGAGACTAAATCTGGAACAGGGGGTTAATTTCTGCTCTTTCCCCAGTAATAAGACACCGTAGACTTTTCAAGCCTGATGGAATCTTAGTCCCAAACACTAATCTCATTCTCAGGACAGCTATCACAGTAAGAGAAGACACTGGGATGAATTCTCTCTTCCCACTTAATGAGAGCTGTCAAAAAAAAAAAAAAAAAAAAAAAAAAAAAAAAAGATATCTGACAGTATTTCAGAAATCTAATCTCTAAAACTGTGTCAAAACAGCAAATCCACGTGAATGTACTGTTTCCACAGTGGAGAACAAAAGACTGCATTGAAAAATATCTTGGGAAATATTTGAGAAATAAATTATTTTGATTCCTTCTGTTTCAGTACTCAAAAGACACTCTTTAAAGAAACATCGCTCAGTAACCCCAAGAGAATGGACTTGATATGCAGGAAAACTGCAGCTAAATGCAGATTTATAATGTATATATTGTAGGGCTAACCACTAAAACCAACAAATATTATTACCAGTGGGTTTAGTCTGTATACACTGACATCCGTAAGAGAAATGAATGTTAATCTCAGAGCTGTAAGCCGGGATTCAGTCTGCAGATTTCTGAGTGTTTTTTTCTTTAGTCTGTTGTTAAAAGGATTATTTTTTCTTTACTGTTTTTTCCTCCCAAAGGATGCTATTTAATGTATCCTTTCCCTTTGTTCTAGGCCATTTATTATACCTTGACTGTGCTGTCCAAGCCTTAAATCCCATTTGACAGTTTGGGGCTGGAAGAGAGTTGGAGTTTGATTTCTGACTTCAATTGGTTTCCTCAGTTCACTAAGATAAAATAGTGAGACTCTTGAGTATGTGGAAACTAATACAAGCTCCCACAAGCCAAGTGTCCCATCTGCTCTCCAGAACATCATGCCTTTCTGAAGGTGCTGTTTTAAGAGACTGCCTTTGTACAAGACTTACACTTGACAGGTTCATGTCTCTGGTAAATCATACAAATCTTTTTCATGAAAGATATTACCTTCTTGATTTTGGCATCAGTATTTTCCCCAGGTAGCAAGTCTATGAAAGAGAAAGAAGTATTTTTGGGAAAAGGGGGGAATTTTCTCTCTAATTAGGTTATAAATCACTGTAAACGTTGAAGCGGTGTGCTCCTGTATTCTGTTTTATAGCATAAATAAGGGATTTAAAACCTAATTTTTGTGACTTGGAGAGATAATATCACATTAATCAGTCCCTGCCAGCATGACTAGGAGCTGTAGTAATCTAATCCATCATTTCAATAATCTTCAGAGTGCCATTTTTCATAGTCTCTCATTTTATGAAATAATTGAACGTAATTGAAATGAATTGAAATTAATTGAAAATTAGAAGCATGTTTTACTGATTAAGAATGGAAGGGCAAGTCAAAAACACCTTCTGCTTCTACATCTGTTACCATCAATTCCATCAATAAATAGATCAAAAACAGGTTTTAGATCTTCTGAGTTTCAGAACTTGGTTGAAAATACAGCAGTAATTGCTTGTGCATAGAACAATTATTACTACAGTTGATCCAGCTGGTGGTAGAAATTAAATAAAGGAGTGAAAGGTTTGTGTGGTATACTATTTGTCTTTTAGGATGAATAATTTCAAAAAAGCCAAGAATTGGATCACAAAGGAAACAAGACTGCACATTATGTCTCCTTTAATAATGCCACATGAAATCAGAGGACAATGCTTATTAAATAAATTTTAACTTAATTTTTATATTGAGTGCATGGTTCAGAACTTGCAAACTTGCTCTGAGGAAACAACAGTCTATGGACCAAGCTCCCTAGGGCATTAAAGGTACCCGATTCCATGCACCACTTCCAGCTCCCTTTCCCTCTCTGCATCTTCCACTGCTTATTTAATAGCTCAGCATGAGGACTGGTCAAGAAGCATCCTCGATTATACACAGGCTGTTGCAGGCTATTTTGCAACAGATGAATACCAGATGCACTCTGAGCAAAAACATTTGGATAGTTCAGAAATTTCTTTCTTAAAGTAATACATTTTTAGTATCTCAAAAAAGCAAAACCCCAGAATAAACTGAAAATTTAGTGTTGTTGTTATTACCATCTGCAATGCCAGATCCTGTACTTGCCTTCAAGTGCAGGGCAGTGGTGAATTCATCCAGGCAACTAAATGGATGCTGCTGGGGAGTGAGCCCCAGACCTGGTAGTAAGTGGGTTTAGGCTCAGGACCTGAAAGTGTTACTCACTACTAGAAAATAAAATAAAGGAAGGATTACATAAGTGGGGAAAGCATCAAATACCCAAAGTAGTTCTCTCTTTGTAACAACACTGAGGAAGGGCTACTGTATGCTTCATGCTACAAGTTGTATGATAATTACACATTGGTCACAGTGATAAAAAGATGTTTTATTTCACATGTGATTCTCTGTGGCAGTTTCAGTGCTCACTGAAAGCCGTCATGGGTAAAGATCCACGTGTTAGCTCAGTCCTGTGCATTGCTAAGTATTTTGCTTTTAAATACAATGAAAAACAAAGATGCTGAATATAAAGAACACTTCAGTCACTGGGAACAGTCACGTCCTGCTACTGACAGCCTTGAGGAGGCAAAAAAACTGTAAAAAGTCATAGATATTGCATTCAGTTCATCTTTCTTTTCTATCCCCCAGTTTTCCCAGATGTGGTGATTTACAGTCAGGTACAGGTGCTGAGCTGGTACCAGTACAGGGAGCCATGCAGCAGAGTCTGTGCCATGTGGCTATGAGGATTGTCTTCCAGCAAGGAGGCTCTCAGAGAAGCTGTGCTACTAAAGATGACACAGCCAAATGATGTGGACCTTACTTCTGATGGAGACTCAGATGGGACATCCTGTGACCCATCTGCATGTTTCTGTTGGACAAGGGGCAAAGCATGTGGAGAGGAACAGTTTTCCCTGCTGTATACCAGGATGGAGAAGTTGAGAAGTTCAAGCAGGCCCAACAGAACTTCATGAAGAAGTACTGACTTTTGGAAACTGCAAGGGATTTCTGCAATTTAATCAATTTAAAATTAGAGGAGATGAAAACTGTCAACTACACCAGAAGCTTCTCAGTGGGTAGAGGAGTATACCCTGTTGGTAACAGAGCTAACAAGGAGTCCCAAATATCTCAGTTTCACTCTGACACACATGGCTCAATAGAGGGAATTAAAAAGGCTTGACTTTTCCAGTTTTGAGAAACACAGTCTTTAATTATATAGTCATCAGTGCTTATCTGATTTTTCAGACAGAAAGAACCGGCAGCTTCAAAGTGCAAACACCCACCCTTCTTTTCTCTTGGTGAATATTAAGATGCCAGTGATTAAGGTGCCAACTGTTAAATGTCAGCATTGTCAATCAATTTGATAATCCTCTAAGTACAAAAGAAAAAAGAGGAAATATTTTATTATGGAGAGCCAAACTATCCACTTGAAATGAGTGACAGTTCACTTTCCTGAGTTACTAATAATGTTTAGTCTTGTTGAAGGCGATTTGGATTGATTTTGTTTCATCATAAATCAGATCAGCTTTCAGAAGCTGAGAAGATGCTGGGTTTGGTAACTGCAGCTGGCACTGACTCAAGAGCAAAATAAGTTTTGGTGGCTAAGGAATTGGCTGGCTTCTTGCACTCGAAGTATTGTGGTCAATGGCTTGATGTCCAATTGGAGACCAGTGACAAGTGGCATTCCTCTAGGGTCAGTGGTGGGACTGGTGCTGTTTAGCATCTTTGTTGGCAACATTGACAGTGGAATTGAGAGCACTCTCAGCAAGTCTGCTGAAGACACGAAGCTGTGTGGTGCAGCTGAGGCAGCAGAGGCCATCCAGAGGGACCTTGGCAGTCTTGAGAGGTGACTGATGAAGCCCTGCCAGCCTCAGGAAGTTCAACAAGGCCAAATGCAAGGCCCAGCACCTGGGTCAGGGCAGTCCCAAGGACAAATACTGGTTGGGCAGAGAATGGATTGAGAGCAGTCCTGAGGAAAGGACTTAAGGTAAAAAAAAAAAAGCAAAAGAAGTTGATGTACTCTCTTGAGACTTGATCCAACCTCTTTTTTTTGGTACAAAGGCCAGATTTTCTGTGTATCTCTGTGGCTGGAAGTGAAAGTCCCGCCTGAAGTTCTTATCACTTCTCTTCATATCTGTTGAGAAACTCTGCTATGATTTCAAGGTCAATGAAGCAAGTGTACAGATGAGAAGTTGTTTGCTGGTAATTTAGCTCACCTGAAGACAACATTGAAGAAGATTGGAATAAAGAAGAAGAACACTGAAGAAGAAGATTGCCATACTTCCTTCTAGATGCCGACAACTCTCCATAGGAAGCAAGGAAGGATACTACTATGAAAAACATCAAATAATTTGAAGAAATGGTTCAAGTCAAAGGCAAATCCTTACATTTAATAGATGAAACTACCCTACTTGTAACAGTGGTGTGTAGAAGTGACAGTAACTAGACCAGCATAACAACCATTTTCTTAATGAAGTGTTTAAAGTGTTTAAGGTACTATTCTGACAATTAATGTCAAGAGGTACAAGATTTCATCCCCTGTGTTTAGCTGTTTAATTTTTCATTATCACAATTTTATTTATCTTATATTTAATCCTTTTTTTTTGTTGTAGATCAAAATGCTTTTTAACCATATAATAATATGGTGTTTAATTCAATATATTTGTAACCTGCAACATCCTGAATTTGTGATGCCCTTACTTGAAAGTGCAGATAAAAGAAAAAAACAAAACAAAAAAAAAGACTCAACTGAATTCCCTGAAGAAGAAGCCATGTTGTATTTTTCTGTAGGTAGAAGAGAAGGCTATCACAGAAATGTGACCAGTACAAAGTAGGGAAGATACCTGCCCCATTTATAGTGTTTGTAAAGGAAATGCCAGGTGATGTGAGGGATCCCAAACTTCCCCTGAGCAATCATGGAGATCAAGAGATCAGATCCCAGATCCTCCTAGAGAAAGATTCAATAGTCAGGGCCCAACCTGTATTTGAAACAAAACTCTCTAACTAAATCTGAAATTTTGAAGATCCTTAATGGAGACAGGCCTCAGCAGCACTGAATACCAACTAGAAATTCTGGTGTCAGCTCTAGAACTTTTAGAATCATGGTGAGGTTGCCTATGGAAACCCAGTCTCAACAGATCAAAAACTACATCAAAAAACAGCGTAGTTTTCTCTACAACAGAGCCAATATAATGACATGGCAACAAATGTGTTAGAGCATGTCAAGTTCCTCAAGAAGAGAAAGTAAGCCTTCTTCTCTGATATTTTCAGATCAAAGTTTTGCCATAATTTTACTGCGAATTTCTGTAGTAGAACTAGAAACTCTTCCTAACTGGATGAGTAATCACAGCTGCAAAATGCTTATGCTTGGGTGTCTAAGCAGAGCTGCAGACTTTCTGGTTGCTTAGAGCTAGACATGCTCTTATGTTCAGCTAAATAATTAAAACTCAATGTTTTCTTGTGGAAAATGAGATACTAATTTGCAAAATGTTTAAGTATTAGCAGCTTGAAGACTCTAACAAGATAAAGAGGGAGAACTACGGGCCCTCTGAGTGGCTTTGAATTAGGATTTGTTTTCTCCCGTCAGAAGTTTAGCTTTTTGAAGTAAACAAACGTGGGGGAAGATGTCTCTTAAACTCTGCTCCTCAGAGATTCCATCCTTTTTACCCAAGAAAGGTTAAAAATAAATCCATACAATCAGACAGACCTGCTTCAGTAAGAGAAAATAGCAGAGTAATGGAGGACTTGGTAATGTTTGTCATCAATGCCTGGTACTTATGGAGTGCTTTTCAATTCTGAGTCCTTTGCAAGACTGATTTATCATCACTGGGAGGCAGGTATTAATGTTTTGTTATAGACTGGGCTTTAAAAGTGGTTTCCACTCACAGTCTGAGCATGTGTTACGGTCCAAGGTAATATTAAAATTTATTTTTGTTTTGGATCTGCAAAACAAAGTCCAACTGTAGAAGGGCCGGGTGCAAGCAGACTTGATTTGACAATCAACATAGGCAAAAATATAGAGCCAGGGAAAAAAAAAGGGGGAGTCGGGGGGAGAGAAAAAGAAGATATAAGAAAGAGAGAGAAAAGTGGAGGGAAAAAAAGGGTAAGAAAGTGGCAAGAAAGAATGAGAGAGCGATAGAGTCAGTCACAACCAGGGGTCCAGCAAGTGCCGAGTCAGTTCCTTCAAGATGGCGCTGATCCTGGACAGGGTCCAGTACAAGACGACAGTGGGTCCAGAGATGATGAAACAGCCACAGCATGGACAGCCATACATACCCCTGAGTCCCTTTTGTTCCAAAGGGGCAGCTGTCAGCCAGCTGCCACAGAAGCCAGGGGCATTGGCATCAGAGCCATTGCAGACAGGCTGTCTGGATGGGGGGCTTCCAGCACACAGGTCTTATCTCTTTCCAGGCACCACTCCCCACTCCATTCCAGCTTCCTCAGCCAGGTACATCAGCATCAGTACAATCAAAGTGGCTTCCTCCACCCTGGTCAGGGTAATCGTGCCTGGAGGGATGTCCCAGCATTGCAGGCTGGCCCTCAGAAAAGGGGAGTAGTCTCCACCCAGCCCCTAGTTCTTCTCTTCCCAGGTGTCACCCCCTGTTCAGCTCTGGCCAGGCCACGTCCTCCACCCTAGCCAGGGCTATTCACTTTAAAATTGGGTTTTTTTTGAGACAATTTCAAATCAGTGAGATCAGACCCTCACAGCATGTATGACTCCAGAGTTATATTCTTTTGATTCTCCAGCTCTAAGGAATTTCATTGATGTGTTCAGATGCAAAAATCAAGTGAGATTTGAAGTCAGAAGTAGAGACCCAAAATGTTTGACTTCCAAAAATATTAAGGGACATCTATACAGCTACCATATTTCCATGTAATCTAGACAACATCATAGCCTTCAGAGAGTCAAATCATACAAGGGTACAGGGCTAAAATACTGAGACTGGAGGAAAATGTCATTCCAGATGCAGCAGATCCAGGCAGGTCCTTTTGACAGAATGGCATGTGGATTAATGTGGATGAATAAACCATGGATATACCAATGGTATCTTCAGTTTGGGAGCTGGTTGATTGAAGTTAGCTTGACTATATATGCCTGGCATTTGTCCATGTGTTGACATAAGTACAGTTATTAAATAAAACCTAATTTTTTTTAGAATTATAGGAGATGAACTGCATATTCTTACCATAGTGCAGCACTAGTCCCTAATCCCCTTGCTGTGTGCAGAATGCTGATGTTCAAAAAATGTCCACTCCAGTTTGCCAGACCATGTTAAATTAAGGCATTTCCCCTTCAAATTCCTATCCTTGGGAGAAAAATATCCCACCAATTAGCATTTATAAAATCAGGAAAAGCTGACTTCATATCTAGCATTGTTAAAGTTACATATATGGTGTTTCTCAAAAGGAGGATTTTGATACTCATTTGTCTTAAAGCTAAATTCATGCATGACAGCCAGCTATTTGGCATGCTTCTCTGCCTCCCAGCTTTGGAAGGTACTAGCAGTGCATTCACTGCTTAGCTGTGCCTCTACTAACAAATATCTTTTTAAACTTCTCATTTATCACCTAGCAATCATCTTTTGTCTGACAGAAGCAGCATCACAACTCTGGAAGAGAAAACCACAGGGTTTTAATAGATAAAATCTATAAAATACATTCTGTTATCTGGTACTACTATTTTGGACACTTGTAGCTTGCTTTCAAACTGGAATTTTTGTTATCAAGTGTTGCCTGTTTTCTCCTCAAAGAGATTTACTGATTTTTCCTTTGCATTACAAGAGGAAAGCAAAAACATCAACATCAGAAAACAAGAGCTGTTTTCTTTTTGTATTGGGAATATCTAATATAAAGAGGAAGCTCACCTTTAGAACTGACATTGCAGAACTACAGTCTTAAATCCCTTCAGTTACACTGCTGCCCAGGTGCCCTAAAACACAGTGCATATGTCAGCTCAGCCACCACTGAAGCTGAGGTCCCAGGCTGGTGGCTGTGGCAGGAGTCTGGGGCAGTGAAGCTCCCCTCTCTGCCAGCAGCAAGCTCTGATCAGCAGTGCCTGATCCTGTGATCTGTGTCACCACTGGTTTAGTACAACACTGATACTCCAAATTTCCTGTCATCTCTGGATATATGAAGACAGCTTTGTGATTTGCAATTCACCTGTGTCTCTTAGGCACTTCAAACAGAAAATAAGTTTGGCAAGCAGGGCAGAGGTGCACAGGGAAAGGGTTCTCCAGGAAACACCAGATTTAGGGCAGTTGGATGTATTGTCCAAGACCTGTAGGGGGAAGCAGACAATATCCTGAATTGGTGACATAAAACATATAAGAGCAGCAGGCAAGCAAAAAAAAAAAAACAAAAAAAGCAAACAAGAAACTACCAACAGACAACTGAGTCAGGACCTGAAAAGGCAGAGGTTCAATAAATTTCAGACCTAGATAATTAGCTAGATTTTTAGCCAAATAATTTAGAGTGTAATTTGTGATGTCTTCCTGTCATGCTTGTGAAAGTGAGCCTGAACAAACCCATGATCTCAGTCAATAAATAAAGTCAAGTCATCCAAATGAACAAATAGCCCTTGGGCACTTCAGTGAGTGTTTTCTCTTAATTAGGTTTAGCCAAGCACTAATTAAAGCAGAGGTACTCCTGTCGTCTAGTCCTTATCTCATCTGAAAACCCTCTTGCATTTCAGCTGGGAATACATCCCAGCACACACAAAGTGGGGACAGAGTTTCATCTGTATGACTTTGCTTCTGCCCACATAAGTTCTTGCCTTTTCACACTCAGGGTTACAGGGCATGAGCACATCCCTGCCCAGCTGCATTCACTCCCATATGGGTACCAACATATATGCATGGAGTATGCATTCCATCCAAAGAGATCCACCTCCCAGGCTAGCCTGGGCCTGGGGACATCTTACCAAATGCTGAGTTTCTGAGATTTGCACATTACAGGCTGATATTCAAAGCTAGTTACAGCTGATCTGCAGCATCACACTTTTTAAAACTCTCCTCTACTATAAATCTATATGGTTCAGCAGCCAGGCATCCTTCCCATCCTCATGCACCTTCAGGCTGTCCCAGCTGTTCTGTCAGGCTCAGGGCTGGACACAGACTCTTTGTCTTTAAGAATTTAGTTAATGGTACACACACTGCTGGAAACAAATTGTTCTGCAGATATTAAGAATAAGGAAGTCAGTCTTGTTTCCTAGTAATTTCTGTGAGGGAAATTACTATTTTGAAAGTAGTACATTTTTTAATTCTTCCACTGCTATGGAAGAAAAATAGCTCTTACTGATGCCTTTGACTCACACTCTAAGTTACTCCAAGTTATTTGTCCTCTTCAGAGCATTTTATTTTCATTACATTTATAGAAAACTTATTTTGTGGAGTTCATCTTGTTTTAGTCAAACTAGGTAGAAATCAGTCAACACAGAATACCTGACAAAAACTAAACCAACTTTTCTTTCAGTAAGAGCACACATTTTTAAATTTAGCTGAGAGCATCCTTTACACTTGGAACATATTTACTTCTCCAAAATTCAATGTGCAACCATTGCAAATGGTACTTGAAAGCCTCATCATATCAAAGGATCAAAGATTTCTCTTATGGAGAATAAATGGCTAGTGTGCAAAATTCTTCGTATAGTCTTTGTGTCACTGAGCATATCACAGAAAACATGTCAATTTCCTTTTTGGGATAAAAAGATGAAAAAGGAGAGCTGAGATCCATCTTTTTTGATGTAGCAAGAGAAAAAAATGTCAACTTGATCTTTTCCAAGAGTCACAGAAAGAGGAGTAATAGGTTTTATTCCTATGGATTAATACTAAGACATAAAAGATCTCCTCTCTTTTGTGCTTTTTCTCAGGTTTGGTTTTTTCCTTCCTCTCTCAGGTCTTTCTAGTGCCCCACTGCATGTGCAAGCCTTCCCAGGCAGACAAAGCTATTTGGATGAACAGTGAGCTGAAAGCGAGCTCTCATGAGCTGGTGGGCTGCCAATAAAAGCACAAGAAAACCACAAAAATTATGTCTCAGTTCTGACTGTTCTCAATATTTTGTCCTGCTTTGGCAGCAGAAAAGAAAAAGTTCTCTCTTACTGAAGCATTACCCCTGTGAATTAATTCACATCTGCCAGGCTCTGGGTGAGGGTCTCAGAGGGCAGGATGGGACATCTCTGGCTTCACAGAAAACAGTAGCAGGGCTGGGTCAGACCCATGAACGAAGCCCAAAGCACTGAAAAAGAGAGCTTTCCAGAAGAAATGCATTTTTAGCTTTCATCTGAAAGCAAAAAAAAAAAAGTTTTAAAAGTTCCACAGCTTTCTGGGAGGACACCACCATCTCTTTTCAGCTCAGAGGAGAAATCAAAAACACTTGAACCTAAACCCCAAAAGGAGAGCCACTTGGTATGGAGGGACTCCAGCCCCCCCTCCCCCTCCTAATCACAGAATAAATTTTAGCACATCTTCAGTTACTGTGGATTTGGGTATTCTCCACAAGAACTGCTCCACTAAGAAGTGATACTGTGAAACAAAAGCATTTAAAAATGTTATTTATTGATAAAACAAACCACTAGTTTATTTCTCATGGCATTTATCGAACAGCCCTTCCCTTTCATACAGGTGCAGTGAGGAACTCCAGAGCTCACCTGTTGATGATGCTGTCCTATAGCTCTCCTTTTGCCCCATCCTGGAAAGTCTGACTGTAAATGATTAAGTCTGAATCCTTTCTAGACAGGAGAAATTTTAGCAGCTGCAAAGTGCCATAATCTGTCATGAAACCCTGTGGCAGGTGTGTCTTAGATATGTCAGGAAAAAGGCAACTGATACCTCCATTTCACCAGCTGACTCACTACCACCAAGGTGCTCCTCATCTCAGTCAATGACTGAGCAGCCTGAAAAACAGCAAACTTTAATATTTCCCCTTAGGATCATTTTGTAATTCTCTGTCAATAGCATCTGACCCCATGAGAAAATCCATCTCAACACAATTTAGCATTAGAGACATGGCCAGTGAGGGTTCTCCCTTCTCTCTCCGGTCCTGACACCAGACAGAACCCATCATGGTTCCACTCTCACAGTTTAGGCCCAGCTGGGATCAGCCGGGCCTTGGCCCCAGTGTGGGACAGGGAGGAGAAAATCCACCCAAAGGCTCCTTGGTACAGACAAGGACAGGGAGGTTTTTACTCCTCAATTACAGTAAAGGCAAAACCAGAATCAACCTGGGAAGGAAAAAAAAAAAATCATTTAATCTACCAGGAGAAAGAAAAAACTCTTCCAGATCTTAATACCTTCCCCCACCCCTTCCTTCCTCTTGAGCCCAAATTGGCACAGTTAGGGTCAGTTCCCCACACGGTGTTTCTGCCACTCTTCCTCCTCAGGGGAGGAGTCCTCACAGCCTTCTCTCACTCTAATGCGGGGTCCCTCTCACGGGAGAGTCCTTCCCAAACCCCTCGGACATGAGTCCCTCCCGTGAGGTGCATCCCCTCAGGAACTGCTCCAGCCCGGGCTGCCCACAGTCACGGCTGCTTTGGGAACAGTCACCTCCCCTGGCACGGGGTCCTCCATGGCTGCAGATCCACATCTGCCCCTCTCCGTGATCCTGCACAAGCTGCAGATCCACATCAGCCCTTTGTGATCCTTGAGGGGCTACAAATCCACGTCTGTGACACTGTAGTCCTTCAGGGGCTACTCCACCATGCTCCACCATGGGCTGCCGGGGGACAGCTGCCATCTCGCCATGGGTTGTGTGGAAATCTCTGCTCGGATAATTTCTTCCCTTCCTTCCTCACTCACCTTGGTGTCTTTTCTCTGGCACTGCTCTCACTTGCTCATCTCCTCTCCTCTGCAGGTCTCTCTTTTTTATACTTTTTGCATTTTGTTTCTGCTTTTTTGAATATGTTACTTGCAGAGGCACCTCCATCTTCCCATATCTGCTGGGCCTTGTGCAGAGGTGGGGCAGGGACTGGAACTGGGGGAGCTTCCAGCAGCTTCTGGCAGGAGCCACCCCTATGTCCCCTCCACTTCCAAAACACCACTGCACTAACCATCCACATAAAATATAAAAAGAAGAAAAAAAACAGGCTCTGCCAAGTAAGATACCAGTTTCTTATTTATCAGCAAGCACCAGAAATAAACAGCTCTGCATACATAGCAACCAATATATTCTCTAGTTTAAACAGCCAGCCAATTGGCGAGAATAGAAAGTAGCTTAAAGTTGTTAATTTCTCCCATGTATTAACACCCAGTAAATGGTAGCAAAGTAAGTTTTATCTGTATATAGAGCAAAATGCACAGAGTGCTTTACGAAGGCATAAGTCTCAAATAGCTGATGATGTGAAGGCTTGAACTTGCCAGTATTTACTTTCTGGCATGCAAGTGAAAACCAGACAAAAGACCTAGCAGAAAAAACAAGGAAGATCCATTTGGACAGCACGAATTGAACCATGTAGTTGATGGTTTATGTCATAACCTTACAAGAAACAGTTTTCTATTTATATTGGATCCTATGTTTTCACAGTGCTAACCTGAAAATTTCTAATAAACTTTGAGTCTTTAGAGTTAGTCATGGAGATCCCTGGGTGATTAAGGTTCTGAGGTTCAGGTTCAACAAAGTAGTGAAAAAAATTAAGCTTGTTAGTAATATCATGGGCAGAAAAACTGAGGTTGTAGCAACAAAGAACCTCTTACAGCATCCTTCTTCCCATTTAAACTTTTATTGACCAAAGCTCCTTGAATTTTAAGGGTGTCACATCCTGTGGTTTTTTTCCCTGACTTGCTGCAGTTTCTGTTTGATGATTTGATGGTTTACAAGAAGCCTAAGGTAGAGCCAGACAGATCCCTCTCCCTTGATTACAGAGAAAATAAGAACTAGGTATAGATCCATGCTATGATAAGCTTTTTTTTCTCTTATGAAGGTAGAAAGCATGTATTTTTAATTCCTTGTGTAAGAGCAATTGATGGCTCTAAAGGATTTTTTTTTATTACTCTACTACAGTAATTCAAGAAGTTGATATTGATGTTAATAGAATATTTTTAGTGTCTAAGCAAAGAAACAGTTATCAGTAAACAGATACTTCCTAACTAGCTACAGGGCAGCACAAATGTAGAAAAATAAACAAGCTCTTTTTAATCTTATTTGCATTCCATTCTCAATTGAAGTCCAGACTATTTTTAGGCCCTTTTTAAGGACTTCTTCTCCAATTTTTTAAGCTGCATGCATGCTAGGTTTTTTGTCTGTCAAATGTTTGCTTACTGATTCAGATAATTTCTTTGAGTACCAGCATCTCAACATCTGACCTCCAGCAGGCTCTTACACATCAGTTCTTAGAGCTGTTAGTTTCCCAAAGCAGTACAGCCATTTGTAACCCACTGCCACGTGGCTTGCTTCTCACCTTCTGTGAACATCTTCATACATACAAACACGATACTCATTGTATTTAAAAATACATTTCTCTGAATGTTTTTTTGCAGTTGGGCACAATTATAGTTCCTGTTTCCTCTCAAGTATTTTTGTGGGATTAATTTGAAATAGCTGAAAATGCAAAGGACCTTCCATGACGTGGCGTTTGAAGTTTCTCTCTAGGCTCTGTGCTGTTGTCACAAGAACTCTATCCCATGTCACAGCAAAAGGCACACAAGTTTCCTCCATTAAAATAAAGAAGGAGTGGCCCAGAAAGGATATGCAAGCAACACGGGTTAGCTGTGGTTCAGAAGCATGAAGCCTTAGGACAAGACCTGCTAGTTGCACATCATATTTCCCTCAGACTCATCTTCTAACAACTCCCCAAACCCATTCGCAACATAATTTAGTCTTCACACCTCTAGGGACACGTTTAGAGTTTAGATGTGAAGGTGGAAAGGGGAAATCCTCCAGCAGGCAATTCAACAGTCCCCTCTGGGCTGTTCAGGCTTGATGTCATGAGGCCCAGCAGGGCTCAGTTTTGCCATAAACCATACAAGGCAGATGACTACAGCAAGTGGTTGCTGTACAGTGAGGTTTTAACCCAGTGCGTGGCAGTTTGCTCTGAACGGCTGAGAAGCCAAGAGCTGAGCGTGACATGGCAGGTAAGTGAAACAGGAGCTGGGCCACAGCTCATTACAAAGCCAGCATCCCTGTGCTGAGGCCCTTGGGGCTGCAGACAGCAGAGCACTGGCTGCCTCTTTTCTTAGAGCTATGTGTCAGCAAAAGCAGTTGCTTAAGGGACAGGAGAGATGGGCAGATTGATACTATCTTCTGCATTTCAATCGAAATCACACCCATACCTTGCATTTCAGAGAACACTCCTGTGCGCATGGGCACAGCTGAACATCACATCGCTGCCAGAAACATTCTTCTTTCAACTTCACAGTCAAAATATCAGCAACCTGTAAGACAACCTGGGCTGGATTCTAAAGCTTGCTGCTTCCTAGGCTATAATCTTGCCTAGGAACAAGAAGGCTTTCTAAACTCAAGCAACATCCTGAAGTGGTAGGATTTAGGCAGCTGTGCTCCTTCTATATCGGCAGACTGGTTTTAACAGGAGGCTTTTAAAGTACCGTGAAGCACTCACTAGTCCCCTCTGGCCTTGTCAGCTCTGGCCACTGCCAGTACTCTGGATGCAAACCCTCCACTCAAGAGCTGCACTGTGAGTCAGCATTTATAGGTTTCATAAAATTTAGTTCATGTAATAAGGACTAAGTAACCAACTGAGAATTAAATACCAATGAGAAGTGCTGATTATCTCCCATTCTGAGTTCATGTTCTCATATATTTACCTATAGGTCTGTGAATAATTCCTCTAGAAAATGTGAGTTGTGGGAATTAATCAACTGTACACATTAATCAACTCAAAGTTGAAAACACATAAATGACTCAGCATGGTATAAATCACACTTAACACAGAAACGAATCTCTGAAAATCTACTTTGTGCTTGTTCCTTCCAAAGTAGATACTGTAGTTAATCAGCAAGTCAACTTGTTTCCATCACAGAAAATAGTTTTGTGATGTTAGCTGAGGGAGAGCACTAAAATCTACATAGATTACCAGATGTGTTCCCATAGTGAAACCTTGTGCTAACTAGCACACAGCTCCCTTTGTTTGGGCACCTGAGACCTTCTTTTTGCTGAATTACATGGAGCTCAGAGACTGTAGCCATGTAAAGACATAGTGGACCTACTGAAAATAAGCTGATTTCACTTTTCACTCTCTTCCTGATGGAACAGCTAGCAGTTCAAGAAACTCACACAGTAATTTCCCTCTGAAATACAGCGTCAGTGACAGATATACTGACACCCTCATGGCATTGGACACACCAGGTTCAAACTTTGAGGATACTGCATCCGTTTTTTAAAAGCACAAGACAGACTTACAAGAACAGTGAGGAAAAGGTTACTGATGTGTTCCCTCAAAAACAAGACAATAAAGCATACTGAGGTTTAGGTGGGTTTTGGCTTCATGTGAAAAGGCAGATCTTGTGAGATGTCACATTGGAGCCAAAGAGGTTCAGAACTGCGCTGCAAACAGCGGCCACTACTTTTTGGTTTAAATATCAGTAGCAACAATACTTTCATTTTTTCACAGCAGAGAACACCTGGAGCTACATCAGGCAAGAAACAGCACAAAAGGAGCAATGCCAGTCACACCAGCACTCAGGCAGTTTTGCTGACAACTTATGGTTGCCAGATGCATGTCAAATGAGAATGGAGGAAGTCTTGATTGCCCATGTTTTTTCCTGCTAAGTCCAACTGCTTTGAATGCAGTATTGCATATATTTCCAGGAGATTTTTAAAAGGTAACCTGTGTATATTTTGTCTTCCTAAACCAAGCCTGTGCCACATAGGTTCCCACGTTTTTACTCTTTTCAGAAAATGTCTTCACAGCATCAGATTTATTTCCTTGTTAGATAGCTATTAGCTCTTGCTCAATCAAGAGCCAGTGTTCGTAGATGTACCTATTTTGTACCTCATGCCTATATTTTAAATACCCCACGTGCAAGTCTAATTTTTTCAGGAAATTCCTATAAATTGTTCAACTTTAAATTACATAATGTACTCTGTACTTATTAGAGAGGACACATGGAACAGGGAGGAAGAACAGCTTCAAAGATAAATAACAGTTAAGGCCAATCAGCAGCAATTTCAGTGACAAAGTGACTGAATTAGTATTCAGTGCATCTTATTTCATCTCATACTAAACCTCACCTGTTTTGATAAAAATAAATGCTTATCACTCCTGCATAATTTCTTTCAGGTTGAGGCATCTGCTAAATATTTGGACTCTGAACTGTGTGAATATAATGAGATACTGAGATATGTACTTTAATCCTCAGCAGAGGAAAAACTACAGGATTCATAACTGATGTTTTCACACAGAGAAGTTATCATGACATTACAAGACATTTATGACAGACTTACAAGTGTTTAGTTTTGTTTTGTTTGGGTTTTTCTGTGGAGCAACAGCACACACAGGAAACTTAACCCCCCCCCCAGTTTGGAAAGTTTTAAGTCTCAGCTCAATAGAGTGCTGAGATATCATATTAAGAATAGTATCAGAAGGGCTGGACCAGATGATCTTTGAGGTCTCTTCCAACCTGACATAAAAACAAACAAAAAAACCAACCAACCAACCAAAAATCAAAAAAAAAAAACCCCAAAAACCCAGTAAAAAAGAAAACCCACAAACATAATACAGATTCCAAGGGACTGTTGAATTAGTAATTAGGATTTCTTCACATTTAAGAATTTATCCCCAAGTGTAAATCCACATCTTGGTATCCAGCAAAATCTTTTAAAGTCAGACCGTGGCCTCTCAACAGAGACTCATGAGCAGGTTAATGAGGAAGCTGTGCTTTGCTGGCAGGAACATTAAAAGCTTCTCCTCTCCAAAATCCACCCCATCATCTCCAATACTTTAAGGCCATATGGATACAAACATGTTTTATATACAAATGGAGATGGAAATACAAATGTATACATATATATATATAAATATATATACACACACACAGACAAAACTCTTGCACATTCAGAATGCAACCAATACATTAAAAAAAGAGCTGGGCGATAAAATGTCCATCATAGCATAATAAAAGGGACACTCTAAAATGATTATCTTAATACTGAGTTTTGTGCACTGTTCTTGACAATTCCTTGCAAGTATCAATTTAATTAGATTGCAAAACCACGCAGGAATGGTTTATAAAGGATATTTTGCCTAGACCATAAGTTAAATACTGATTATGCTAAGTATTTTCTAGGTCTACAGCTGAACTTGTTAACTACTTCTATCATATTTTAATCGATACCCAGCAAACACATCATGAACACATCATGTAATGGTTACCATTTACATAATGGTAAACATCTTTGTTAAAAGAATATAATTTTTCAGAAGTAATTTAAACCTATTGTTATAGTCATGATCAAAAGGCTTTGCTGACACTTGATTTTTCTGCCTCAAAGATGTCAGTTAAGCAGTCTTTTACCTTGCTGATCTTTATCCATAGCATAAATGCAAATGAACTGCATGGGGAGGAGGGCAAACAACTCACCAGATTTCCAGAAAGCTCTTGCTAACAGCCCAGAGGGCAAGGAAATTAAGAAACTAGAGTGCTGAAGATGTCTATTGTTGAAACAAAGCACAGCAAACTGAAATAAAATGTCTCAACCTTATTTATTACTTTTACAGGGTCTGCTGTTGCAATAATGAAGAGCCACTTTTCGACACAGGACATAGGTAGAGACCAAATCATCTCCTTCACTCTCCTGCAACAAAACAGAAACACCCCTGGGGTTGAGTAGAGGAAGAGGAAGGAAGTGCAGATCTCTCTCCAGCTGCCATCTAGAAGGGTTTGTCCAAATTACTTGGGTCTTGTACACATCTGAGACACAGGGAGAGAAAATGCAATTTGCACTTTAACACAGAAATACACCCCAAATACTTATCAACCCCCTACAGCAAACTACCTCCATGAATCATTAAATGCACAGATACAGGACATGAAAAAAACTGTGCAGGGGTTTCACAGAAATGGACGAGCAGTAGTGCATATGTTGGCAACAGATCTGGCCTTGCAGCAGGCACCCATCAGAACTCTGCCCTAACAGAAAGCTCCTTAATGTAACAAGTCTTATTTTAAGGCATTTCTTATTTCTATTTTCTATCAGTAGGATAGGAAGGATGCACTTTTGAAAACAACAGAAATCCTTCAAAATAATATAAAAACCCCTTTATTAATAACTTTAACATTCTTTCCACTTATTTGAACTTGTAGAAGAATACATGATACATTCCAAATATGCAGGCAAGGAAAACACTGAAAAATAATACTCTAAATAAATAATGCAAGTTTGTAATAGCCAATATTTTCTCAGAAATTCTGTAAACAGATTGTAATTGGGAACTCTCAGGAAGTAACAAATCTTAAAAACTTAAGATTCCGAGAAATAAAATCCTAGAAAAACTGAAGTATGATTCTCAGAAAACCACCTCTCTCAAATATACACATTCTATACTTTGTACAAGCCTGTATTACTATGCTAAAGAAATAAGCATTAAAATTAAGTGAACAGAGATGTGGAAATGCTGATAGGAACTGCCTCCCTATGGCTTGCAGCCATTTAATTCTGACAGCATGCTGTGCAGCTTTTAAATAATACAGTGTCTTAAACTCTCATAGAAAGCAAAATGAAGGAGAGGCTATCCTTTCTGAGAATTCCATGATTGCAAATGGATGATAAATGTGGGAAAGGGGATGAAATATTCCCAGGGCCAAACAAGAGCTCCCTTAAAAAAGACACACTTTTGGGCATTTATGTGAATTTTAGTCACTATGTATTTTAATACAGCCTCCTAAGATGTAACCATTTTAATTTGACTTTGTTTCCTCTGTTGGCAGGAGAAAGCAGAAGTGTGATTCTGGAAATCTAACCCACAGCAAGGAGAATTATACAAAAACCAGACAAAATTCTCATCTATACTTAAGCTTCCTGCAACAGGCCTGAGGTCACAAAAGCACATTCCCTATGAATCCTTCACCACTCCTTCATTCCCCAAACATCACAGTGTGCTCCAAATGATTAAATCTCAGGTTACTAACTAATATTCACATAAATCTCAAAGTACTTACTTTATGCTGCAAAGCAATCAACTACATAAAATCTTTTCTAAGGGACCCCAACGTGAATGCCACCACCTTGTCTGACATTATTGCCCAACAATGAAAATTTAGATATAAACCAGTCATTAAACAGTAATAGCTTCACTGAGCATTTTTAAAAAGCATTTTCAAGGCAGTTTTAAAAAGGCAGAATGAGAGGGGTAGGCTTGCAAATCAAGCCTGTTTTAACTTACTCAAGTAAGAGATAAGGAAAAGCTTTTCAGTATTGGATAAACAGTGTAATACTGCTGTAAGAAGAAGAACCAGGTTCCTTGAAACCTTGTACATTTGAAAGGGTTTTTTGCAAGCCACAACTGCTTATCTCTCTATCAAATTATCACTGTATTATCAATCATTTTGCCAATACAAATTGGAGAACTCAACGAAGACTCACAATAGCCTCAACTATGTTAGTCCATAAAAAAAGGAAAACTTATTTTCCTCTCAGAAGATTCTTACAAAGTCTGAAATAACATTGGAAGAGATGCTGACTATTAAGTTACTTGTATTTGCATCTATCTCAGTGCTTTGGTATCACAGCTCACAGCAGCTTTCCTGACAGTACAGAATAAATATATCAAGCATTCTTTACTATGGAGGTGTAAGCAAACTAGGAAAAAAAAAACCACCAACAAACCAACAACCCAGGGTGGAGCTGTCACAACTGATCATTTTTTGGTTTAACTGTATTGACAACGTCAATTTAAAATAAGAAACAAAAATCTTCAGATACAAATATTCAATACAATTAACCATGACAAGTTGTTAAACTGAAGCATCCTCATGGTACATGTACTCTTGCAAGTATTCTGCATTTGGAGTTGTATATCACAGACAGAGTAGTTAACTGCTAAGACAATATTTACAATGGTAGTTGAGGCAAAAGCAACTGTTGAGTTTCCCATCTCAAGTTACAACTCAGGTGTTTTTTCTGGTAGCCATTTTCTAATTGTAAATGAGTCGCTTGAGATGAAGTACAATGTCAAATGAAAATGACACAACTGAGGGTATAATTAGACCTTGACTAATTACCATTCAATCTGTAATCACCAGCTGCATATACAATTAACGTATATAATGCATAATGTATATGCATTTTAATTAATTACAAGTAGAAGAAACAAAATCCTCCATTAATTCCATTCAGATTTCATTTACTATGGAATATTGAATACAATTTTTTGGCCAAAAGAATCTGAACTTGGGGTTATTTTTTTCTTTATGATACAGAATTCTTTGCTTTGAACATCATATGCTTGTAACTCAAAACTTTATTTTCTTTATTTGACTACTTTTATATGTAAACAGTGGCATTTAAAAGCAGAAGCAAATTCTCAAAACTCGGAAGTATGGCAAATACAGTAATTTGGAAAAAACAATGCATAAATCAATGCAACAGAACAGCAGCCTCTGACAATTGCTTTGAGAAAGCTGTCAGTGCAGAGGACATTTCCCATTGCTCTGAAAAGGTTTACTTCAGTGACAGCAAAGTTGAAAAACCTTCTCACTATATTACAGACAAGTTCTAAAGAAAAATTTTTGTTCTCCTGTAAACTCTCTGTTTCAAAATCCAGCAAATTATACTGAACTTCTCAGATCATTTACTTAAGCAGTTCTTTAACAAACTGTTAATACAAACTACAGCAGAATATACTGAATAATTAATTTCCAGAGTTCACCTTTATTACAAACAAGGTTTTTGTTGTGAGAACAAATAATCTCTCACTTGTAGCTTGAAAGCCTAAGATAGGATCATTGGCTTCCAGGGTTGCTACCAGCTGCTTAGCAACCTGTCCTACTTGTCTTCCTTCCTTCCTGTTGTAGAGAACTGTGGAGAGAGGAGTTGGCTGACGATAGATGAAAACTCGTCGTAAGCACTCACAAAGAGCAGCGTAGGAGTAGTCTGGAGCACAAGCCATGAACTTCTTGTCTTGTTTTGATGCTTGGACATAACCTGCATGGCCCAAAAAGAAGGAGAAGGGATAAGCAATATGCTGGTTTCACCACCACTTTACCTGGCTAAGACAAAATCAAGCTTGGCTTACAAAGAAAATAATATGTAACTAATATCGAAAAAGACACAGATATGCTGCCATTAAATAAGGCAACAGCTTTTGAAGGTATGCATTAACCAACTTAACACCAATATACAATTCCTCTGTACATCTTCCTAAGTGGCCTTTTAGAAGCATATGTATGTATAGCAAGATCCTGTTCTCATATCTAGACCCTCCCCACCTCACTAAATCCTCTATTTTCCCAGCAGGCTCTTAAGGCAGGGATATACACCTTGGCCTGGTCTCAGTAGAATAACCTTCTCTTCTCTCCCAGTTTGTAATTACATTTACAGGGTAAGATTTCTGAGCATACCTAATCTCAAATAGACACTTAAAAACTTGTCTTCTATTTATAACTGACCAATAAAACCACAAGTTCCTTTCCAACACACCGTAATCTTTGTTAATACTTGCTCAGAAGGAAAAATCTCTCTTTTCTATTACAGAACTCAGTAAACAGACTTCTTTCAGACTGATTTCCTTTCACGCCTTTGTAAAGAGACTTGAAACACAATTTTTGCAAAGTGATCTGCCATCTTTCTGAAAAGTTAGTGCTTGACTTCCACTGAACAGTGCCCAGCAATGGTTACCACAGAAAGGCAGCACTTCCGAGAACAGCAAGCATGCCCGAGTTTACTTTCCTTATTATTCCAGGGTAGAGGTCAGGGTAGCTCCCCCCAGTAAGCTGGGAATGGACAAGAAGTTGGGAGGGCATATAACCAGGACAGCTGATCCAAGCTGACCAGAGCTCAGCCCATGAGTTTTCTTGCTTTTGATCTTCCTGTTCTCTCCCCTGCCCCACAGGGAAGGGGAACTGGCAGACTGCAATCACCTGTGTGGTGCTTAGGTTACCACCGAGGCTAACCTGCAGCAGTACCACCACACTTCAACAGTGCATTTCCAAGCCTTGCAGATGTTTTAGTTGTTTTGCTTTTTAAAGAATGTTAACCCTGAGACTCCTAAATTTATAAGTGCTTGCTACTGTCCCCCAAACATGATCTCAGTTCAAATCTAGCTTGGCAGTTTTCATCACAAACTCAATTGACAGGATTGCTCTACCGGGAAACAGCAGGGCATCCAGAAAAGCTTTCCAAGTGTAAGGTAGGTAATTTAATTCTTATATTAAAACACTGGCACTAACACTAAAAGCAGGAGTTAAGTATAGGCTTGCAAGTAAAAGATTTTGAGCCAGGGGACTTGTATTTCCCAGAAAGAATATCGTAGGCTCTTAATAAAATAAAATAAAACAAAATAATAAAAAAGGTATTCTCCTCTAGTTTTCTGGTTTACAGACAGAACCCTGTTAAGGGCAGGGGATTTATACATAAAGAATGAGAAGCCAGTCAAACATACAAGCTTCTTCAGTAAAATGTGGTAAGAAAGGCAATATCAGGCAACTGCTCTTTCAACCAACAGCAAATCTTAAGTCATTAGAAGCCAAAGGTCTATTCAAGACCAATTTATTTTTTTCAACAGAAAGGTTTTAGGGTAGATTTATATATAACAAAAAAACTTGGGTCCCTTCATTTTCCCTCTGGCTCTTTCCTTAAGTTTTGGTCCAAGACTTGAGCTAAAAAATATTAATTTTCCAACCATCATTTTCATGTAGCTTATTAGCAACTAACAGCAACAGTTACTAGCTCTTGCAAAGGACTTTCAAATTTGGTTGTAGATAAACAAGCTGATGAATTACATAACCTCACACACAAAAGATGAACCAGATTAGTACAGAAGTGTAAACTTCATTATAATACTGTAAAGTGATAGTATAGTAAGGAGAAAGAAACAGCAAACAGTGATGGTTTTTTATCACCTTAGGTACAAAAAGCTCAGAGACATCATGATTTCCTTCTTGCTATCTTGAAAACAATAAACACATTCTTAATACAGTACCACAAAGTCAGCATAGAAACTTGAAACTAAAAGTAATTTGAGAAAACATATTAATCCTTATCATCTGCTTTTCTCAGCATAACGAAATTTGAAACGAGTAAACAAAGAACAAATTGTGAAATTCATCTCTTTTGTTAGAGGATTTGTCAAGGTGCCTATAGCTCAATTTGATCTTGATTTAAAACAAAAGGTTACGAAAAAAATCATTCCCATTACAAAACTACAAAAACTGAGAACAAACCCAATTATGTGTTATGGCAAGCTATATAAAGCAGCTAGTATCTTCCTTCATTTTAGACTCAGACTGAGATTGGTGCAGTCAAACAAACATACTTAGAAGAGGGAAGGAATGCATTGTCACACTGATGGCATTATTGAAGGAATGGGTCTAGAGAACATGAAGACTTCATTTGTCACAGCAGAAGTAAATTTTGGATCAGATTAACTTTCATTGAAACAGTTACACGTTTCTTATTTGACAGGTACAATACTGGGCTACATGGATTGCCCTATTTGATCTGATATGGCAATTCTTACTCTTGCATCCATATTTTTCAAAGTACATTCTGCTTCTGAGATTTAGGATTCTGCTTCCAACAATGGGTAAAAACAAATTTTAGTCCTGATTGCAAGGATACAGCAAGAACTAACACTTCTTCACAATCACATTTTCTACTTTTTGACAGTCTGTACTTTCAAAGGAGTTAGGAGCTCCTTGTGCCACAGATGGCACAGTTACACTCCTGATTCATTTTTCCTGTCACTATGATTTTTTTATGTAACTTTTCTTGCAAATCTATGAAAACTTTCCCTGTCCACAATGCTTTGTGGCAGAGGGTTCCACAGCTTAAACGTGCAGAGGTGAAGCATGTCTTTTAGTTTCTTTTCAACCTACTATGCAGCAGCATCGTTTGATGCTCCTTGCACTTAGAACAGAAGAATCACTGAACAATCACATCCAGCTCTTCAGACTTGTCACCGGGGACAACAAGATAGAAAACATCTAGGGGTCACTTATTAAAAAATCTTATCATAAGCAAAAATACACCTGGACATGTCATCATTGAACTGCAGATGTTTTCCTGATGTATGAGTGTTAAGGTGGTGATTGTGCTTTTGTCTGTAACTCGGGATCACTTACCCAAGGACTTCTCCTTTTTATGGTGCAGTACTGTCCTTGCAACCTGTCTATGGCCTGACAGACCTTATTTTCCCCCCAAGACATAAACAAATTATTTATATTTTAATATTTCTAAAATTATGGTATCATGCTGATATCAAGAACATTATAGCACCTTTCAATTCAAATTTAATTAAGTGAAATTTCAACAGAAGGCATACTAAGAGTACTCAGGTAGAATAGCACTCATACCAGGAGTACTCAGGTCTTTAGATAGAGAACAGTGACACAGAGGTCCATTTCCTACCTAAAGCATTAAAAGTTCCAATGTGTTCCCACATGTTTTCTGGTTCATCAGAGTGGGGCTGCCAGAGAAGAGCATCCACATCATGTCTCAGGCAGAAGCATGGCATTTCTTTGGGATCCACAACAACTGAGAAAAGATACTGGTTGCTTCCAAGATTAATCTGAAAACAAAACAAAGAAAAACAAATACTGATTCTATCAATAAGCAGCAGCTTCTGTCACACATATTGCCTAAGGTACATGATCAACAGCTTTGTGTCTGTTAGCTGACAAAAATGTTTGAATGCTTTATGCTGCATCCCACTATCAACAGCTCAATAC
This sequence comes from Florisuga fusca, assembly GCA_038090715.1. Classification (NCBI taxonomy): domain Eukaryota; kingdom Metazoa; phylum Chordata; class Aves; order Apodiformes; family Trochilidae; genus Florisuga; species Florisuga fusca. The sequence continues at coordinate 16,446,849 of JAAWXA010000021.1, forward strand.
ACTACAGGTAGCTAACATATTTCAAGCAGATAAAATTAAAACTTCTTGGAACAGTATTTAGGGAATCACTATGTCTACCACACAAGCAAATGGGAAAGCATTTTGTGCAGAAATTGTTTTCTAGGATTGAGGATCCTAACTTCTGATAGAAGGAAAAGAGTATCTCTATGTAATTATATCTATTTTCTGCAGTGCCAACAGCAAAGGAAATACTGCCCCCCTGCAGTTAAAGCTAGTAAGCACTGGAAATTAGTTAAAATAAAATGACAAATTGTTAACTATTTTTTATTTACTCACAATCAAGCAATTACTAAATTTCAGATTAAAATGCTCTTCATCAAATATGCTAGGTCACCAAAAACATTTAATAACCACTTCTATTCACAAGAAATGACCTAATGCATAAGAAAGACAAGACAGGCATACTCTGCTACCTGAATAAACAATAGTAAGAGTAAACAATAAACACCTATTTTGCACTTTCTGTGCAAAACCTTCAAATGTAAAATGCAAAATGTAAAACCTTCTAAATGAAGTTAATAGCAGTACTTTTAATGTAGCACTATGACTAGCAAATGCTCAAAGAGGAAAGAACAATCTGTTCCCTTAAGGTCTACCAAGTAAGAACACTCAGGAATCCCTGTTTGCACACAGAGCTGATCCACATTGTTCATGTTACCAGATGAACAAATATATATGAACTATTTTGTATATGCAGAAGTTATAGCTGCAACAGTGACATGCAGGATTACACCCTAATACATTCTACAATATATTATGCTCTTCAATGAGTATTTCAGATGCTGACATTTGTTGACTAATTGTTCTCCAAGAGTTGTCACAGCACTTTTTATTATATGTATTGTGGCAGTAGCTCTGAACTGCAAGCCTTTTATACTATCATTGACTAATGCCACAGGATGGAAGCCCTGTCTGTAAGACCTTAATTCAATCTTAACATAAAATTCAGTGGACGAAGAGCTATTGAGACTCAGACATTTGTTTACTCAACATTTTACAGTCTATGGCAGAACCAATAGAATTCTTTCAGCTGATTAAGTTCAAGTCAAATGGCTCAACTTCAGAAGAGCCTTCTATTAATATGTCATTCAGCAGGCATACAAATTCTTCTGGTGCATTAAAACTAGAAGAGAGGTGAAATAACCTTCCATCTCCATTAGGATCAGATGCAATCATGAAGTGAGGGTTACTAATTTTCTAAGCAAGTTAGAGGCAAAGAAACACTAATAAAGACAATGCAAAGAGCTCTAGTAGTAAGGTTTCTTAAGGATATGCAAGCAGCAAATGGGAAGCAAATGTCATATTGGTGCAATGTGGTGAGCAAAACAGAAAGCATGAAGTACCAGATAGATTCAAAGTCAGAAGAGGTCAGGCTGATGACAGCAGCAGAAGTGAGTAGCCCAGACCGTAAGAAGCACAGGAAAAATAGGCAAAACAGAGGAGAAAAAACTTGAGAAGAGAAACAAGTTAAGCCTTCTCATGCATTCAGCTCAAGACTCACTCCATGGGTCCTGCTGCATGCCCATAGTGACAACTGCTGCTTTCCCAACACGGGGAAACAGTCAATCATGGGGATTGTGCATCAAGACACACTGATGTGGTGACACTCCACAGGGTCATGAACAGCCAGTTACAGTATGATTTGACCAGAAGCACCTGCTAGAAGGTTCAGCCTCACCTGTTTTTCATCAATGAGACCTCAGTTTTTCTGCTGGACAGCTAGCCTCCTCAAAAGTCATTGTTATTACTTCATTTTCTAATCTTCAAGGTAAAATAAAGCACAATATTCCTGAAGCACCACAATAAAATGAAGTTTGGCTTCCTACAGACTAGGATTATATTTCTTCAAGCTCCTCTTCCCCAGAACTCCTTGTAGATAAATCTCTTCTCATTGTTAAGGTCTTTTCTCCCATAATTCCCTCCTGCTTTGTTTGAATATGAGGCAGAATATTCTATGACTAAATCTGAGCTTTGGCTGCCTTACAGGCCAAACAGCTACTGCCTTTCAAACTGCATGTGGACTGAATTACTGGGGTAGGTTTGACTTTGGGTGGCTGTCAGACACTCACCCAGCTGCTCTATCACTCCCCCTCTTCAACAGGACAGGAGGCAAGAGTAAGATGAAAAGCTCATGGGTTGAAATAAAGACAGGGTGATCACTTAATGACTCTACCATCAAGGACGTAACAGTTTTTACCTGGGAAAAATTAATTTCAGTTATTGCCAATTAAAGATCAAGTAGGATGATGGGAAACAATGATTTTAAAAAGAAAAACTTGCCCCACACCCTTCCTTGGCTCAACTTCACTCCTTCATTCATGACTCTTCTACCTCACCCATTACCAGAGTGGTGCAGGGAGATGAGCAAAGGGGGCTGGGATCAGTCCATAGTGCTTCATTTCTGTTCCTCCTCACACTACTCCCATGGGATACTGCCCTTCATGTACTGTTCCAACACGGGCCCTTCCTATGAGCTGCAATTCAAGAACTGCTCCAGCGTGAGCCCCTTCCACAGAGTAAAATCCTTCAGAAATGGGACTGCTCCAGTGCAGCTCTTCCACGTTGCTACCAGAACTGCTTCCACAGTTGGTGCCACAAAACCTGCTCCTGTTCTCCACTGTCTCTAACTTCCTCTAGGCACATGCACCTGCTCTGCTCTGAGGTCCTTCTTGGGCTTGCAGGTACATACCTGTCCCATCATGGTGTCCTCCATTGGCTTCAGGGGAATCTCTGCTCTGGCACCTGCAGCACCTCCTCCCCCTCTTTCCTTCTCTGACCTTGGTGTTTGCAGTGCTGTTTCTCTAACATTTTTCTCCCTCCTCCCTCTCACTGCTACTGCACAGCATTTTTCACACTTTCTTAAATATGTTTTCCCTAAGGGACTACCAGTATCCCTGATGGTATCCACTGTGTGCTACTGAGGGTCCACTGGGGCATCTGGAACCAGCTGTGTCTGGCACAGGGCAGTCCCAGTCTCTTCGTGCAGAGGAAGAGACACAGTAACTCTTAATCAACTCTTAAGAAGCTTCTTTGAACTGATGAATAGTTTCATAGAGAAGAAAAAAACTGCACAAATGTTTATTTTAAAATCCAAAATTAGCACTACAGTAGGTTTGAAGTCACCAGTAATCACCATTTTTGGCCAAAGGTACAACAATCTATAAATTAAATAATTTACATATGGCAAAAAGTAAGCCCTATAGCACACAGGCCCAACCTGCAGATGTCTTTTGACAGCAGCTACACGTATTTTCAAGGGTTGAGCACTTATTATTTTGTAAATGTGTTATCTGGTAAAGCACACGTCAAAATTTAAAATATACTATTTTAGAAGCAGCATGTCAGAATTGTCAGTTTTACAAACAGTTTTTTGTTCTCATAAAAATAAACATCTGTAGTTCAGACAAAAAAACCCTAAACACCCAACATGCAATATAAATGCATGAGTCCTAACAATGTTATTACCTAATCATATGTGTAAGTGCCATGTTACTTACCTGTTGTTAATTTTCGCATCAAAAATAGTTTTGGAACAAACTAGAGGAATTAAAGGGTTTCTTCAGGGTCCAGTAAATTTGTGGAGTATGTAGCGAAATAATTTAAATGCACAGCAAAGTAATTGCAAACTTTGATTACTTTTTCCCCCAGCTGTAATTTACAGTGTTTTGAAAAACCCAATAAATGCTATTTAAGCTGAGTTAGTTGCCTATTTTACATGCAACAGAGATACAGATAATTTGTACAGACAGCCCAAATGCAAAGCAAGTTTTGAGAGTGTTGTCAGGACATGAGAAATACAACTGCAATTAAAGAACCCTGCAAACTTGAAGCAGTTACTCAGATTCCAAGACAGAAAAGCACACCAAGCCAGAAAAGCTCTTGAGGAAGACCTTGCTTCTTTTCTATCACCACTACAGTTTCTCCACTCCAAAGGACATGCACAAATATATGACATGGCTCCCACACTCCTCCAGCTCAGATGCAAAAATGATGTATTTCACAGAATGACATGGTTTTAGTTAAGAGGTTATTCTGGCACCTACTGAGAAGGCAGACTATGTAGGCAGCTTGTGTATAGCCATACAAGGAAGAAAAGAGTGACCTTATATGTCAGTTAGTAGAAGTGAGTGAATGTTCTTCTGTTGTGTTTCCATAATCCACACCCATCAACCAGAAGAGTCAGTCTCCTGCCACAAATCAACTGCTCTCTGAAATTACCTACTGGAATTAGCTATTCAAAGACCTAGTTTTATCTCCTCCATTCCCCATTTTCTCCTTGCTCCACAAATCACTGGGAATACTCTCTTCTTTTGTATTCAAAAAAGTAGCAGCATCTCTTCCCTTAAGCCACCCTAGTTTTGATAATATTGGGATGCTTGGGTTTCCCTGCTGCAAGTACACAGAACCACATTGTACATCAGGAATCTTCCAGCATTTTTTCAACTGATTTCTGTGCATTTTGTCAAGGCAAACATGTTATAAATGCTACTGCAACCAGTTTCAAAAAACAAGGTAGTTTTTTTTAGGTAACTGATCACCTGAAAAAGCCCCTCCCCCTTGTGTGGTTTCAAGAGTTTGCACAGATTTTTGTTCTGATAATAGAATCCAACTTGCAAATCATAAAAATGTTTTTAAATATTTCTGTAATAATTTGCAGCACTTACTACATGAGTGACTTTCAAAGTATCACCATCAAATCTACACAAACTTGCATTATCTTCAAGAAAAGCATCACATTCTTCTAACTCTTGAGCATTACATGGTGCTTTCTCTTTTTCGGGGTTTGGATTCTGAAATAAAAAGACAATTAATTACACTGAAAATCTGAGCTACTGTGTGTGTGTATATATATATATACACACATCCCTTTTCATAATAGAGTTCAATAGAACAGAAAGAATTATTTACATATCCTTCCATACTTAAAGATCAACCTATTATATACTTACTCAAAATTAAGAGAACAATTTCTGTCAGGTATGAGAGCATGAGTGGTAGGTGCAACAGAATCAATTGCAGTTTAAGGAAAATTACATAAGCTACTAAAGCATGGACAAAACATTCCCTTCTGAAAATAGCAGAAATACACAATACTGAAAACCTATACAGATTTAGTAAACTTATTTTAGTGTAAATTTTAGACTGCCGTTGGAAATTACATTTTAAAAATGGACTCATTAATCTTGTAAATAGCTCTAAAAATACAGCTTTGCTAATAGTTATTTAAAAAGAATAATGCTGTTATGCATATTTGTCTTTGCACTCAAGAAAAAAAGCACATGTATTTTTTCATACACAAGTCAAAGAAAGGAAAAACTGTCACTTTTATATCTTGCTCTTGAATTAGTTGTAACACTATGGCACACAGAAAGAGTTTCCCTCTGCTAATGACAGCTTCCTCAGATACTTTGCAAAACAACCCAGCCATGTTATCTTTGTGATACATCTGAAGAACTAATTGCATTTTAACAGAAAGGGAGATTTAACATTATCTGTTAGTTTACAGAAGGCAAAAACATTCACTTCTTAAGTATGATTTCATGTTGCACCTTCCACAAAAACAGATACTGCCCTGACAACTACTACAAGCTGCAAGCTGAGGTCACACAGAATGTGTAGGGAAGGATTAGACATGGAATTAGACACTCAAAAGTGATGGAGATCAGCGAAAATTTTTTTTTATTACTAAGACAATTTAAGGTCACAGAAAACAAACATGAAGAGATAAAGTAACATCCTTAAATGACAGACCAAGAAAATTGTCATATACTGCAGGCTAGCAGGCATGACTTGAAACAGGCTACCTATATCTTTAGAGGTTAGGCTTTGGGGTTCAGCTCTCCTCTCTCAAGCATTCTTAAGAGGTGGCCTCTGGTTTACTGTTTCATTGGGTGGCTTTTAGAAAAACCTTGCAGATACACATCATTAATATAAGCAATTTAGGTGACAAAAAAATTCATCACTTTTAAGCTCAGTAAAAGCTATAAAAGAAACCTGAAGTTCCAAATAAATCAGTGGTAAAAAGATGTACAATATCTTGCCTACAAATAGTCAGGGAGAGCGAACAGAAAGCAATTTAGAGCAGGGACCAGAATTAATAATAACATTTTTCAGCCTTATTAAAAACAGTAATAACCCAAAACTATTATATCAGGACCATAGGGAGTGACACTTCACAAGTGTAAGATGAGATGCCATTTTCTATTTTAATATAAAGCAGAACTATCATGAAAACAGCAGTTAAATATTACATATTATTTGCTTTAAGTACTCCCTGTATAACAATAATGCCAGAAAGTTCAAGAGTTATGCTTATGTTTTCTTAAATTTTCCTCACAGTAAACCTAGGAAGACTCTATAAAAATGTTGCTAACCTATTAATAAACAAGAAACAGACATCCTTAAAAATTACTTCAATCAGCTGCTTTAAAACAAACTGTCACATTGTGAGCGATGGAAATAAAATTTATTTCCAACATTAAATCAGACTTCTGTTTTGGTGTACCAATGCTATCGTGCAAGCTAAATTCAGTCCCCAGTGAAAACACTGCTACTGCCCAAAGTATATTCACAAGTCTAGTGCTTTTAGTTTGTTAACAGTTCCAGTTAGAAATGACTGTAGAGTTAGGATTCTGAACACTAAATCAACTGATCAGCTATGTCAATGAAATACAAACTGTTTCATTTTCAACTCCTTACCAGTACTTCAGAGGTGAGATGAACCAGGTTTTCAGCCATTTCAGAAGGGTCCATAATGAATTCCCCTCTTGTGTCTCCAACTATGAGCTCTGGCCACCGGGATCCCTCGTTTTTCTTAATTAGAGAAATTTCCAAACTAAAATGCAAATAGAAGCCAAAGAATAGTACATGAAAACACTGCATCCATTTCTTAGATTAGTCAAAAAAGTCCTATGTGTAGATTTGAGCACTTCTGTTCTCCAAACTGAATTAATAATGAAAATCATATCGCAGAAACCATTAGCACTCAATTTATAAAGTAAACTATTCTAACAGAGAACATTCTAAAGACCAGGAGATCAAAGAGAAGTGATTTGCAAAAGCCCAATAGCAAAGAGAATATCTTCCTTTAAGTGTATTTCATTTTCAAAGTAAACTGAGTTTCCTCTGAAGCAGTCTTATTAAGATAATTTAAATACTGTGGGAGTTTACCTATAAAGAGATCTATTCAAAGAGTGACAGAATTTTACTACAAAAGTTTATTTGAAAGCTAAAATGTACTTAATGGGGCTACTTCTGTGCGGACTACTTTTATATACTACTTAGGGAAAAAATATTCTGATTTTATTGAACTCAGAAATACTGCAATGGTTAATTATCTACACTGTGTATCTAAAAGATGAAATATGGGGTTGTTTGTAACATGTTTAAAAAAACCCCAAACACACACACACAAAAAAACCCCAGCCAACCAACAACAACAAAAAATCACAAAACAAACTTTAGCTTAGCTGGTATAACCATTAGGAATAAGTTCCTGAATAAACAGAAAATAAGGGAGTTGGCCCAATGCACCAGCATAACAATTCCATTTAGTTATTCTGTTAGACCGACACAGGAGTATTATGATAAATTGATAGTTTGATGATATTCACTTTTTTGATACACTTCAAAGTGTTGTCAACAATGACAATCTTTTACCTGAAAGAACAGGAAAACCTTTTAAGTTACCAACTAACTCAAAAGCTAAAGTGCATCATAGTAATAACCACTTGGTGAACTCTGAATTAGTTTCTGAAGCAATTACATTGGTATTAGAAAGAGCATACATTTAAAGAAGATACTTGGAGCAAGCTTCAGATTTTTAATAAACAGATTCAGAGTAATACTGCAGTACAAACACTAAGAACCAAGAGAAACTTATTACATGGAAATGGGTAATTAGTATTTCCCATTAAAATAGAAGCCAGAGATTCATGCAATATTGCTCATTTGATTAATAAAAAGTTGCTCAACCAAATTATTTTTCATTATGATATCTAATAACCAATTACTGAAGGGTCCCATTTTCCTATTTAGTATTCATATATTCTATATACAAATATTAGCCCCTCTATTTAGCTGTTCTGGAGAATAACTTTTACAGCTAATTGTTTGGAAAAAAGCCAAGAGTTCTGATGAAGAAAACAAAAGCAACACCATAGAATCACAGAACATCAAGTTGGAAAGGATGGGTAAGTATCATCAAACCCAACTCCCTCCTCCTCACAGGACTACCTAAAACTAACCCACATCACTATCAGAAGAAATTGAAAACAATTTCCAGATACTGCAGAAAATGTCATGCTAGTTTTCTTGTAACCAAATCCTACAAGCTATATACATCTGTATACCTCACAGAGAACTTCAAACAATGCATTAATGAAAAATATCAATATCAAGCTTGACCAAGCACTTTTATAAGCCAGTATTGTCTTTTTTTCACTTTGCATTTTAAACTAGTAGACTGGCAAGATTAACTACTGCCATATGTATTAATACAAAGCAATACACAAAACTATCATAAGATACCATTATCTCAATTACATCACAGTCTGCTCCACAGTTTCTGCACTTGGTGAACAGTACTAAAAACGTGTGTATGTACAAGATCTAATTTGAAACCAGAAAGACTTTTTAAAAAATTTTTCTCTGCTTGAAACTCATTGTGTCAGAAAGCTATGCTTAATATAAAGTATTTTTCACTGAGTCTTCTCAAAATCCCTCCTTGATGACCATATTTTTTATAATATTATGCTTGGGAAAATTACTGTGCCATTCACTGAAATAAATCTGTATTCTCCCCACTTAGTGCATGCTGGGTCAGGTTTCCAAGATTAAAGTTTGCCTATCTCAAACTTCTCAAAAGAAACTAAATTGGAACTGCAGGAGAAACTCTTCAGGAAACTCTGTGACCCAAGAACAGATCCAAACACAAAAAAGTTATAGGTGGTTTTTTTTTTCCTATCAATAAGCTTCACACATGCAGAAATAACTTCTTGAAATGGTGCATACAAGTGCTCACTGCATCTGCACAGCAACAAAGAAATTGCCTTAAAAAAGAAGCTTTTAGCTTCAAGTCTCAAACAGAAAACTCAGAAGTGTACATTTCCAAATATATGGGGATTTCACACTCCCTTTTATATGCGGAAATAAATCTGAATACTTAAGTCACCTTCCATACATGAAGCATCTGTATTGATGCAAATGCTTTAGACAATCTGCACCCACAAAAAAACTGTTAAAACAATGGTTGAACGTCTCTTGACACTAAGATTAGCTTAGGGCTCTGAAGGGCCCTTCACAGCCTCTATTAATGATACAGAATCTAATTAACAAGCAAAATTAGATGTCCAAAACTAGGTTGCAATTCTCTACCAGAGAACTAAAATTCTAGAATTAAGTGGTTCCAGAGAACCTCTAGAGAACCTTTTTCTAGAGAAAAAGAAAAAAAATTGACTATTGTTTAGGGAGCTTTGAACTTTTTTTCCCCTTTCCATTCTTTCATCTTCTTATCTCAGAAAGAAAGGAGACAAAATGAGATCTACAGCATGTTAAATTCAGGCAGATGAATTTTATATCACATGCATAACATACAATGGAGTAGAAAAACATAATAGGCAATTTTTAAGTCAAACCTGAAGAATTTTTGTTACCTTATTACCAAAAAAGGTTCTGTTTGTGGAAAGCTGAAGTCAAAAAGAAATTATTAACACAAACAAAAAGGCTAATCAAGCCTAAAACTTAAAAATTTCTGAACCAATTAACTTTACACTGCTTACAAAGCTATATCTTAACACTTTATCTTCTGTTTTTTCCTGGGAAAAAATAGTTTTTCTTTGGTACTTCAAAATATTCTTGACTTCATTTACTGACAGTTTCATAACTCTATGATATACTGTCTTTAACAAAAGAATTTAACATTTAGCTATTTACTTTTCCACTTCCATCAGTTAGAAGTGAATGGACAAGATTATTCTCAAAATAAAAAAAGCCTAGGCAAGTATGCAGACAGGTGTCATACAGACATGCATGGCCTTATCTCCAGTAGCTCACACCAAATATTGTTTTTGAAAGGCAATGGAAAACATTAGAAGAGGACATTAATTTCTGCTAATAAATACAGGCAAAGCATCTGAAAATAACGTGAGGAGATTAACATTAAGTACCAATGTATCCCTAATGGTGCAAAGAACTCTTGTTTCAAAAATTCCCCATTCCAGTACAGGTATAGCTATCAGTACAGACAGGATTTCTTATTTTGGAAAGGCTGTTCTATGTTGCTGTAGAAAATAGCTGGTCACATAGCTTATGAGCAAGGAAGTGTAAGAGGGGGATTATTTTCACATTAGCCAAGGGAACAATATTGTGAGACAGCACCACAAAAGCCAGTGAACTATTTTCAGCAGAGGAAGTAAGATTCTTGTGAGGAGGAATGGAGGGTGTAGCACTAAATGAGTCCATTCCCAGACAGGCCAGAAGTCAGAGATATGGAACACACTTTGAATCAATTTCTATCAGTAGGAAAACTAAAAGCCATATACAACACCTTTTGTTCTCTCTAATTATCCATGTGCAGCTTTCATGGTCCACAGATGCATAGAGTTTTCCTTCAATCAAAGGGGGTTGGTCTTTCAGTGTAACACACATCTTATCAGGGGAAAAGCACACTTTTATGTCATCCTTAGTGATGCCTTCGGGAACCTGAACTGTTACTGTCACATCATCTTCAGTCTGCTGCCAGCAATAGAGAGGGTCTACAATTGGAGACACACAGAAAAATCCAAACTAGATTACAAATGCTGTCCTGGAATCCAGAGTGTGCAAGGCTGGGAGATATGGAATAGAAGTTTGTGGAAAAGTGGAAGCTAGCTTTTACTATGAACAATTTACATAATTACTGATAACAACATGGAGAAACACTTTTTTAGCTATCAAGTTCACTTGTGTGTCTTGCCTAGAGAGCAATTTATATTCATGTCCACAGACATTAACCATTACTGCATTACATAATTGATAACAAAATGTACTTAATACACGGAAAAAATAATCATTAATTATTTGTTTGAAGGGCATCAGGTGAAGCAGTACTAAAAAGCTACTGCATGCTCAGGAGTATATGACATTCATAGGTGTGAACAATTTTTTTTTTTATATATTTTGCCAGAAACTACACTGATGATTCAACAGAAATTATTTTAGATGACCAAGTAGCCTTCATCTCTCTCAGTCGATGGAGATGAAATAAAACTGCCTATTCAGAGGCAGTGATTAACTTTTGCTCCTGGTTCTCAAATCTGCCTTGATGTCCATCTTGACTATTAAATTGCTTCAAGATATGGCCTTTTAAGACAAAAGTTTATAGAAAAGGAAGGCTATGACAGCATGACTGGGCAGTGCACAGATGGTCACAGAAAACACAGAGGCATGAATTTTCTGAGAAGTAATCTTGTACATGCTACCTTCCTACTTAGAGAAAAAGTAAAGTACGTGTAGAGCCTTTGGAAGCTCTCAAGCTGTCACAACACAAGGTTTTGTAAGCTTCATGTCTTTAACTGTGACTCTGGAAGGACTCAACCTCATTGCCTGTTATCACAAGTTTACTATTGCAATGGATCAGTCACTGGTGCTACAAATACTTCCCAGCAACTATTAATATCTGAGATATGAGTCTTTGAAATCCTAAACTTTGACACAGACTGTATCTGATACAAGAAGCCTTAATTTATAAGAAAACTACATGACACCAGAAAGTAACCTAGACTTCTCCTGTCTTCAATATAGCCTTCTTATAATGTCAAACACATGCAGATGAGACTATGAAAGAGCAAACTAAACCCCAAAAGACAGCTGTACTATATAACCACCTTTAATATTTCTCTATTGTTGTAAACTCCTACAAAAATCAGAGTTCTATTGCTACCATACCTTGTTTTATTATCTGATATCTATTATGTCTGCAATTTCCTCTAACCATGAAATTAAAATTAGAGACTATATTAGGTGCAGCAAATGACAAATTCTGTCTTAAGGACATATGAAACTTCACTCTAAACTGGGAGTTCAGATTTCAGTACTTTCTCTACCATTAGATTTCTGTGCCATAGTAAGTTTTCTAAAGGTATTGCTGCATACAGCATACCAGATTTCCAGGCTTTCAGAACACTGTGTGTGCACATACACAGGTGAAATGAGCTATGCTAAGAACCACATAGTGCTCTTTACTGTGTTTCTTTAATCACACCTAGCACACAATTTGAGAAGCTCTTAAAGCATTGTAGTAGCTAATTCAGTTGACAGCTGCATAGACACTGCACGATGGTGCTCAGGATTACAGAACTTCTGTGTCTCAGAATTTATAGAAAGCCATTTTGGTTGGATAAAACCAGTTCAACTGTTAACCTAGCACTGCCAAGTCCACCACTAAAACATGTTCCTAAGGGACAACATCTACATGTCCTTTATATATCTACAGGAATGGTGACACAACCACTTCCTAGGCCTAACACCTTTTCCATGATGAGATTTTTCCTAATATCCAATCTAAACCTGCCGTGGCACAACTCGAGGCCATTTCCTCTTGTTGTCTTTACATACTTAATTTTGTTTTGATCTTAAGAAAAAAAAAAATGTATAGATGCCTTTTGTTGAAGTTGACTATTTTTTCTGAACTGATTTCCCACTAGAGACAAGACATTCTTTTACAGGATCCTCATTCTTTACGAAGAAAAAATGGTTTGTTTTGGCGTTTTTTGTGGGGGTTTTTTGAGTTTGTTTGGGTTGGGGTATTTTTCTGTTTGGTTTTGTTGATTTAGAAAGGCAGGAGTAAATTACTTATCAGAGAACTTTCTGAGAAGTAGGTACTTGGGAAATTCAATGGGTGCCACACCAACTTCTCTAATCTAGGAAGACTGGCTTCTTGAGTCTTTCAGTCAGATGCCTGAATTTAGGTGCTGCCTCAGATACCCAAATCCTACCAAATACTTAGTATAGTGCCATTTGCAAAACATCTTTTTCCTTAGGACAAGAAAATTCTTCAAGTGTGTCTTTTTGGAAAAAAGCTTCTGACAGAGGTTTATGGACAATACAACTTCCTACAGTAAATACAAACAAATAAAAGCCAATTTGTTTTTTAAAAAATGCAGAAGATAGCTATTAAGGAATTTATTGTTAAGAGTTTCCAAACAGATGGTAAACTGACAAGCTAAGTTTTCAGTCAAAAGAAACATCAGCACATGATAACTTGCCAGATAAGTCTTACCTTTCTTCTCCTCTGTTGCTTTTGCATCATCATTCTCATCATCATTCTCTTCTAATTTGTCATCTTCATCATGTACAAATTTGAATGGTTTGTAGGAAACAATCATTAGACCATCCCCACTCGGCTCTATTGCTGCATACTGGGGGACTGATTTGCCTTGTAAAACTCTTCTTTTAAAAATTTCATATCTATGATTGCCTATAAAAAAAAAAAAACCATTAGTGGTAATATTTTTCTAGAAGACATTATTATATAATATCAATACACTTAAAAATACTAAACAATTCTGGATGCTAAACCACAGTACCATATTTTGAAAAGAAATTTCTGTTCTGTTTCACAATGAAATTTTTTTGTTCTTTGGTAATAGAAGAGTGGTAGATCTGATATCAGACAAGGCAGATACTTTCAGTTGTTCGTGTAAAGAGACATCTTTATGTTTTAAGGCTTTGCTTTGATGAAGCATAGATACAGTCTGAACTAATTAATTGCACACACAAGCAGAGTTTCAAAAAAAGGTAAGTGAAGCAAGATCCCACTGATGAAAGATGAGCACTGCAATTCCTCAAAACAGTTTTTGTCATCGAGATTGCTGGAGTGAGTCCAGAGGAGAGCCACAAAGATCAGAGGGCTGTAACACCTTTCCTGTGAAGAAAGGCTGAATGCTGGGGTTGTTCAGACTGAGGAAGAGAAGGCTCTGAGGAGACCTCATCGTGGCCTTCCAGTACCTGAAGGGGCCTACAGGAAAGCTGGGGAGGGACGTTTTACAGGGTCATGTAGTGACAGGACAAAGGGTGGTGGCTTTAAACTGGAAGAGGGTAGATTTAGGTTAGACCCTCAGAAGACAATCCTTCCTGTGAAGGGAGGTGAGACACTGGCACAGGTTGCCCAGGGAAACTGTGGTTGCCCTCTTCCTGGAAGTGTTCAAGGCCAGGCTGAATGGGGATTTAAGCAACCTGATCCAGTGGGAGGTGCCCCTGCTCATGGCAGTGGCATTGGAACTGGATGATTTTTAAGGTGCCTTGCAACCCAAACCATTCTATGAATATGTGACTGGTTCATCCACCATTCTGATATGCCCAATATTCTTTAAAAGGAATCAAAACCTATTTCTGTCTTCATAATTAAAGTTTGCTTTCAATTTTGTTATTTCTCTGTTGACTGTAATTAGAAAAACTTTGTTCTTTTGGACTAGAGAACTGGCAGGATTTTAAAAAGATTTTTATGTAAAAAGTTTTGTCCCATGAACATTTGCTTAAGTTATTAAAAACCCTATAGAAAAAGAATTTATGAAAATTTACATTACAAATTATAACAAAATTTTTTCTTAGTGCTTTTTTAAAGCAATGGTCGTCAATATTACTCATTTAACTTTTCTTACAACCCATAACATTCAGAGGTTTCTTTCTCTTATTGAGCTGGCCAGAAAAGCAAAAAGAAATCTCATATGGCTTTCTGGATCTCTTAGAAGTATTTCATCCAATGAAGCCACTCAGGACAATAAAACTGGTGCCAGTGCTGCAAGACATGTCCTATGAGGTGTGCACCTAAGGACTTGGATCTTGTCTTTTTGTCCTTTCTTGTTTGGAGAAAAGGATGCTGAGGGACAACCTCATGGCTCTACAGCTTCCCGAGGGAAGTGAGGAAGGAGGTCCTGACCTCTTCTCCCTGGTGTCCAGTAACAGTACATGTGGGAACACTTCAAAGCTGCACCAGAGGAGGGGTTCAGGCTGGACAGCAGGAAGCTTTTGTTTACCAAGGGAGTGGTCAAAAACTGAAGCAGGCTTTTTAGAAAGGGCAATGCCCCAAGCCTGTCAATGTTTAAGAGGCATTTAAACAATGCCCTTATGAACATGCTTGAACTTTTGGTCAGTCCTGAACTGGTCAGACAATTCGACTTGATGATCACTGTTGGCTCCCTTCAACTGAAATATTCCTTTCCATTCTCCTATCTACAGCATGTATGGATACACAGGAGACAATGTATGTAGAAGACTAAGGAACATTTGGATAATAACATTGCAGTATGCAATCAACTGCTTTAGTTTAAGTAGTTAAACGACCTTATTTCTAATAGTATAAAAATTACAGTCTTTTGAAAATAATGAACAAGACCATATTACACTCTTCCCAAAAAGGTAAATTAATTTAATCCATACACCTTTAAATCAGGCACTGAAGCACAGGGTGTTGTATCCTTTATGGAAATCATGATATTCAGTGTTGTATATATGGTTATTTTGAAGATATAAATTACCCTTGCCAAACCTTATTAGGATAATATGTTAATTAGTAGCTATTAATACACTAATGATTTCAATGTGTTAGACTAAAATTAACTGAATCATTTAATAGTCATTTATTGTAGGAAAACCTAGAATATGAGTATTTACTTTATGTGCTACAAGTCTATTTAACTTATACTAACTCTAATCCCACAACACTATTAATGGAAGCTTAAAGAAAAAAACAAACCCCAAAATATAACAAACAAACAAACAAAAAAAACCCAACATATGTTCTGTACAACATTTGTAGAAGTACAACAGACATTACTTAGAAATAACTATGTACAACCCTGATTTTACAAGATCAAGCTAAACAGGAATTCCATTTCATAACATCACAAAGTAAAGTGCCATTTTGTTTTCTCATTACCTTAACCACACATGTATTAACCTTTACTTCTACCTGTGTAATCTTTACTGTCTTCCAAATGTGCCTAAGAATTTAAGTCTACAAGCAATAGCCAGATCTTGAAATCTAAGAAAAAATTACCTATGTAAAATCCAAGCTGAAGTTTTGAGGAAAGGAACCTGAGGAACAATCAACTTCTAAGACAAAAATAAAAGCATTATTTTAGCAAAAAAAAATTACTCACCAGTACTATAAAACACTTACCCTCTTTGCTTATTTCTGCAATTGTAACCCATTCCAAGGTAGTATGAAATCCACTTCCTTTTGTATCCAATTCATCTTTTTCTAACCTAAGCAGTAGCACAGCTACTGAATGCGTATTCGATTTTACAAACGAAACGCTGTGTACTATAATAAATGGACTTCCTAATTCTTCATTAAACACAATCTAGGAGACAAAATTGTAGTTAAAAAATCAGACAGTTAAACCTGGAAGTCTTGCTCTTTCTCAGAAAGCAGTTAAAAGACATTCACTGAATGTAGAACCAGTTAAAGCTTGTTTCACACAAACCTCTGTCAATATGAAGCCATGAGTGCTGTATTTCTGGTTTTTCTTTTCTGGGCTATCAAGCCACTGTTCTGAAATGCTTTTAATTGTTATTGTTTATATTACAAAATCATTATAAGAAGCCATTAAGCACAGCACAAAGATCCACAAAACCGTGTAAATTAGGTCTGTTTACTACTACAGTAAGTAGATGTTCAGCAACTGAGGAACATAATGGGATCCATAAACACAGAGGGTCTACTGGGGGAAAGAAGATAAAACCAGAAGAAAAAAAGAAGAAAAGAAGATAAAACCTAAAGAAGAATAAACAAAAATTAATCCAAACAGCAGGGAAGAAGAAATGGAACATTCCTTATTTTCTAGAATCCATGAAAATAAAAGAATAAATGACAAGGAATTCATTGTACAGTGGTTGAATGAGTGCAGGCTCAATCCAGCCACTGCTGCTGAAACCTGATGGGGGCTGAGGGTTCATGGGGTTGGGATGTAAACCACTGAGTGCTCTAGATATTCAAAAAGTGAACCTAAATGGTTACAGAACCTCAACATATACATGTTTCTGTTATATTGACAACTCCAATGTAACTTATATACCAGCATTCTCAGACTGAACAGAATGAAGAAAAAAACCAAACCAAAACAGTTGGTATTTATTACCAACCATCTAAAGAACAGGATGACCAATTTCCTAGTTATTGGACTCTCAAAAAAATGCAGGGATGGGGGCTAATCCATCATCCTGAAATCTTTCACTTCAGGACAGATATTTGAGGTTCCTGTCAATACTATAACTTCCTTGATTGCTTTGTAAGCTGGTGGTATAGGACACCTGGCTGCTGGATACTTCTACACCTAGAAGAAATGCAGGAATAAGAATTCTTTGGTAGCTGTACACTTCTTAAATAAGTTATTTCAAGACTTACCTCCCACTTTTCAGATACACTGCTTCCACGCTTGCCTGATTTAATTAAATACAGTCTTCCTGTGCCATCAGAAAGGGTAACCCATGTGGAAGATGAGAAGTGTATTGAGGCACAAAGGCGATTATCATAAGCTGTCAAGTCTGTAGGTAGCCTGAAAACTTCTCTTGGTTTTTGTAGAGCAGTGTCCTAAAAGCAAACAGTCAAGACTTTCTGAAGTATTTATCAATTTCAGTAAGTATTAAAGATAAATTAAGAATGAAAAATTTCAGTAGCAGTTCACTGGGGTTTTTCTGCAGTTGAGCATATTTGGAGAGAAGTGGGTAGAAAGCATCATTTCCACACATGTACAAGGTGGTGGAATTTCACCAATTACTTGGTTTCTACACAAGTGTTCTATAATTTCAATTAGAGAAAAGATTTTTAGCTTCTTCTCCACTAGGATTTCACTATAATTAATCACTTACTTTAAATAATTCTAGACCCAGCAAAAAAGAGGAGACTTTATAATGGAGATGAAAGGCATTTAATTGGACTCAAAACTAGTTCATAAAAATTTTATCTTATTCTCTTGGACAACTGGCATATTTAAGCTGTTACATCATTCTCAGCTTTTCTAGAGTCGTAATTTTATTCAGTAAGTTAAAGAAGTAATAACTATGCTTAGCTAGTACAGAAAAGCTTTGCAAATAACTTTTCCATTACGTTACAATTATACTCTGCATCAGGATGAATTTGTTTAGCATACTCTATTAATGGCACACTGCAATGTTATTTTTTAAGACAAACTACTAGGAAGGGTAGTTTTTGAGCACGAATAAACAAAAACATGATAGTGAACTAAGTGTACAGATGTTATAATTTTCCAGTGAAAAATAAAGACTTCTGGACTTTAAAAGCTTATACATATCATTTAATTAAAAAAGCCAGTATTTCCTGATGTGTAAACTTTACACATTCAGTCTGATTAAGTAACAGCAAAATGAATGTTAGATTACCAATTTCATTTTTATTTCTAGTAATTGTTCTCAGAAGTCCTGCTTTAATTTTGTGCTGCCTTCTTCATTTTCTGCTAATTCTAAGAGAAGAAAGTGCTTTTGTGCTGTAAATTGGATTTCCAACTGTTGTCATTAAGTACAAAGGCATGCCTCCCAGGGTATCTTGTGGGGATTATTCTTTATCTTGGGCCTTCACTCACACACAGTCCCTTCTTTGCTGAACAAGGTTTTGTAACTCTATTTATTGTACCTTTATTTGGCTTGCAGATTACCAGTAACTCCCCTGCAGGTTTAGGACTACAATTTACCTCCTTTTTGTGAGCTGCAGTAATCTCTGAATATCTAAGAGGGTAGTTTGGAAAACTAAAAACTAAAAACCAAAACCAACCAACCAACCAAAACACACATGCAAAAAAAAAACCCCAAAATAAAACAAACAGAAAAAAAAAAAAACAACCAAAAAAACCCTCTGACTCCACACTGTTCAACATCTTCATAAATTACCTGTGTGACACTGAAAGCATCCCCACCACATTTGCTGATGACATTGAACTGCCCTAGGGGGGAAGACTGAAGACATTTCTAAGTCTTGTCTCCCTGGAAAAAAATGCAGGGGGGACCTCACAGTATTCCAGTACTTAAAGGGTAGCTTCAAAGAGGACAGAGGCTGAGTCTTCACAACAAATCAAGGGGCAATAGGCAGAAGTTGCATTAGGACAGGTTTCATCTTCACATAAGATTACTTTTTTACAGTAAGAACCATCAAGTACTGTAACAACTTCCACAGGGATATGGCAAAGACCCCACCACTGGAGGTCTTCAAGATGAAACTGGACCACATGACCTTTTGAGGTCTCTTCCAACCTGGGCTTTTCTATGATTCTAAAACAGACAGTGGACACTAACAATATAATTTAAATAAATAAATATTTATTCACCACGTTGCCCCTTATATTGGTTCAGACACTTCAGGATTTGACCTGAGGTCTCCAAAAAGATCCTCCAGTAATAACAAACAAAAACAGTACCCATTGTTTCTGTTCTGTATCTTAATTAAACATTTCTTATGAAGTTACGGGCCTTTTCCCTCATCTCACATATATATATATATATATATACACACTTATAATAAATGAAGCAACATTAAATACAACAGGTTTCATAGATCTTTTGCAAGCTAGTGTACCTATGTGTATATATATATATATATTTGAACAAATAACCACTCATCTCTGGAAAAAGAGGCATCTGTCTAGCCTTTGCAGATATATTTCTCCCTTTTAAAGTCAAATCTATATTATTTCCAACAACAAATAAGACTATGCTGGGAATATAACTAATATATTAACTAATAACTAATAATTAAACTATTTTTGGTTCTATTTAACTAGGCTCATTTCCAGTCACTCGATCTACAATTATTTTACAAAATCCACAACTCAGAAAATTCTTCCTAACAGTAAGGAAATTCTTCCCTTGCTATTAAAAATCAGCGTTAGTGTTACTAAAATGAAAATATATATAAATATATTTTTTAACATAGAAAAGCTAAATTTGAAAGGAAAACACTGCAGGGACAATTCTGAACATATTTTCAAGTATGTGGAAGAAAGCACCAATGAATAAGAGTATATTTTTGCACTGAAAACCTGGCGGGGAGACAAATATTTACCTATTTCTCTGTCTTATTATAGTAAGGGTGAGCACAAGATTAAGTAATGAGAAAGTATCAGCTTAAAATAGTACTTCATTACAGGCCTCGAAATTTCAGCCACAAATTATTATAACATTTTATAAGCAACTCCTGTCCCTCTATTTCCACTCAAACAATGGATAGCTTAGGGGGCTGGGGGGGAAAGGAGTTCTCTCTATACATACTTAATTCTGGTAGAAGAAACTCACTCATTCTGATCTATGAAATAAAGCAGTCAAAAATACACATAGCACCAAAGTTTTCTGCATTTGTGCATGTGTATGTGACACAGAAAGAGCATATTATTTCTGCATAAAAAGCATGGCATGGCCTCATTTGTTGAGAATCCTCTAGTTGATGGGATTTCAAATTCTTCATATTTTCCAGATGTTATTAAAGTCAGATATTAATTTAAAACATGTTCAAAGGTAAGGAAGAGAACTGAATTTCAGCAACTACCATGTTAATAAGCAACAGCAAAGACCAGATGACAAACAGATAGCCTGCTTGCTTTTTGGGCCTATTTGAATTCATATTAGGTATTACTGTATGCTGCTAAAAGGCACAAGGGCTTTTATGAAACTTGCAGTGGAAATGATGTAAATTTGATTTTTAATTATTGAAAGCTCAGGGTTACTTCCGTTGCATCATTCCACCTCTTGAACTATTCTACTGAATTATAACAGGGACAGGAAAGGAGAATGCATGAACTTCAAGAAGGAAAAAAAAAAAAACAAAACACCAAAACCCATAACCCAAACAAAAGAAACAAAAGTCAAACAAACACTGGATGCAAAGAGTTTTCTTCGACTTTTACTTAATTTCAAGGCACCACTGAAAAGCAGTCTTTTCTAGAATGGAAGTGTCCATAGAGACTAGCAATGTTTTGTGCATAGGGAAAAAAAAAATCAAAATCCCTTGCATCTTAGCACAGAAAGAAGGAGCATCAGCTCTGTTAGCAGTGATTTACAGAACTACACTATGTAACACTAAAGAATACCACACTTTTGTCAGCCTTAAGATGACTCTTAACAAGGTTCAAATAGTTTTGGAAGGAATGTTAAAAAAAATAATTTGAAAAAAATATCAGCTGTCAACAATTTAATCTTCTAAAGTTCACATGAGATTTATCAACACTGAGAAGGAATGTCAAGACTCAATATATCTCCTGAAAAAAGTTTAAAATAATCTTCAGTGCACATTACAAAGCCTCCCTCTCAACAGGCAAGAAATGAAATGCTCCTATTCACAACCTTCATGTTCACTAATTTACCTCCAGGCATTTATTAGAACAGCCTCTAATCTCAGTTCAACAATTAAAATGATGGACTGACTTAAAGCTGAAACAAAACCTGCCCTCAAAACCCTTCTGTACCAGATTGGTTTTTTTAATATTTCTCTGTTCAGCAACTGGTTAACAGGGACTAATAGTAACTCCCAGATGCAGAATTATGAGGGAATGCTGAGATATTATGTGCTATGCTACCAAGAACTTGCTAAAAGAACTATAATCATTTTAACAAAGTCAGTTTTACTCACTATAACTAGGTTTAAATCACAGAAACACAGTTTCTTTAAAACAAACTAGATGCAGCCTCTTGTCAGACCCAGTTCTTCATCTCCCTTCACTTCTCTACGAAGTTTTTTTCCTTTGTTTAAACATTTTTCACCTCCATGTCTCTGTTATTTTTCCCACTGGCCTTCAATTCTAGCTCTGCCCATTTCTGTACTTCTTGACAGCATACTCTGCTTCCTTTGGACCTGTAATTCTGCTTGTCTATTCCAGATTTCATCCAGGTGCCTTCTCTCCTACAACAGCTCCTCTGTTGAGAGAAGGATTTGACCTTTCAGCAGCTGCCCTGTCCCATCTGTCTGTGACACTAACCATGATTTTTAGCCTTCCAGGCAGCCCAGATTTCAAATTTGCATAGAAATTCTGAGCAAGGTATTATCTATCCTTTTTTGAAGATATCTTTTTGAACACTTAAGTTGCAGGGGTAATTAGTGATTTATGAGTAACACACTGTTCTGTATTACAATCAAAGCTGTAACCACAATAGAAAGCAGAACTAATTATATGTTAAAAAGCCTGTGTGGTCTTTCCCTTTGGATTTAGAATAAGTATGTTAACCTGTTCCATCTTCTGCTTTAAAGACTAATATTAATTTTAATTGTGCCCACTGCTAACTTGTAAGCTACACTTGGTTGAAGACATTATTATCTCTAACACACATTTGGCTTATATATGGCCAGGCACATTTGTAAAGAGACACCTTGTTGGTGTTTCTAAATACACATTCCTTTTCATACATATGCAAACATGTTTCCCTTGCAGAACAGCACAGCACTGTGCATTAGGACACAAGAGGAAAGCTATTTCATGGTCCTGTGAAACAGAAGCCTGTAACAACATATTAACCAAGTGCCATTTTCTTGTGGATTCCAACAGACTCACCAGTCCTACAGAAGAATATTTATTCTATCAATTTACTGCAAATATAAATGCAAATTACTGCCTGTTGTAAAATCCTTTTATCTAGTTTATCTGCTAAGAAAGCAATTCACACACATTAGTGCCCTCCTAATACCAGAATGTTTCGGGTGTCTCTGATGTGCTGGCAGTGGGGGGTGTCTGTGAGGAGAGGCTAGGGCTGCCCAGTGCTGCACACAGCCCCTTCCACCTGCCTCCAATGGAGAGCAAAGCCCTTCAGAGAAGATGGGTGTGTGGAGCAGAGGTCAGTCTGTAAACTCTGGAGAAGACAACAGTGAAGCAGGGTTGCCCCCTTGCAGCCTGTGGAGGATGACAATGAGGCAGATAACCACACTGCAGCCCATGGAAAGCCCATGCCATGGAGAGCTCCTGGTAGGAACTTCAAGTAACTTTGTTTTTCATCATCTATGCCAGTTTTAAGTGGTAATAAATTAAGCCTATTTTCCCAAAGACAAATCTGTTCCACCCATGATGGTAATTGGTAAGTGACCTTCCTGGATTTATCTCAATCCACAATCTTTTCTGTCTTATTTTCTCCCTGTCCTGAGGAAGAGGTGGAGTGAGAGAGGGTCTGGGTGGTTGCCTGGCAGCAAGTCAAGGTGAGGCAACCATAAGGAAAAAAACAAAACAAACCACCACACAACCCAAAAATAGAGATTGTGGCAAGTCACTGTTCACAGAAGGCTTTCTCTGACAAACTTCCGTATTTTAGATGTGTCTACTGGGAAACCAGATGATCTCAAAATATTTGAAAGAAGTCTCAGAAAATTATTAGAGTTTGATAAAGGCTTCAACTGCTTCTATGCTAGAATAATGGAATTGTTTTTCAGCATCAGTTTTCAGTCTGCCATCCTCTATAATCCTGTATTTCTTGAAAAATCTAGAACTATCATTTTAGGATCTTTCTCAGCTGAGCTCTGGCCTAGTAAATTTCACCCCCAGAACCTTGCACAGCTTAAGCCACACTGTCTCAAAAAAACCCACCAAAAACAAAAAACCAAAAAAAACCCAAAAACCCACTTATCACCCTATGTTTTTTGTACTTCAGGATTACAAGTCAAATAGTACCATGACAGTATTTTGCTTTCCACACAGTCTTTCTTAATGATCAAGTACTGCAATTGCAGGTACCAGAAACATGATGTCCATAGAGCCATGCCCTTTCTGCTCCAGAATAATAGTTTAATAATGGAAACTTCTGCATCGATGCATTAAAATGCCTCAGAAGAAATAGAAAGTTTGACTACTTAAGAACAACAGTACAAAAGCAGAGAACTGTCATGTTTCTCAGACTTGGACCAGCTTGCTTGAACCCTATTTCAAGTTTGGTCAGGGCAACCAGCATTTTTTGGCCTCCAACGAGCTATTTGTCCTTAAGGGCTTACATTTCTAGTTCTAGTGAGTACAGCTTCTTTCTCCCCTAATGTCTACCATGACTGGATTTTCAAATTAGCAAGCATGAAGAAACGTGGGGGAAGAACAGTTGGAAACTAGCTTGTCCCAATGTCTATCTTCCACAAATGGAAGATACAACTTAACTGCAATACTAAAGCAATATTATTTATGAAAAAATGGCAGAAATCTCACTTCAAATCCTTTCATCCTTACCAGTGAACTGCATTTTTGTTAATCTACCTGTGTCCCTGGCAACAGCAGTTTTTGCATTTGAATCCTACTTGCCATATTTTACTTTATCAACCCCCAATTTTTCAAATTCAGTAGTTTTTAGAAAAAGTTTATTCTTACCAGAGTCACCGAGAGATTCATAACCCTTCCAAACTGATCAACATAGTAGACATTATCCTGGTACCAGGAATCAAGGTGAAGATAATTATACATGCCAAAAGCACGCATGTGGTCAAGGGTATATTGATCATCATGAAGTTTCACCTCTGCTACAGCTGGAAAGAAAAAAAAAAAAAATTACCATTTATTTATATTTTAAAGTTCAAAATTATAACTTAAAAAGAATTCTTCCATCCTTAGTCCATAGGCCTAATTTATATCAAGAAAAATACATTATGTATACATAGTTCAAATTTTCACCATGAATTTGGAAAGCAGGTCACCCATGCTGAAAGCCACTGCAGGTACTCACTGTGATCATGTAACAATTGTCACCATTTGTAGGGGCCAACAGTGGAGGGTTGACTCTGGCTGGACATCAGGTGCCCATTAAAGCCATTCTTTAATTCCCTTCCTCAGCAGGGCAGGGGAGAGAAAATACAATGAAAGGTTCCTAAGCCAAAGTAAGGACAGGGAGAGGTCACTTGCCAATTACCATCACAGGCAAAAGACACTCCTTGGAAAAAATTAATTTCACTTATTACTCACCAAAATAGGGTAATGAGAAATAAAGCCAAATCATAAAACACCTTCCCCCTACCCCTCCCTTCTTTCCGAGCTCAACTTCACCCCTGACTTTCTCCACCTCTTACCCTCCAGCACACAGGAGGTGGGAAATGGAGATTGCAGTCAGTTTCACATGCTTCTGCTGTTCCTTCCACCTCAGGAGGACAGGAGGCTCAAGTCCTGTCACCAAACCTCCTCCAGTGTGTGCTCCTCCTGACAAACCTCTCGGTGAAGACACTTTTCCTACTACCCAATCCAAGCACAACTTGAGGCCATTTCCTCTTGTTCTGTTATTTGTTACCTGGGAGAAGAGATCAGCCCCCACCTCACCCCCTTTTCAAGTAGTTATAGAGTTGTAAGGTCTTCTCTCAGCCTCATTTTCTTGAGACTCAACATCCCCAGTTCCCTCAGCTGCTCCTCATAAGACTTGTGCTCTAGACCCTTCACCACCTTTTCTATCCCCCTGATTAGCCTCCTAATCACTGTTGGTATTTGCAAACAAACAGTATTAATTCCACTTGGCTCAAATAATTATTCATATGCACCACCCTGAAGTGATTTCTGTACTTATGTAATTAGCAATTTACTGTTCTCCAAGATATTGCCCTTAAAAAAAAAGCTAGAATATCTACAAAAGACTGAGAATACACCTGCCAAAATGATGGAAAGACTCTTACCTATGCCAAGTTCTACTTTAACTATTTAGAATATTTTCCATTAATTTAAACTGTAAAAGAATTCAAAAGGATGTTTTAAAGCTGTTTGTACAATCAAGATTTATCAGAGATATTTTTCCCAAGCCAATGAGAGATACGAATATTCTGTAAACAATTACAAACAAAACCATATATAATTCAGAATAATTATTTTCAGTGAAACCAAGTACATGCCATCTACTTCCAGTAGAGCTACATTAACTGATCTTCTGAAATTAGAATACACATGCAGAAGCATGTAAAACTTTTCAGCACAGAAGACCTAAAATTGTCTTATTTTGTAGAGCTTCCAGTTTCCACTTCTCCCCCTCCACCCACCTAGACATATTGCTACAGTCAGTATTGTTACTACAACACATACAAATAGTAAAAATAATCACAATTAGATGCTTCCTAAAGCAAATGTAAAACATCTCTCATCAATATACCTATAACATTCTGCATCAAAAGAAAAGTGGCCAGCAGGTTGAGGGAGGTGATGCTCCCCTCTACTCTGCTCTTGTGAGACCCCACCTGGAGTAATGTGTCCAGTTCTGGAGTCCCCAGTATAAGAAAGAGCTCCTTGAGGAGAGTCACAAAAATGATCAGAGCACTGGAGCACCTCCCCTGTGAAGACAGGCTGAAGAAGCTGGGGTTGTTCAACCTGGAGAAGAGGAAAGCTCCAAGGTGACCTTATAGTGGCTTTCTGGTACCTGAAGGGGGCCTACAAGAAAGCTGTGGTAGTGCTTTCTGCATGGGTGTGTAGTGAGGACAAGGGGCAACAGCTTAAAACTTGAAGAGAGGAGATTTAGGTTAGGTATGAGAAGAAAATTCTTTACTTTGAGGGTTGTAATACAGACACTGAAGAGGTTCTCCAGGGAAGTTGTGGAAGCCATAGGGCTTCCTGGCAGTGTTCATGGTCAGGTTGGATGAGGCTCTAAGCAACCTGATGTAGTAGTAGGTGTCCCTGCCCATGGCAGGAGGGTTGGACCTAGATGATCTTTAAGGTCCCTTCCAACTTTACCCATTCTATGATTCTACAATTTCAATAAAATATGTGGAACGATATTCTACTGATTATCTGACTTTGAAGTGATAAGCTCTATAAAAGCCAGAAAACCATGAATAAATTATCTGCCTTGAGTTTTTCAGTCTGCAGTCTTGACAAGCCCTGAATAGTAAAGGGTCAGGAGGAGGAGATCCAAATCCCTTGCATAATTAAAATAAGCAATTAATTCTTCATAAACAGAAGTCAAAACCTGTAAAATTTTTAGGAGGTTTTAAACCAGGAAATCAAACACGTGTTCTATACTGTCATGAAACACTTCATTAGTAGTGTTATCAGTAGGTTATCAACTACTTACAGAATGTAGCAATGTAACTCTCTGTATGTGTAACTCTCCCAAATATAAATAATTAAAGAAACTATTCCATCCTTGATTGATTGAAACCCATTCTGTGACCAATTGAAATCTGTGCCATCTGCTATCACATACCGTATGCCCAGACAGTTTATGGGAGATTTTATGCTAGGAAAAAGCTCATTCCTTCCTTTCTACAGCCTTCCAGGTTCAAGTTTTCGTGATGGTCCTTAGAAAAATGAGAAGAAAACCAACAGAGCTGAGGGTAAAAAAAAAATAAAAAAAATTAAAGACAAAAGAGAGAAGAAACAAAGACTTTTTAAAAATTAAATTCAGGAAAACGAAAGTTAATGTGAAAGAAAAAGAAGAAATATTTCAGTCAGAAAATTGCCTTATCCAGTGACACATTTTTGCATTTGTGTGCTTCAATGTTGGTCAGGATTTTTTGGTTTTGTTTGTTTTGTGTGGTTGGAGGGAAGAGGGGAAGTGTTTGGTTATTTAAGTTTGGTTTGGCTTCAGCTTGGTTTGCACTGTTTTTGTTTTGTTTTTTCTTTAAAGTTACAGACTAATTCACTAGCTTCAACATTTTTGGTTCAGTTAACAAGCAGCAGTTAATGACAGCTATTCAACAAAATGATATAAGATCTCATTCAAGTTTGTGATAAAAAAAATCTGAACTACCAAAACCCACATAGATCCATACTCTGTCACACCAGAAAAGAGAGCAAATACATAGAATGCATAAGTTAAATCTCAGCTTGTATTATTATTTCCCAGTAACCCTCGATATGTTATATTTCACACTAGTACAAAGAAAATTATGCCACTTTTCTAGAAATGTATTTATCCTCTGTGCTTAAAAAATTATTTGACTCAAAACAGTCTGAAGATGATTAAGCAAAGATTTTCACTCACACTGTCATTACTTAAAAGCAAAGGCACCGAATAAAAAGGAACTCACAAGAATCAACAGAACGAGTAGGACTTCACTAAGCTAACTGGATCTTGCAGCAATTACTCTGCACTGCAAAAAAAAAAAAAAATCTACTTTGAATAAAGAGCATCATCAAGGGACTTACACTTTAAATAAATAGTGAAGTCCTATGTCTGACATCAACCACTATTAAGAAGAACTGGGAAAAAAACAAAGAAAACATGGTGGGGGAAAAAAATTCTCATGTTTTTGGATTTTCTACTGAATACATCAAAACAAATTTTCAATACTGGAAAATCTGTAAAACAACTATGCAAACATACAATTCTAGGGCATCAGATCTATGTTTCTATGTCATACTTTGTTCTGCAATGCCACCCAGTGGAAGCAATTTAGTATTTCACATACACTTAGGGAAGTGATCATGTAGACATTGGGGAAGAGATTACATCAATTTATTTTCTATTATCATCATTAATTTTTGTTATCAGCATACTTTTTGTTATGCATTCCAAGTATTCTAAACCTCACATGTTATCTTACTGCTTACTGAGGACTGCCAATCAGGCAGAACTCAAAATCCCAGGTCATTTGAGAGAAACACTCCAGAAACAGTTTCCTGGAAAACAAACAAAATCAGCTGTCTTCTTACACTAATCTTCCACATTCTACTATCACTTTTTGGCACAAAAGTGTAAATCAAACAAGAAATTAGTCATGCTGACAGTGTTCCTAAATGTTTGACATTTTTTTTGAGCTACTGCACTATACTTACTCCCACTTGCAGGAAAGAAAATCAAGTGTTTTGCTCAGTGACAAACATTAATTTAATAACCCACAAAACTCTCAAGTTACTCACTACATTCCTAAAACTTTTAATCTGTAGCGGAAAGCAGAAGCCCTTGGCCTTCTCACACAGTACTGATTTCTTGTCCTGTGCCATAATTTGAAAAAGCCATGGCTAACACACTGAGTCTCTACAACTCAGTTCATTATTCCTGTGCAACCTCAGAGTCAAGTTATGCAAGGATACCCTCACTATAACACAGATATGGACAAACGACACCGGGAACTACAAAGGTACAGAAGATTTCTGTACTGTGAGGAAACCACCTTGAAGGAAGCAGAAAAAAAACCCAGCAAGGAGAGAAAACCAACTATATAGCCTCAGATCAGTCTGAAACATGGACAAAACCATCTGTAAGATAGATACAGGACCTGGTTTGGTTTATATTTCAGGTTATTAACTGTAAAAACAAAAAAAGAAAAAAACAACCCAAAACATAACTAACCAAAAACCAATAAAAAGGCTTTCCACACTCCAGTGAATCACTCTATACACACACACGTGCAGAGAACAAAGTGCTAATGAGTAATTATCTAGTAGGACTGCTGAGTAAGTCAGACTGAAATGGGAATGGATCTTTGTGCTGTGGGAGTGAAGAGAACACAGGACACCTTCTATCAGACAAATTACTGTGGCTATTATGTAAAATACCTGAACAGATGAACTGACCAGATCCATCTCTGTATTAGTTACTCCATGATTCAAGTATTTTATTAAAAATCTGTAATCCTCATCTATTTAGAGTAGATGCAGGACTCTATCCAAGAACCACACAGATTGTTTGACCACAGGCAGAACAAACTAAGAGACTGTACCTGCACTATGGTGGCCAAGAAGGCCAATGGCATCCTGGCCTGTATCAGGAACAGTGTGGCCAGCAGGTCCAAGGAAGTGATTCTTCCCTGTACTCAGCCCTGGTGAGGCCACACCTCGAGTACTGTGTCCAGTTCTGGGCCCCTCAGGTCAGGAAGGAGATTGAGGTCCTGGAGCAGGTGCAAAGGAGGGCAACCAGGCTGGTGAAGGGACTTGAGCACAGATCCTATGAGGAGAGGCTGAGGGAGCTGGGGCTGTTCAGCCTGGAGAAGAGGAGGCTCAGGGGAGACCTCATCACTCTCTACAACTCCCTGAAAGGAGGTTGTAGCCAGGTGGGGGTTGGTCTCTTTTCCCAGGCAACTATCAGCAAGACAAGAGGGCATGGTCTTAAGTTGTGCCAGGGGAGATTTAGGTTAGATATTAGAAAGAATTTCTTTATGGAGAGGGTGATCAGACATTGGAATGGGCTGCCCAGGGAAGCAGTGGATTCTCCATCCCTGGAGATATTTAAAAAGAGACTGGATGTGGCACTCAGTGCCATGGTCTAGTAACCGCAGCGGTAGTGGATCAAGGGTTGGACTTGATGATCTCTGAGGTCCCTTCCAACCCAGCCAATTCTATGCTATTCTATGCTATTGCCATGTTTGACACAGCTGTGGTACACTCCCAACACACATACACTCACGTTGGCACTGTCTTTTAAAAGGTGACATCTCAATTACTTAAGAGTAAAAATATCTAAATACGTAACAAAAATATTGCTCACTAAATTTTCCAGTCCTCTCACAGATACTTCCAGTGTCACCTCAATCTCATGCACTTGCCCTTCAATGCACAATTCACACACAACTTCCATCTTACTGCTATAGTTCACCACAGCAAACACACCATTCTGTTTACTATTAGTAAGAGATATTTAACACAAAACTAAAGTAACATAGAACAGGTAACACTGAAGAGAGGTATATTTTTCAGTAAATATATAGAGGTGTATATCGAATCATGCATTACTCTCCCAGTTTTATAACAACCAGTGAAGTAATTAAACCACCCTACCAAAGACCTAAATTTCAGAAATCAAAAAAGGCAGAATGCCTAGAGATTTCAAGAGGCATTGCTATGGCCTGAGGTACATGATACCCAACATGACTTTGTGCTCATCTTCTTCTCAGTGACTTAGTGCATTAGGAGACCAGAACCTGACCTGTTTACAGTGCTGAGCAGACAGAGCAGAGTATGGAATGCACAGCCTGAAGATCCACCTCTGAACCAGGGGCAGTGTAAGAAAACCAGCTAAGCTGCTGAAGCTTGTAGAGGATAATAATTTAATAAGTACTTCTCTAAATTCCATGTACACCATCACTGCCACTCTGACCCACCTCAGCTGGTCACCCGGCCTTACCATGAGCACACAAGCCAAGACCAGATTTACCACGGAGCTTTCCTCATTCATTTAGAAACCAAGTTCCAGCTCCCAGGCATAGACAGTTTCACGGCAGCGATTTAACAATCGTCAGAGACCTTGGCAGCCCTTAAAGCCACGAGGCCGGGGGAGTGGAAACATTAATGACAACATTGCAGCCAATTACAGTGAGAAAAATGGAGACAGAACCACAAGTCTCTTGAACGCCCGCCGTCCCGACAGAAGACAGGCGTGCAGGCCTCCCGGTGCGGCGGGCCCAGCTTCCCACAGCTCAGGGCACACTTGCACCGAGAGCCGATGGTCCGGGCCGCGGGGTAACCCAAGAGGACGGAGCTTCCCCCGCTGCCCCAGGGCCGGCCGGGCCGCAGGGCCACGGGGAGGCCGAGCGGGCTCTGCCACCTGCGCCACTCACGCCGCGGAACACATCCCCCCTCCTCACCCGCGTCGAGCCCCAGCTGATAGCAGGCCAGGGGCTCCAGGGACAGCTTGTAGCCCTCGAACTTGGGGTCCAAGAGGAGGCGCTTGGCCTTCAGGGAGCAATGGGCCGCGCCCGCCATGCTGCNGGCCGGGACTACGCCTCCCGGCGGTGCCTGCGCGCCAGCGGAGGGCCGGACTGGGCCGGGCCGGGCCGGGTTGGGCCGGGCTGGGCTGTCGGTGGGGTTGTGTCCGGGAGTAGACTCCGCCTCCTGCCGCTGGGAACTGGTGGTGCCGCGGCGGGGTGAGCCAAGGGGTTCGTGGGTTTTGCCGGCGCCTCTCCCTCGGTCCGGTACCGCTGGGGGAGTCGCGGGGTGGGCCGGGCCGGTGCGAAGCCGTGAAAGGCCGAGCCTGGCGGACGTGGACTGCGGCCCGGTAACCTACCGGCCCTTCTGGCGTAGGGAAACCGGGGGGACGCCGTGCCGGGGCTGCTGGGTAGCGGGCGAGCCTGGCTGCGGCCCTGGGCCGCGGGGAGGTGTAAAGGGGACCGGGATCTGCAAGC
Organism: Florisuga fusca; assembly: GCA_038090715.1. Classification (NCBI taxonomy): domain Eukaryota; kingdom Metazoa; phylum Chordata; class Aves; order Apodiformes; family Trochilidae; genus Florisuga; species Florisuga fusca. Next base: position 16,478,836 of record JAAWXA010000021.1, read on the forward strand.
GATGGTGTGCAGGTGGGGTTTGTGATGGTGACACCGGGTCTTGTCAAAACTCTCTTCTGCTCCTTGTAGGTTTGTGAAAGCCCTAGATTTCCAAAATGAATAAAGATGCACAGATGAGAGCAACCATTAACCAAAAGCTGATAGAAACGGGGGAGAGAGAACGGTGAGTAGGCTTCCTCCGTGCCAGTGTGAGGCTTCAGCTATTATCAACCGGGAACCATACCTAGAAGTAAAGATTGAGTAAACTTGATTCGAAAGTCTTCAGATCCTTGCATGTAAAAGTCTTGTAGTGATTTAAAGATGGGGTGGTTGGCTTATTAACACTAAAACTTTCTATTACTCTGGTTCTGTTTTGGAAAACTTTTGATTCCTCTAAAAGTTACCATTAAATACAATTTGTTGCAGTTAAGTTTTGTTGTTTTCTGGCTAAGAGAAAGGGATGAAATTTTTCTTTTTGCTTTAAAGTTTCTCTTGTGTTCCTATCTCCTCTCCTGCTAGATAAAGAAATACACAGTGGAACACTTAAAATGGCAGATAAGTTTCAGGCAGAGAAGTAAATTACACAGTGTAGTGTGGCAGCTGGTTTTTGGCCTTCTGTTGTCTATTCAGTATATTCTATTTTGCATTTTGTTTACATATCACTAATATGCTTATGACATGTCCCTTCTCATCATTTCACTGTATTTGTAGCACCATGAACCAAAAGCTTTATTTCCTTCATTTTTCAAGGCCAGTATGAGGTCATCCTTGGTCATCACATAGACCTGTACCTAGTGACAACTTTTGTAGACTGCCCCAGTGTCTCTGCTCTTTCCTAGTTGTGTCAATGCCTTTGGAGAATGCACAGAGCTTCAGCAAATGAAGCAATTTCTTGAAATGGAGTGGGGACCTGTTTAATTTAAGAGAACAGTTTTGAGAGTCAAAAGCTGTACCATAAACAAGCTTTATCAGAGTTGTAGTGTGATAAAAGACAGAGCACTGGGATTTCTTGAGTTAAGAAATATCCAGAAGCAGTGAATTTCACTTGCATTGTTACTTTGCTTTTTGTCACCAGTTCATCTGCCATCTACACAATTCACTGAGTAAAAAGGATTAAATTTACACAATTCAGCCTTTTGCTGTAATCATTTGATTCATTAAAACAGTGTTTTGCTAGAGAGTTATTTAAGATGGTAGAAGATTAGTAGGCTTGCTAGCTGATGGAATAAAGGAGATATTAAAGATTATCATATCTTACTTATATTTTTCCTTCTTTTTTCCATACTAATACTCACCTCTGTAGCTAGTTTTAAATATTCTCTTTTGATATGTGGAGGAGACTGCATTACTGTGGAAGATTGTTGTGTCTTCTCTGTTTAATCCTTGTTGCCTGTGACTGTAATTGCTAACCATGCTTAGGAAGTGACACAATCCTTTCACCTTCACCCAGCATGAGGTAAGGTGTTGCTGGGGAGAGGAACCTACAGCTGAAGACAGTAGTACAGAATTCTTGCAGTAAGGAAGAGGGAAGGTTTTATTTATTTTGAAGGTCTGGTTTCAGGTGAAATGTTCTAACTTTGAACGTTGGCATACATCTCCTTGAACTCCTGGGAAGTTCAAGTGATTCAGAGGATTCTGCCTCTTTTTTTGTAGCTGCAGCATGAAAATTGTCTGAATAAATCCTGTGAATTAGCTCCTGAGCTGCCAGTTTCTCACAGTCCAACATGGTAACCTGAAGCTGGTACTCATTCAGGTCAGGATTCTGTGTTCAGCTAATTTTGCTCCTGGTCTGGGAGTTGTGGTATGAGTTCTGACATTTCACACTGAAGCATATTTATGCTGTCAGAAATTTTTGCTGTTCCTAACAATTTTGTATATTGTCTTAACAGCCTTAAAGAGTTGCTGAGAGCCAAATTAATTGAATGTGGCTGGAAGGATCAGTTGAAGGCACACTGCAAAGGTAACAGTGGCTACATAACTAATATCCAGTGTAATCAGGATGAAGACTTTACTTCCTAAGTCAATTTAAATGAGAGGCAAGAGGAAAATACCCTTGGCAAATGATTTTGCATGCAAGAAAGCATCTTGGCAAAAAAAAAGAAAAGTAACTTCTTCTCTGATCTGAATCTTAGTAAGAATCTAACAAAAGTACTGGAATTGGTTCCCTAAATGTTAATGATGATCCAGCTTTTTGTTTGGAGAGAGATTATTTCCTTACCACAGGGGAATAGCAACCAAAAGAAAGGAAAATGGAACAAATACAGTGGTACACAACTTAGATGCTTAAGAGAACTTGGTTGTCTGCACACTGGAGAGAAAGAGGTGCATTTGTACTCCTGAGTACAATTCTTGAAAATAAGATATCTACTTAGACACGAGAAAACAAGCTGATGAGCCTCTAAATATCTTTTAGTTCTCAGTTAAGTAGCATTACTACAATTTACTGACTTGTAAATTACATTAAACCCTTATAAATAGTATTTAAGCATTCAGGGATACTATTGCATGATGAAATTTCCCTAAAGGACATAAGAAATCCATTGAGCTTTCACTTTAATTCTGGTTTGCTGTGTTCTGTCTGGCAGTTTAATATTCCATTGCAAACTGTTCTCTTTGTAGGACTGAGAGTGTTACATTGTTTTAATAGGTAGATTTGCAGAGAAGGCTGAAATCCTTGCAGTTGTCTGCCTGATGCCACTGCCCTAGATAACCCATTTCAATAATACAGTTAGCAGAAGGGATGTTTTCCTGCCTTTTCAACTTCACACTTCATAATCTGCTACACTGAAGTTATTTAATATTGGTTTACATAGTACCTGAAACTGTCACTGCAGCTTCTGAGAATGCAAATGTAAGTTCAGTTGCCCCTGTTAAGGGAATAATAACCTCCAATAGGAAGGATTTGGGAGGGTTGGAGGTTTCTGTTGTTTATTGGGGTGTGGGTTTGGTCTTTTTTTGGTAGCTCATTCTTGAGCCTCTTGCCATTGTGGATTAGGGTCAATAATTGAGCAATCCAGAATTAATTTCTACAGAGAATTCAGCCAAGAAAAACAGTTTAGAAATAGTTCCTGTGATGTCAGTTCAGAAAACATACTTGGTGTCTTGGGGACAGTCAATCCTATGTACTGATGTATACAGTTAAAAACATCTATGTTTAGAGAAAATATCTTAGGTTTGTGCTGCTGACTTGAAGATTCTTCTCAGCATTGATTTCTGCATTTTTCAGTAGTCTTCAAGGTACTATAAGAATACTATTTAAAGTGGTATGTGTTAAGGATGGAATGGTTTAATCCTACTTCAGTATGTCTTAATTGTAGCTTTGATTTTGCTGTAAATGCATACCTTTCTTTCAGATGTGCTTTTTTATTTTGCTGGAATATATAGAGTGATGTTATTTAAACCACTTAGGAAGAGCAGTGAGTATTTACTACCTCTGTGCTCTTTCTTATATGTTCCAAAGTCTTTTTCTTGGCATCATGCAAACATGTTTGAAGAGAAAAGCAGACCAAATTGTGAACTCAGCTTCACCTTCTCTAGTGACCCAAGCATGGAGGTTTTATCTCTTAATCATTGGCACAGGTTTTGTCTTCTAATGAATAGATTAAACGACTTAAAATATCTGTCTTGGTCTTCCCCAGATGTCATTAAAGAAAAAGGATTAGAGCATGTTACTGTTGATGATTTGGTAGCAGAAATCACCCCCAAAGGCAGAGGTAAGAAAATGCAAATATGGGTGGGGTAGTACATTGATAAACATACCTACTTCTATTTAGTTAATAGTTTGAAAGCAGCACTATGAACTTTCCCATGTTAGATCTAAGGAAATATGTTAATAGCATGATACTAATTACAAATAAAACCTGCATTTGTACTCTGTAACAGCCATTCAAATTTTGTAAGGAGTTCTATGTGTAGATGACTTTTGCAGGTTATGTTATTTAGACATGAGTTTGTGTTTATGTTTATAATTTACTTAATAGTCCCAAGAAAATTGGGTATGTGGAAGAGATATTTTAAAATTCCAATTATTTTTAAGATAGACAGTCACAACTAATTGTACTAGTGTAATAGAAAGTGGGAAAAGAAAAAGACATTGCATACAAATACTGAAAAATGGAATATGATGAGGTCCCTCATCGGAAAGGTAAAAGAATCCCCTCCCAACCCCCACCATTCCCCCAGGTGCCCTTAGAGAACAGGTATGAGGCCCTGGACTCAGAAAATCAGGCAGAGGACAGACAAGAGGAAGATCTGTCTGAAAGGTCTCCTGCTCACCCCCTGTCTACCAGACGGGTTACAACTTCAGCTACAAGAAAAGTTGTAGTTGGTGTCTCCCTTCTGAGGGCCCTTAAAGACAATTTTCCCAGGCAGCTATCAGCAAGACAAGAGGGCATGGTCTTAAGTTGTGCCAGGGGAGGTTTAGGTTGGATATTAGAAAGAAGTTCTTTACGGAGAGGGTGATCAGATGATGATCTCTGAGGTCCCTTCCAACCCAGCCAATTCTATGATTCTATGATCTTAAGGAAATACTGTAGTCTTCTTTATACCATTCTTCTTGGACCCTCCAATAAACTTTGCTGTTGGTGGGGGAAACTTCTCTAAGACATAAATAAAAATAGGTTTTAAAAATAATTTGCTGAAGACCCTTGCTCTGTGATCAGCGCTGAGATTTTTTGGTCTTAAATTTGTGAAAAAATAAACAGTAGGAAAAAAAAGGAGAAAAAAAAAAGAAAAAAAGTCTTTTTCCTCAGACTTTACAATTTGCTTGGCTATTGCTACGCAAAAAACAGTAGCAGCAGAATTCTTACTTTTGCCTCTTATAAATGGGAAAAGTACAGATGTGCTATATGGAAATCAAGTCACTTTAGTTGCTCTAGGTATTAACAGAATTTCAAATACAAACAAATAACAGAAGTAGCTGTTGTAAAAGGCTGATATTAGCAGATTTTCCATTTTGTCTTTTTTGCTTCTTGCTTTTGTTTTTGTGTTTCAGCCTTGGTACCAGACAGTGTGAAGAAAGAATTATTGCAAAGAATAAGAACCTTTCTTGCCCAGCATGCCAGTCTTTAACTTGGATGTTCATCAGGAATACAGTGCTTCTGTATTATGTCCATCGTGTCTCTATTGGAATGTGGTTTCCCTACCTAAGGATGGAAGATCATTGGGGTTTTTTGTATGATGAGTTGAAGTTTGTTTTCACTGCATCATTTTTTTAAACTTGGTGGGATTTTAATAAAAAATATTGTGATCTTGTGGTTTTACGTATTTTCTCTTTATCAGTGCACTGTAATAGGGTGTCACCTATTCAGGTTTTTAATAATTCATAATTTTGTATGGTTGTGCAGACTTGCTAAGGTTTTCAAAAAAGAAGCATGATTAACAAGCACATTAACTAGAAAGGTGTAGGGGGGGAAGTCTGCAAAATGGGATATGATATGTTTTTCCCTGAGTAGCTGGACAGCATGAAGTAAGACCCCATGGAACTGCAGGTGGCATTCTTCTCAGGAGTGCTTTGCTAGAGAGTGAGTGGTTTGAAGTCTCTGACCTGCATTGCAAATATTCACTCAGTAATTGGCACAAAGTTGAATTATTCAAATGAAAAAAGGCAGTCAAATAATTAATCAATAATTGCTTATTTTCACATTTACTTTAATGTAAAAGAGTCACTATTCTGATTCATAACAACTACTCTTTTCTAGCTTGCTGATTTTACTGGTAATTTTTAATTATGTGGATTTGGGGGGCCTTTTGAAATTTAAGTGTTAATACAGTAATTTGCCAATGTAAGTCTCTTAAGGTGATACATTTAAAATTCTGCTATCTGGAAGTGCAACATCAGCCAGGTCTGTAAATCGCTACAAAAATAAAGTTGAATAGAGGAGAGGATCAGGAAGGGGGCTTTGAAGTGAGAACTCTTAATTTTTTGCCAACCATTAGAGGTGTCTAATGACAAAGAGGAGAAGCTGAAGCAGAAACAGAATAAGCAACTAGATAGTGTTGTGACTGTTACTGTGAGAAATTCATTGACTCAACATAAATCTAAATACGTTTAATTAGCATACTCTAATGTCACTTAAGAGTGGAGCTTAGAGATCCATGCGTGCTCTGGTGTGTTGGTGTCATTCCCCAGCCATCTCTGCAAGCCCTTACTGAGAAGCTGTTTGTGGGCTTCTCTTACATGTGAGGGAATGGTGGCTGCTTGCCCTCTGCTTTCAGCCCTTCTGCCACTGCCCAAACCCTCAGCTTTCATAGAATTGTAAGGTGGTTTGGGTTAGAAGATTGTAAAGATCACCTAGTTGCAACTCCCTGCTATGGGCAGGGACACCTATTAGACCTGGTTGCTCAAAGCCTCATCCAGCCTGGCCTTGAAGACTTCCAAGGAGGGGACAGCCACAAACTCCCTGGGCAAGCTGTGTCAGTGTCTTGCCACACTCCACTGAAAAATTTATTCCTAATGTCTAATTTAAATCTACGCTTTTCCAGTTTAAAACCATCCTCCCTTATCCTCTCACTAAATGTACTTGTAAAAAGTCCCTCCCTTGCTTTCCTGTAGGCAGGCCCCTTTCAGGTACTAGAAGGCCCCTATAAGGTCACCTCAGAGCCTTCTCTTCTCCAAGCTGAACAACCTTAACTCAGCCTGTCTTCATAGGAGAGATGCTCCAGCCTTCCAGTCTTCTTTGTGGCTCTCCTCTGAACTCACTCCCAACAGCTCCATGTCCTTTTACTGGGGACTCCAGAATGGGACTCAGTACTCCAGGTGGGGTCTCATGAGAGGAGAAGAGAGGGAGAATCACTGCTGGTCACGCTTCTCTTAATGTATCCCAGGATACTGTTGGCTTTCTGGGCTGCAAGCACACATTGCCAGCTCATGTTGAACTTTTCATCAACAAACACTGCCAAGTCCTTTTCCTCAGGGCTCTTCTCAATACATTCTCCACCCAATGCGTATTTGTGCCTGGAATTGCCCTGACCCATGTGCAGGACCTTGCACTTGGCTCTATTTAACCTTGTGTGTTGCACAGACCCACCTCTCAAGCCTATCAAGGTCCCTCTGGATGGCATTCCTTCACACAGCTTGGTGTTGCTGGCAAAATTGCAGAGGGTGCACTCAGTCCCAGCATCTGTGTTGCTAACAAAGATGTTCAACAGCACCAGTCCCGGAACAAACCCCCAAGGAACACCACTCATTACTCATCTCTACTTGGACATCAAGACATTGACCACAGCTCTGAGTGCAATCATTCAGCCAATTGCTTATTAAACACGTTGTCCATCCATCAAGTCCTTGTCTCTCCAATTTAGAAAGAACCCTACTGCAGGTGGTTCTCCCAGTCTCTGCTTTACCTTCTGTGACTTTGGCAGTGGCTTGAGCACTTGCCAGTTAAGAGTGAGACAAAAAACGTCACTAAATACCTCAGCCTTCTCCATATCCTGGGTAACCAGGTCTCTCATTTCCTTCCAGAGAGGGTCCACTTTGTTCCTAGTCTTCCTTCTATCACCACCGTACCTATAGAAGCTTCTCTTGTTGCTCTTTCAAAGAGAAAAATCATGAGCTCTGCTAGAGAGTGAAGGGCTTAGTGCCCACTGGGTGGTCAGGCTGTGGCTGAGCAGAGCCACTCAGCTGCTTGGGGCTGGGATGAAATGGCAGTGACAGGAGGAGCAGGGCCAAGCTGGGAGTGTTTTATTCATTTGTCTGCTCTGATTGCTTACTGTGGAACAGACATGAGGGAAGAGCCTGGCAATAAAGTCTGGCACTAGATAAAGGTCAGGATAAACTGGGCATTAGTAACACTCAATGGGATGAGATATAACTGGTCATAAACATCTTCTGACCACACAAGTTCGAGTTCCTGCTGAGACTGGAATATTGCAGGAGCCAGGATCAGGGATCTGCTGTACTTTACAGGTACTCTTTCTGAGGCTCTGTGCTGTCCTATTTTAAACCTACCCTCATGCCAGTTTGAGCATACCTGCTATACCTCATTCTTGCAACACTGTTAAATGATGGATATCAGAAAGAAGAAAATTCTTTCTTACACTAAGAAGTCCATAATTTTTTTTAAAAAAAGCTTATCTCCATTGAGGATGTTAGTTCATTGCTTGACTGCGACTTCATTTGCAGTGAGTATGTTCTCCTTCAATTCCATACAAGTATAGTTATTCTGAGCTCTTCATTCCAGACTTGATTACTCCATGCTAGTAACTGATGGAGTATAGAATGTTTCTTCACATGATCTAGCAGAATATACACTAGCTGAGTGTATTTTAAATACATGGCAAAGCTGTAAAATAACTTCTGTATTCTTACATTTTTGTTCTTAGAGGTCTTTCCTGATGTTCTTTGGTATTTCACATGACTTAAAAAATCTTTTCTTGATGAATGGCTGCAATGTGTCATGGACACATGATAACTTGGTCCAGAGCTCCCACTTGATTTCCTTCACTGCAGTGGGAAAGGGCCAGACTTAAGGTATTCATACACCAAACTGTGAAAGGCTTGTTGTCTGCTCAGTAAACATTTGAGATTCCATCTAGAATATGAAAGTTGAAGTGCAGTTGCTGTAAGTGCAGTATAGTTTTCCTCTGTAGGCAGCTTGTGCTTGGCACAGAATGAAGACTGAACACCAAAGGCATTTTCAGAAAGTGGTGCTGACCAATATGAAGTTAAAGGCTTCACAAATAGCTCTTTCTCATCCTTCCAAAGATAGGCAGTAATTTGCTGCTCAGACTGGCTAACAATACAAGAGCATTCACAGACCCAGAAGGAAGAGAAGAGAATGGCTGCTCTCCAGGCACTCACCAGCAGCTCCTGTTTTGGAATAACCCAATCTGAGTACCACGTAGTCCCACAGTGAGATCTGTTAATCACACCAGTGCAGCCTCCATTCAGTAGCTAAGAAAAAAGCATGTTTGACATCAGGTAACTTGATGGATCTTCTAAGAATGGAGTTAAGTTTGGTTTGATGTCAACAATGGGAGATGCCATCTTGAGGAATAAATAGGCCCTCAGTGGCCTCATATGTTTGTTTTGACTGTAGGTTTCACTGTGAGATGCACAGGGTGGCTTTGTTTTGCAAACTGTTTTCTTCCCAATCTCAGTTTCTACTTAGATTTCAACTCTACAGTTGTTTGAGTATTGAAAACAATTGGTAACATTCAGGATTCAGCCAGAATGCTGTTGTCCTGTTTAGGCTTTTTTATGCACACTTGAAAAAATAAGATGATCTGTGCTGTTAAGAGTTCCATACCTATAGCATATACAGAAAAATTGTTGCATTAACTACTTTTCCTTCAGAATTTCAGCATTTTAAATATCATGAAATGCATCTGTTCCTTACAAAGGCAAACAGCACCCAGAACTAGATAGCCAAGCTGTGACAATTTAGTATTCATATGAATTACCTCAGCTGTGGGCATTTACTTCGTTTAGATAGCAGCCCTATATATATATTCCAGTACCTGGCCTTTTTGTAGACAAGCCTGTAAAAAAAAAAAACAAAACTGTTTTTAAACTGACATTGAAATAATAGGTCAGATAACAGCCAGAGTAAATTGGTATAGCTCTGGATGCACACTAATCCAAATTCTATGTGACAGTGAATTGAACAGTTCTACTGCCATCAATGACAGACCAATAGAGAAATGTTAGCTTAGCTTCTCCCTTAGTCAGGCCCTGAGGCATCTGGGATACACAATGAACTTAAAGTGCTTGAATTCTAATTTGTTCGAGAATTATTTCCTCATTGATACTTTTCCACGTTGCTGTAGTCCAGTCAAAAAATATTATAAAACAGTAGCCAAGAAAGTCTGATGAGATGTCAAACTCACATCTCAGAACCTTGTAATTTTGCCACCTCAGTTTTTCAATGTTTTTATTCTATTATTTTTCCCTGTTCTTGTTCATTCTTGTTTACTGCCATAATGTTTCAGTACAGACCTTTACCACTTGAGAAAAGTATCTCTGAAGCCTGTTTATATGCAGTAAGAGTCTATGGGTGCCTTTAAAAAATCTTGCTGCTTCTCAGTTCTCTCCAGATGGTCCTTTGGGTTGACAGTGCTGCACGGCCTAGCCCATACCCTCATCTTTCCTTTCATATAATGGAATATGTTTTATCGTAGTGACCGTGGCACCTTGATAGTCTGGTTTTAACTTACTTAATGATTTAGTATTGACTGGAGCAATGAAAAATATCCAATGATTTTACCTGCTGGTTTTCTTTAAATTTATAAATATTTGCAATTGAAATCAGAATTACATTCTACTTGGTCTGTTTTTCTCAGCTATTAAGTTTGTAAAAGAAACAGCTGTGGCTACAGAGCCAAATTTATAATCACTGGAGCCCAAAATGAGGAAAAATAAACTACTTTCCTCATAAATAATTTATATTCCACAATTTTAATGTAATGAATAGGATAATCAGCATTCCACTTTCTATGAATACACTAGTCTTGCTTTAGTGTATCTCACATTTACCATAGTGCTTTCCATTTGAGCAGTATTATTCTTAAACATATTCTTTATGCCTATCTTGTAACAAGTGATTTATTAGTAATTAAAAAAATCTCTCTCTAAGAATTCCTTGCTAATTTATATTCGCTGGAGTTACTAGGAAAGAGGTTAGCTGTTCTTTCAATCATTTATCAAGTTGTTGCTGATAAAATCTGTGGTTGGCAGCCTATGGGTGAATATTGACAAGGGCAGAGCAACCTGGCCTCTTGTTGGCTGGCTCCCCCCAGCTGCCTGTGTACAAACTCAGTAGAAAGTTGAGATTTTACCTGTAATGCAGAGGGCAAAGGCAATGCCTAATTTACTGGGAGCCAATGACACTGGAAATCATCATGAAAAACTCACTATCTGCTTCCATGGGATCTTTGAATATTTTACAACAGAAATGAGCACAGTACTAACCTTAGCTTTGTATACTGCATACGTGAGGTATGACTGGCAGTTTTCAAAAGAAAAAGGGAAAAACAGAGTACTGAAAAGAGCAAATGGGATTATTGAGGGCTAGCACCACCAGTTAAGCTTCTTAAATCTCCAAGTGTTAGTTTATTGAAAAGAAAGCTAAATGATAGAAAATACGGGTTTGATCAATCAAAACCTCCCCTGGGAGACAAATGGCACTTTAATCAAACAGGGAAAGGAGATGAGCTGTAGATGGAAACAGAAGTCAGAAAAATTCAAATTTAAAACAATAAAGTGTTTGCATAAGTGAAGCTGCTCAATCACTAGAACAAACTATGAAGAATTATGGTGGATCCTTCATTTTTCAATGCTTTCCTGAGTAGAAGATGCCTTTTTGGAAAGAGCTGCTTTCTGCTCAGGGTTACTCAGTCTCTCCAGAAAGGCAGTGCTCACCTACGAGTGAGTTCCATGGAGAACCTGTGTTCTCCAGAGGTGGCAATATCAGCTCAGTTTCTTTCAGCTGAGAAAGGAAAACCAGAATAAATATTTTGTGTTTATACTTCTGCTCCCTTGCAAAAGCCACCCAAAAAATTAAAGGTCCAGGGGAGTTCACTGACTTGTCCTCCGCTTTTCAGTTCCTCTCTTCTGGAAAACCTGATAAAAATATCTGAGTAATTCATATTTAGTTTCAAAACACCTGTTTACATAATTTACAAGGAGGTGTTTCATGAAATAGTCAACAGATGGAAGACAACTGTTCCTCCTCTCTTGAATAAAGATTGGGAAGAGTTTTATCCATGCCTGTGTTTTGCCTACTGACTCTTTCAATGATTAAGATGACTTAAAATTCTTCCTTATTATCATGAGGTAAACAGGAAAACTTAATAAAGAATAAAAAAATGTATTTATTTCACTTCCTCATTTCCCTTCTTTGATTGCTGTCTCCTCTAAACTATATAGGGTTACACAGTTATATTAAAAAACCCCAGTCACTGGTTTCTCCTCCATCAAAACTGGGATCTAGATGCTCCAACCCAAATTTTACTGAGACAGTAAAGTTTGTCTGAAACTGACATTGATTCAGTTTTTAGGAGCCCTACACTCCAAGCAGTCACTTGGGCTTGGCACATAGGTGCTCAGATAGGAACTCAAGTTTCTGAGCTAGGAACCTAAGTCTTTTTTTGCTAAATTGATTTGATTTAAAATGGGAAAAGGGAAAATTTGTGAATAATTTAAGGTTTGGTATTTTTTCTGCTGCACACGTTTCCCAACTTTAGAATAATTTTTCTTGAACTTAGATTTTTAGACCTAGCAAAGGGCATGAAAAGAGAAAATCCCATATTGCCAATAGGAAGAAATTATTCTAATAAATGCTTAACTATGAATAAACAAAGAACAGCCTCATGATTCTTCCCTTTTCAAAAAGGAAAAAAAAAACCTTAGAAAGAAAATATTTTGCTTTCCTAAATATTTCCCCCCCACAAAACTTAATTAGCTAATCTTCCCATGCTATGCCCTCTCTCTCCTATTTTCCAAATGCAAATAATACACATGCAAACATGCACACACAGTGTGTCCACAACTATTTTTCTAAAGCAATATGTTAGACACTCAAGTATTTAGATGATTTCAATAAAAATGCTAACACTATGCCTAGGATACAGCTCCTAGTAACTTAAAACTTTGTGCATATCATTATTTTTTCCTTAATAAAAAGAGAAGGAAGGCTGTGCATGTAAGTCTAGCAAGATTACTTAATGTCTAAATACTGCAGGATGGAAAGAAAGACTTTCTATTTAGAAATGAAGTGAAAAATTGATTGTATAAAGCATAGGTCCTATTATCCTCTTGCTAATTTGCAGCTGAAGAATATGAAGATTATAAGGAATACAAAGCATAAAATCTCTTCTCTTAAAAAAGTTAGAAATTAATGTTTTTTCTGACAATTGTAATACTGTTCTATACATCTATTTAATCTATTAAAATTAGCAGTAAAGACCAGAGCCAATGTGGATCATAATCATGATGTATTTCGTGAGGAGTTTAAAGCATCAGTATCCACAATCGCTATGTAAAAGCTGCTTGACTGCAACCAAATGGCAGTTAGAGAAGTTTTTAAGTATTGTAACTGTAGATACATTCACTGATGCGAAGTTAAGTCTATTCACAACCCGGTCTCTCTGCGTGATGGAGTATTTCTGTTGTCTGCAGATAAAAGTAAGCAGAGTTATCCAGCTGGCACCTAAGGAAGCCAGGAGCTAGGAGCTAAAAGAAAATGCTTTCATCTTCCAGAGATATAAATCCCAAGCACACCTTGCACTTATTGAGGGGATTTACTTCTTGCTGAAGTGCAGCAGAAGGCACTGCTTCCTGCAGGATGGGGCTGAATGAAGAGGAAATAATAGGGATAATTTGTATGTAGAGGCCAATACTTAAATCACACAGTCAATATCTAAATAGTAACGTCATTATTTGGAAAAGAGTTGGGTTGGTTACCCCTCACTTTAAATCTTCTGCCCACTGGGATAATGGCCTTCTTGACAAGCCACAGTCTTTTCTGTCATGAGTCATGGGGGGGGAAGAAGAAGAACTCAAAATACTTTTGATCACTTGTGCTACTGTGAAAAAATAAAAACGAATAAAAAATTGAGAGAGCAAGAGGAAGCCTGGCTCAGTAGCTTCCTGGTTAGGTGACTTGCCTGACAGGCACAGAGAAAACTAGGCTCTTGTTCATGCTCCTCACCCTGACTACATGTGTTACTACATCATGATTAAATCCAAAGACACCCTGGGAAGGAGGAGCTGATGCAGTCAGTGGCAAAAAGAATCACCCTAAAGCATCACCCTAAAGCATCACCCTAAAGTCACACAGTGTTTATCACCTCTGAGTTCTTAACAGCACTGAACAAACCAGCCAGGCTCTCAATCTGGGGTATTCCTCCAGGCTGACTGGGGCCTGGCCAGGCTCCAGTGTAAAGGTCAGTGCCTGGCACAGAGGTGCCAAAGGAGTCAGAACCCCAGAACATCCCCAGGAAAGCAATTAAACTGCCAAGGCCAAACTTCTGCAGTTGACTCTGAGAGGGAGTCCTAGGCAGGCACTGCTGCTTTTCAGCCTCTCTCAGCCACTACTGCCAAAAAAACCCACTTTGGGTGCACATCTCCTCACAGTTTTAAATATTATATGTACTACATGTTTGTTATAACTCAGTTTGCTGAATTTTCTGAAAAGGCCTCTCACTTAGATAACTGGTCTGGAAATTTCCTCTACAAGGCACATCAAGCCTTCATGTGCACGAAGGAATTAAAGGCATACTGGCAAAGGCAGTATGAAGGAGCAGACCTTCAGCCCGGAAGGCCTTTAGAAAGAAAATAAGTTTTAATGACTTATCTACTTGGGAAAGTGGACAGATTTTCATATATGCTGGGATACACATTTGCCTAAACTTAGGCAAAGTCTTTGAACAGTACTTAGATTTTACTAAAAATAGGTGCTTAGGAATACTACAAAACAATGGAAAATGTATCTAGTGATTGAACGATGAAATGATGGAAATTGCTTTAGATATAACGAAGTGACACTGGCAAACTCGCAAATCATCAGGCCATGTGATTTATAAGTTTAATCTTTAACATCTGTAAAAGAAAAACATTTTTTTTTAAAAAAAATGTTGCTTACAAACTTTGTTAGTTTACTGTAGCAGTACAACCTTTGCTGTGACAATGAAATACCTGAGATTTAAGATCTCTCTGGGAAAGCCAACTGATTCAAAGGAATCCAAGTAAAAAGCTTATGAGGTAACGTTTCCCCTGCAAACATTTATTTTAGAAATTAAGTTAATACTATTCCAAATTTGAAGTTGCATAATTATGTTTTTACAAAACCAGGTTTTCTTCATTAGCGGTCTGCCAACTTCTGGGATTTTTTTCCATTTATGCAACACAGGAGTTTGTTGTGCATTTGGGAGGATAGTGTGGGTGAGCCACCCTGGTAGTTTCGATATTGAGTGTAGGTGTTGATATGCCTATTTTAAAATGTTTCATTTTCAGTGTGGCATCTCCCCTATTGAGTACATAGATTTCAATGCCAAAAGTTGAATGTGTTCTTAAAGGAAATGTAACCAGCTATCTTCTTAACCTGGCTTCACCCACTATGCCATACTTGCAGTTTTGCTTTATGTGTGAATGTGGGTGAAGATTATTTTCTGGTTTCTTTAGACAAAGAAAGATGTAACTCTTAGCTACACAAATAGTGCTTAAAATTTAAACCAGGATTGCATATATTGTTTTTATTGGATGCAGGTCCTGTAGGCATAAGGGTGTCAGTCCTCACCTGAGCAACACTATTGGAATGCCACCCAAAGCTTGGCCAGAGATGTGCCCTGACTCAACGTGGACTCAGTTCATCCTGGAACAGTAGAATGACTCCTTGGCTTGTCCTTGGATCTGCCTCATGACCAAGAACCTCCTGGACAGTCTGGATTCTGAGCTGCCACCAGCCTGCCATGCTTGAGTCCTGGTTGGCAAGGCCCCTGCCTTGCTGCCAGCCATATCATGCTTGGCTCCTTGTCCCTTTGCTTTTTGATGAAAAGCTGGGGAAACGCAGTGACAGTGTCTGTTGGACATGGTAAGATGGAAACCATGGAACCCTGTTCTACACCAGTGCCTCCCCACAAAAGCCATTCCCCTAGCATCCATTTCCTCACTGCCTGAATCAGTGTGAGCAAAACCAGCAGTCAGCAGGGCACAGCACCCACCCCTCCTCAAACAATACCTGGGTCAACACCTCCCTTATCACTACAGTGGATCTGGCAAATAACTCCTCTCTCCATGCCCAAAACAGCTGTGAGGGGAGATGCTGCTCATCTGTTGAGGACCTCTGTTACCAGGGAATCTATTCAGCATGCAGCAGAGGAGCCCTTGATGTTGCCTTTTGCCTTGCAGTATTGAACTGGTGGCTCCCACTCCCATCAGTAACCACCTGTGAAGTTCTTCTATCAAAGCTGTTCCTCTATGAATGTAGAAGATTAACATTTACTGGTGAAGGGTGTGAGTGAAAAGAACTGCATAGTTCCAGAAAGTGGTTTAAAAGAGGGCACAGCGGGAACTGAATCCCAGATCTCCCCAATCCCTAGAAATACACTAAGATCCCATGCCATTCATTCTCTTGGGCCTAATGAGTCTTGTCTACTCATGTAAAGGAAAACATGGAGATGTCTCTGAAAGGCCTCTGAAGCCCTGCAGACATTAAATGGCATGTATAAAATA
Source organism: Florisuga fusca (assembly GCA_038090715.1). Taxonomy (NCBI): domain Eukaryota; kingdom Metazoa; phylum Chordata; class Aves; order Apodiformes; family Trochilidae; genus Florisuga; species Florisuga fusca. The sequence goes on from JAAWXA010000021.1 coordinate 16,494,986, forward strand.
CAAAAAGTAAGGTAGAACAAGGAACTGAACACATTAATCTCACAAGATCATCCAGATCACTAGGGAATGTGAAGCGAGGCAATGCTTCATCTAGGAAGTTCTCTCTCTGTTCAGTGTTTCCTGACATATTTCCACATTCAGATGGCTTTTATAGATCCCATTCTGCAGTACCTGAATTTTCACAAGATCTGTAAAATAGCTGTGCTTTGCAGACACTAAACGTTATTACATTTAACATTACTGCAACTAGCTTTTACTGCATGATTTTTTTACTGCATCTAACATTACTGCATCTAGAGACAGAGTAAAATCTAATGCAGAGGGATGGAACAAAATCTCATTGCAGTTTTTGCAATCATGCAAATTCTGCTTTAGGAAATCATGAAAATATTTCTTAACTTTAAAACTAATCTTTCTCTTTCAAAAGAATGCTTTTACAGCTTATGAAATTAAAACATAGCAAGAACGGAGAGCGGGGAATTTTAATCCATTTTCCTGGACTAACTAAATATGAATTGGGTCTCCAAAAGCAAACAAGTAAGGACAGTAAAAATTATTAGAAGGATGAGTGTTGCAAATTAAGACCAATAGTAAACGATAATTAAATGTCAGTCCCATATGACTGAAAAATGAGTACTTGGCTGCCTGATCACTTTATCAAAACCTGAAAGCCACTGTCACATGATGAGCTGGGTATTTTCCGGGGGTCTGGTTTATTTATCTACTTCCATGACTACTGCTGTATCGTGGTGGTTGACAGACAAATCACTGAGGTCTAACAGGGTCAGTTAAGTTAGGCAGTAGATACATAACCGAAAGAGGTAAAACCAAGGGTTACATATATATATTCTCTGCTAGTTGTCAGGAAATGTATAAATGCAGGCTAAAGCTACTGGCAGAACATTAAGTCATTGAGAGAAGGTATTTAAGAAGAGCAGAAAGAACTGGATGGTATGGTTTGAAGGGACTAGGTGCTCTTTTTAAAAGTGGACTAGCCCTCCCACTGAGAAGGGGACCCCATCCCTCCACTGAGCCTATTGAATGCGATGCAATTGGAGACACAGGCAGGGCTCTGGAAAAAATCTGTATTTGATTAGCTAACATTTTCCGCCTTCCCTTTTCTGCAGTGAATGAACACTCTGTAACCACAGAGCAGCCAGTTTACATGCATAAGCACTTTCCTTAGCGAACAAACCGAAACGCTGGCGAGACCCGCTGCCAGCTGGGGCTGCACCCTGCTGGAAACCACCTCAGCACGTTTGTTTTTTCAGGAGCTTTCAAACGAAAAGCTTAACAGCTCAGCATCGAGCCAACCACACGCTAATGCCTTCACAGACACATATGCAGCACCCTGATAACATTAAAAACTAACGCTTCGTTATCACGAGAGCCAAACACCGGGCTCAACCCCCGCCTGGGGCCAGACAGCTGCTGGGGGGGATGCGGCCCCCCGCGCAAGGCAGCCGTCCCCAGGAGGAAAGGAGGGCGAGAGCGGGAAGGCGGCGGGAGCGAGGGAAGGCGGCGGGAGCGAGGGAAGGCGGCGGGAGCGAGGGAAGGCGGCTGTCGGGGCAGCCCGGGCGCTGGGTACCGGGTGCCGGGGCCGTTTCCCTGACGGAGGCGCCGTCGCCCCCGCAGCCCCGGGCGGAACCCGCGGGCACAGTCGCGTGCGGAAGTGGCGCGAGGGGCCGCATCC